>CM050429.1:7185024-7627524 GCA_027564155.1 Gymnocypris eckloni scoliostomus
CCAATGTGGTTATGTTCACACTGGCTGCCTGTTATTAAAACATTTTCCCTTTTGAGAATTATATTCAAATAATTATGTTGCCAGAGTTGCCAGCCAGCTAAGATTTAACTGACTTGTAAGTATAGCTGCCATAATCTTTATTACAGGCATTGGCACAGAGATTAAAGATCAAGATATTTTAGAAAACTAAGAGAAGAAAGAAATCATAAAAAGTTTGGACATTATGTGGCACCATGCATGATGTTTATTGCTGGAAAATGGCAGTGTCCCATTTGAAAAGAGATAGCAAACTTGGCATATTCTCTACCTGTACCTGTTCTGAATAGTGTTTGTCTTTTTATTATTATTAAATTGTATTGGCTTATGGATGACCTTAATATGTATATATATATATGCATGCTGTTGTTCTTGTTGTTGCTTCTGGCGTTTTCCCTCCAATAAAGCAGTCTTTACACTGCAAAAGCAACATGACATAGCAATTGTTTTTGTGGGACAATATTATTAGGCTACAATCAAAATTCTATTTTAACATATTTTCAAATCAAATTTATTTCTTTATCCTAAATTTTCAGCAGCCATATTTCCAGTCTTCAGCATCACATGATCCTCCAGAAATAATTACAATAGGCTGTCATTCAAATACATTTTACAGAAAGGTTTCCCCCCTCCCAGCATTTAAGTAAAAAAATAATAGTTTTGTAGCATTATAAATGTATTTGCTGTTAATATTGTACCAGTAGTGTGTATACCACACTAATTGTATGTATTCATATATGCATCTTATACACACGTGGTCAGAATTGTTGCTACCCTTGGTAAACATGACCAAAAAAAGGCTGTGAAAATAAACCTGCATTATTAATCCCTTTGATCTTTATTTAAAAAAGAACCCCCCTCCCCAAAATATAACCTTTCATTGAACTAAAACAATTTAAAATTGGGGAAATCTCATTATGAAATATATGTTTTTCTCAAATACACGTTGGACTTAATTTGTCACAAACGGGTCAAACACAGACAGGTAAGTGAAACACAGGCTGGTTTATTCGTCAAATGGCAGATAGGATTTCTTGGAGAGTAATGACAGGTGAGTGAAAGATACTGATATCAGTCCTGGGAATGTCCGGCAGAGTAATGACTGTCTTATCCTTGCAGGATAGCAGGAGCGGAGGAGTCTAACATCGAGGGGAAACAATGAAGGGAGGATCGTGGGAGAATCGCTGGAGAGACAACGGGACACTGGAAGGTAAGTAACACAGGTTAGAAGCACAGGGGAGTCAGGTACTGTTCGGGGTAGTGAACGGTACACCGGACATTGAATGACTGAGTGCAGCGTGCTTACAGTGAGACTTGATTGGAGATCGGCCGGTGCAGGTGATCATAACACAGGTGAGTGAGATCTGGTGAAAGTGGTGGTTGATGACTGAGGTGACGGTGGAAGGCTGTGGCAATGTGTCATCTCTGACATTACCCCCTCCCCCAAGGGCGGCTCCTGACACCCTCAAGCGGCAGCAGGGGCATCCACAGCCTCTGTGTGCGTGACGATTCGGATGAGTGCGGTGGAAGTCCTTGAGCAAAATGGGATCGAGAATATCGTACCGGACCAGCCAGGAACGCTCCTCTGGTCCATAACCCTCCCAGTCGACCAGGTACTCAAGCCGGCTACCCCACCGCCGCGAGTCCAAGATGTTCTCAACCTGGTAGACCGATGGTTGTTCTAGGATTTCTGGAGGAGGAGGCTCGTTGGGTTCTCTGGGTTCTGATCACGGGACATACTGGGCCACCAGTAATGGGGTCGGAGGAGCGAGAGGGTGGCTGCCTGAGTGTCCAGAGCCCGGTACTTGGTGAACCGAGCAAAGAAGGGACTGCCGTTGTGAGGTGTGAACATATACTTTCCCCTCTGGGCCTCCCAGCGGATCAGGTTCGGTCAGAGTGATGGCTTGAATTTCCTTGTCGATGTTAAATAAAAGAAAAAGAAATAACAATGCAAATTTATTTCACAGCCTTCTTTGATCATATTTACTATTGGTACCAATAATTCTGACCATGTGTGTACATTATATACAACCCGAATTCCGGAAATTCACAATAGAACATAGATAACATAACACATGTTTAAATGTATAAATTTTACACTTTTATCCACAAAATAATCAATATTTTGATCACTGGCTGCTTATTCACCACATCCACCATCAAATTTATATATTATATTATATTATAGTGAAATTTATATTTCACTGCGTACATTAATTGCTCTGCAGTAAAGCCATTCAAACCAATTCTCATGATATTCTTTTGTTTTATGCCTGCGGTAATTTTTAGTGAAACATCACGTCGTCATTGTGCATCAAACAGTGCCACCTCGAGGAAGAAAGAATCAGTGCACGTTGAGTCATCAGATATTTAGGAAATAGTTGTGCAGGAAAATGATATTCACACATAAAAAAAAAGTAATCTGAAAACAGGCATTCTTTTATATTTTATTATTGTTTCCGTTATATTGTTTATGATGCATATATTGAGGAATAGCCAACTAAGAAAGTTGATATCTAACTTTAAAAAAATGAAGGAGGGAGAAAGTAGTGAATGATCTCCCGGTTCGCTAAAGACATGAGGTAACCTATGCATTGATTCGAGGGGTCTAGAATAAATGAGGTAAAAGTTTTTGAACAAACTATTTTAGCCTAGTGTTGAAAGCCTACAGTCTAAAAGTTTAAAATAGGATAATTACAATCTCTGGAGTTCCAGAGATCCAATATTTTGTAATATAAGTGCAATTTTTCGTGTAACATGACAACACGTTTTAATCATATTTTTAAGCTACAGTTGTGTAGTTTTTTGGGATTTATTGTATTTTTTATTTGAATTGCCAAATTTAGTAATGTTTGTATAGGCCTTTAACTGGACTTATTAAACTAGTAGAATTAATGTAAAATTCACTTTAAAGATGTAAGTTTCTCAGTAGGCTTTGCTGCCATCTCCTCGAAAAAGAACACTTTTAAAATGTATTTTGAAGTTTAAACAATAGCCTACTGTATGCTAATACAGTTTTGTGCAGGAATACCAAATGCAATTATTCTTGAATTTGAATTGTGTTTAATTTATAAAGTGATTTAGGCAGCACCTATATTTTTATAGTTTCACTGGAAACAATTTAAAATAAGGTTAATTGTCAATGACTAACACTAACAAAAATAATAAATAGGTACTATTACAAATGTATTGTTCATTGTTAGTTCAAGTTAGTTCATATTCAATAATGTGAGGCAAGGGGCACCAAGTAAAATCTTGCTTAGAGCAGAAAGCAGGTCTGCTCGCTGTAAATGTACCAAGTATATATATATATATATATATACACACACACACACACACACATATACATACACACACACCTTATAAGCAGCAATCATAGAGGATTTTTTTTTCTATTACTGCTATACATTTATTATAAGGCTGACAACTTGAAAATTTATAAATCTAATACAATTTTTGTTTTTATTCAGAGGGGGTGTCAGTCTCTCTAACAATCTGTTATTATCTGTTTTCAACACTCAAAATCTATTATCGCCTCAGATGCAGGTTCTATGTCTCTTTCAATTTGGCTTACATTGAAATAAATCTAATAAAATGCCCATCAAATAAATATTTGCTCAATACATTTTCTATTACTCCTAATTTTGCTGAAATGCATATTTTTTATTACATTTCATAGCCATACACCATACTCCTGAAGCAGTGTAAAATAAGATATTATTACTCAGATCTGAGAATAAGATGTAGAAACCAGCCCTCTTGGATCATGCGTATCTCTGTTATACAGTGTCTGTTGAAGCTCATACTAGTAGTGTGTGTGTGTGTGTGTGTGTGTGTGTGTGTGTGTGTGTGTGTGTGTGTGTGTGTGTGTGTGTGAGAGAGAGAGAGAGAGCCCACAATTGCGAGTACCTGAGGCTTGTCTGTCTTTGGCATAAATCACATTGGTAACAAGACCAAGTTTATCTCTCCTGTAGTGTGACTGAAGCTCTCAACAGGTCTGTGCATGATCCGGTGCTATTAGGCTGTCTAATAACTTCTCATTGTTATTCATGGGCTATAACATGGCACGTTTTTTTCCTCTCCGCTCTTGCCTTCCCTCACAGCTCCATTTATGAATTGCTCTGTAACCTCTTTTAAGAGTGCCGTCTAATTGATCTAATTCAGTGCTAACGGATGTTCTCTGTTATTACAGATGATCTTGGAGGCAAAGTTGGTAAAAGCATTAATAATCTGCACTCGTTGTGCAGTGCTGCGGCATGCCTGAACGTGCCGGGGGTAATCACACAGTCCATAGGGGGCACATGAAGCCATTATTAATATTAAGGAAGATTGTTCGGCCCACAGTCACTCACCTAGTCTAAATGGAAGGCTGTAGGTGGGATTCAATGCGATAACAGCAGCACCAGATACAGCAGCCCACAAACTCACACCGGTGTGTTCAACATCCCCTTCTTTCGTGTTTTGTACCTGACATCCTACCGCAAACCCACACTATACCCTTGAAGGAGCCATTACTCAACATCATGATGATAGTGTGGGACTCCGCTATATCATGAAACCAGGATCTCTTCTTAAATCTCCCATTGTTTGCTAGCTTGGTGAAGGCCGTTTGATATTTCCTAGCCACTCTCGACTTTCTTCTTATTCTCTCTCTCTCCTTTGCCTCCTAATTCGCAGTATGATGACAATAACATGCACGACAGCCTTAGCGAGACCTTTCGAAATGCTGCCAGCCGCCCACTCCCCTGCCAAGGTCGCCACTAAAAGGCGTCTCACTCTTCTTCTAGTTGCTTCTCCTTTGCGCAGACTCGTCAGCTAGCCCTGAAATATATAATTTTCTTCAAATGTACCTCTCGGACTAGTTTGTCTTTTTCCGCTGTGCCCTTTTCCAATATGAGGCAGAGACTCTACATAGCAGCGACTTGCGCAAATCACATGGCAGGGCCGGGATCTGAGAGGGACAATTTGCCAGCGGTATGCATGAGTAAGCAGGGAATTTCTCCATCCATTTAGAGTGACCAGACTGCTCTCTGACAAGTAGATGAGAGAGAGAGAGAGAAAGAGAGAGAATGTATAATCACTTCTGCTCTCTAACACGGTTCTGTGAGGGAACTGCCTTCAGATGGCTTTTGCCATGTCTGATCTTTCTCTTTGGACAAATCTGGTTTTATATTATTGCTACTGGTGCTTTGTGACAGGGTAGGGAACCCTTTAAAATTCTGGGACTTTTATTGGGCATATGTAAGTATATTGTCTTTAGTTCTTGATGTTTCAGTGTAAGCAGGAAGTCTGACAGGTACTGAGGGAGAACTATAAAATATTTTAATAGATAATTCAAGAAGTAAGTACAAATTAATATATAATTATGTTTCACAGACTCATATATGGTAGTATCTGGTGTGTGTATATACTGTATATATATATATATATATATATTCATGTCTTCAGCACCAAATTAGCCTATATAATAATATTTCACAGTACTAATGTTGTATATTTGATCCCATGCAGCTCTAGTGAGCATAGGATATTTAAAAAATATATATATTTTACTGAGCCCTAACTTTTGAACAGTAGTGTAAATTGTGCCAGCATAAAACATTTTTTTTTCAAAACTAAATAGTGTATATGTACATGTATACATATACCAGTATACATCTATGCATGTAGTGCTCCTGTGGCTCAGTGGTAGAGCATTGTGTTAGCAGCGAAAAGGTTGTGGGTTCAATTCCCAGAGATCACACATACTGACAATAAATGTATAACCTGAATGGACTGCAAGTCACTTTGGATAAAAGCGTCTGCTAAATGCATAAATGTAATAAATGTAGTGTCATGTTGTGAGCAGAGCTGTAATCTAGAGAAAGTGTGGCTATTTTGAATAACCTGAAAAATGAAAACAAATTGTATAATTATATTTTTTTAGTTAGTCAGATAAAACATTTTCTAAATCTAAACTGGTACATTAATTACTTTACAGAACTAATATTTATGAAATATATTTTTTGAAACTAGACAGATGACAACAGATTTCCTCATTTTGGTAATATCATTGTATTTGTATTTTATTTAATTATTTTTGCCAGTAGAAACCAATTTTCTCTCTTTAAGATGAGCGGTTCTGTTATTGTAGGGTGTTTTTCGAATAGGAGGGCAGTGTGTCCTGTGATTTTTACTAGACTGAATTGGCAGGTTACATTTCTTTACACAGCACATGAAAACTTGAGTGGTCCCATCCCACATCTTGTCTGAAAGATTATGTAAATCCTCCCATCCTTCTATAAAAATTACATTGACTGAAGAGGTCACTTCATACCAGCATAGTCTTCTTGAGCAAGACTCTTAATGGTACAGTTATCACTGTCAGCATAAACTGCTATCATGCAGAACAATAAACCACCTGCTATAGAGAAAAACAAACTTTTTTTCACAGCTGCGGTTGGTGATTACTTTGCTCCTGCAGCGGCTAGTTACGGGCTTATTCTGGTTTTCCAATTTTCATGGGTTTAAGAGTTGTCTTTTATAACGCAAAAATGTTTATAGTACTGACTAAAGAAGTGCCATATTCAATATTGTTAACTCTGAAAGATCTTAACCTCTCAAGCCTCTCATGCCAAGCCTGAAAATAACCTATTCTACAGGGATTTTAACATGTGCATGTGGTTTGGTCCATAATCCCTCAAAACCAAGTGCACTTTCTCTGTTGGAATGTTCCATGCTGGGAACGTTGTGTTGAATGTGGCTGTCATGACAGCAGAAGAATTTAAACTGAAAAGGCTTGTAATTGTTGAAGCACTTGCTGAAGAGCATAGCCCCTGTCTGTCAGTTGAGCTGTGAGGATTAGCATGGACATTAGGACAAAATGGGCAGTTTAGAGCTCCACATAATAGTTCTTAATTTGTTTAAAAAAGCGTCCCTGGTGGATTTGTCATGAAGTTGGTTAATAGTTTCCTAGTTAATACAAAATGTGCTTCCATTTGTGTTTTTTTCCCTTGGCTTTGGTGACCTGGCTATTAGTTCAACATATGGAAAATAGTTAAATAAGGACACAAACATTTCTTTAAAAGATAATTTAGAATTATTCATAATATTATTAGTGTTATTTTTTCTTTTATTTATTTTTTTCTATACTTCAAATTGTATTATTCCATAGTTTTGGTGAACTCACAATTTTTTCCAAAATATGGAAACTAGTTAAAAAAGGGGCCCACATTTTTCTTAAAATGAATATATATGTAAATATTATTATTATTATTATTATTTATAAGTAATTAAATAAAATATAATACTAATTATAATAATATAATTCTAATATTTTATATTATACTTTAATGGTTTATGTGTGTATTTATACACATTTATGTATATTTTATACATTTTATAATTATTTTATTTTTCTAATTAAATTAAATGTACATGTATACACTTTTGTTTTAGTTTATTGTTTACTGATCAATTGATCACATCATTTTTAAATAGCAGTTCTCTTTTTTCCTCTCTCTGTTTGTAGTTTTTCACTGGTCATGTAGCTACTTTTTTGCACTTTCATGTAGCTACTTTTTTGCACTTTGAGGTGAGCGGGTATAGTATGGCAGCTGTTTTGATCAAGCTCTCAATATCCACTGTTATTTTTTCCTTTTTCAGAAGTTATTTGTAAACTCTCTTTTTTCTTTCCCTTCCCCGGAGCCCAGTCCGGCCCATGAGATTTCCTTGTTAGCTTAGATATGGAGAACTGTTTTTAGAGTAGACACCTCGTCAAGACTGTGTGTGTGTGTGTGTGTGTGTGTGTGTGTGTGTGTGTGTGTGTGTGTGTGTGTGTGCGATGCCCTCCAGCCAGCGGTGCGGTAGGGATGATGCGCTCTCTCACAGAGTGCTAACCTTGATCAATACCCCACTATGGATCGCTCCAAACCCCGCCGCTCCTGCTCGCTCTTTATTTCAATATCACGGCTCTTTGAACACTGTAGCCAGAAGCCCTAGCTGAAATGGGCACATTCTCTTTCTCCCTCTCTCTCTTCACTTCCCTCGGTCTTTATGGGTAGTTTTTTAGAGGATAGATCGCCAGAGGCCATGGACAAAGGACAGCTGTGTCATTTACCTGCATTCTCCCTTCCCATCCAAAGTGGGAGGAAGAAAAAAAAAAGCAGCTTTTTTGTATTTGCTACAAACGCCCTCACACAGACATCAAATGTAACTTATATTTGGAAGTGCAGGAAAGAAAGAGTAAGGTCTTTAATCACTTCCCCTGTGCCCTCACAAGTCTTTATGAGCCCTTGTGGGCTGAGCGGGAGCAGTTTGTTTTTATTTTCTGGATCTATCACTTGCTCATTTTGGGATTCAAAGCTACATAACAACTGTATTTTTGTTTAACTGCATTTAAAATCCTTTTGGACAAATATCTCTTTGTCTGTGGTCTGTGGTAGTTCACAGGTGGAGCAGCTTACCTGGTGAAAGCCGATGAAAATCAAAATAGAGAACTTCTAGGATTTTGTACTTCACAATGTTAGTTTTTTTCCTTAAAAAGCTCAACATTAGAGGATTATAACAACAAATTATTTGGGGTTTTTAGGAAGTCCCTAGTCAGCATTTTAAATCATGCATTTTGTCTGTTACTTAAAGGGATAGTCCACTCAAAATTACAAATTTTGTCATTATTACCGTTGAACCACTGATCTCATATGGACTATTTGAACAATGTCCTTAATACCTTTCTGGGCCTTGAAGGTGGTAGTTGCGTTGCTGTCTATGCTTAATTTGTGTTCAAAAGATGAAAGAAGGTCTTACGGGTTTGGAACAACACGAGAGTGGGTAATCAATGACAGAAGAGTTTCAGTGTTTGCTACTTTTAGTTATATTTTGTGTAAAATTGTTTGTATGTTCTGATGCTTTACCTAAATAACTAATTAAGATTGCTTTAGTACCATAAAAATAAAACCTGTGATAACTTCAATTTAGTTTAGATGTAGCCTGTAGCTCGGCATGTCGCCTTCACTGCTCACATGTTGAGATGACACATGCAGTAGTTAAAGTGTGCACCTGAGTTCAGACAGAGGCTGACCCAAATGTGTTAAAGTGGGTCAGGGGAGTGTCTGGGCCTTGTGTAGGAGGCGGACGGTGAGATGTGTGGGATACTGAGAGGGGTTGGGGGTTCTTTGCCCTGATTAAAGCAAATTTGGAATGGGAATTGTGGGACATCCCTTGTGCTTTGGTTACACTGCCTCTCCCAGCATCTGACATTATATATGCATACATCCTATTTAGGGTCTCTCCATCACACAACCTCTAAAGGTGAAATGTGCAATTTCTATGCCGCTAACATCACCAAACAGAATTGTGAAAGTAATGGCTGTTTTCAGCCAGATTACCCCTCCACTTATCAGACAAGCAGACAAGGTACAGTCACAGTGAAATTTTGAGGACAAAAAAAGGTCCATTGTCTACTGTCCCACAGCAGATCTCACACAGAGGTCTCTTTCAAACCAAGCAGCATTTTGTTGGTCAATCGCATGGACTAAATTTTGCTCAGAATTTTCACCAAGCAATGGTAAATGAGACCGAACCTATAGTCCCGACCCCAAGCTTGCACCTTTGGTTGAGCAGCAGGGTCTTTTTTCAGCAGAATTTTTACACTTTTGAGGGAAATCAACCCATGCTTTATTTTAATAATTTTTTTCTTTTTCCTGCAATTTTGTAAACAACTACTTTTTGCAAGTTAGATTTTTGGGCTTTTTTGCCTGTAGACATTATCTAAATAATAATTAGAGACAAGGTGAGCTTCTTTGTTATGCTATTTAAATTAATTTTGTGCATTTTGTCAGTTCATTAGTTGGCTATTTAAAAATGACTCATGTTTTTGGCTGTCCATGAGAAACTAAGCATTTACTCTGCCATCTCCCAGTAACCTCACACCCCTTGTCAGCCCATCTCCCATCATGCAACACTCTCAGATAGTACATGCTATGGGAAATCAGCTCTTAATGCTGTCATCTGTCTCTCCTATCTTTCCTCATCCTCTGCTTTCCTTTCTTCTATCAACACACTCATCCTTGCTTCCATTTCCACCCTCTCCCACTCCGAAGGCCGATCTCACTGGTCGGATTTAGTTTATCTGACAGTCTTCTGTGAGTGTTGCCTCATCTCATTATAAAGTAACCCTGGTCCAGCTCAGTCCTGCCATGGCCCTCTTCCTGCCAGGAAACCAGTGGTATAGGTGCCTCAGTTGAAGGTAAGGCATCTCAAAATGCAACAAACCAAGCCATGCTTTAAATTGTCATGTACTTTGTATTTGGTGATTTTTGAGTTCTGGATGTCTCAAATGCCTCACTTGCATCTTGAAGGGACAGTTTGTGCAAAAAATAAACCATCATGTCTTTCCAAAACCCACATGACTTATTTTTTTCTCCCCACAAATAAGATTTTAGGCAGTGTTCATGCTGCTCTTTTGAGGCTCTTACCAATGTTGTTTAGTTCTCAAAAAAATATATATATATCATACTCTGCAGTAGGAAGGAAGTCGTGCTGGTTTAATACAACAGATCATCACAAAATTTGAGTGAACATGCCCTTTGACATGCAAAAATAATTCCAAATCACCATAAAGTATGAAAAAAATGTAATATAGATAGAATCATGTGATATATTTTTGATCCATACAATAGCTTTATGCAAATAATCTCTCTCATCCTTTCAGAAGTCATTTATGTTAACATATATTTAGAAATATTGATTGAGGGTTCATCATGCTAGGTTTGACATCAATGATGCCAAATGCCACTGGTTCTCAAAAAGCTCACATATGGCTTCAGAAAACTTGGAAATTAAGCACATTTAGCGTTTAGTAATACAGGTTTGGAATGACATTTTGGGTGAACTATCCCTTTGAGAAAAAAAAAGGAAATACAATTTGTTTTAACTGCTTTACGAGCTGCTCTCTCTTTCTTGTTTGTGTTTGCATACTGTTTATTGAAATAGGCTGTGATGAGCTTATTCAGGTAGAAACTGTGCCAAGTCCATCTTATCCCTTTCTACCCTGCCTGCTTTTCTGTTAACCTTTACTAGACCTCCTCTCTCTTCTTATTCCAAATAAACTTGCTTTGCCACATTTTAACTAATTACTTAGATGAAAAGGAACAGTTAAAAATGCTTTAAAATACTTGGCTGCTGTTGAGGTGTAATGTCACGCCATCCAATGATTTTACAGGTGTACTCATACTGGTCATCTTTTTATCTTGTTTCTGTTGTCTTTTAATCTTGTTCATAGGAGCAAAAATAATGACACCCCCCTCCCCCTTGTTGCCAATTTTATTGATAGATATTATAAGGAGAACAAGGAATGATGCCCTAACTGCTAAACCATGGCTGCCAATTCTATGATTTAGTATTTTTCACCACACTCTGGTAGTTTTCTTATGTACATTCGATAACACAGAATTGCATTTACATGAAAAGGCAACAAAGTAATCAATGAGCTTGTATCTTCCTTACGGCCTCGATACATCTGCCATCTGAATGTCTATAGCTGATATTAATCATGCATACCTACTTCAACTGTATCAGTAGGCAATAATGACTGTGCTTTCCATTTTATTTATTACACAGCTAATGTCCATAAGGGGAAATGTATTGACTCACGGAATGTTTCCAATCTCAAAATCAAAAGAATCACCATATTGTAGAAAATCAGCCACAGCAGCAGCACCTGGATAAATTAAACAAGTGCAATTTTATGTTTTAACCACACCAGAATCTGTTTTGGTTTGCCCTTTTGAGTGTGCCTGTCAAATATGGTCATCCGTGTTGTTGCTGTCAAGTAATTACTGCGGTTAGAGTAAATGTGGCATTTTAGTAAACGGTTTGTGTCCGGCCCGGTGCCCAGTCCGAGTCTGGCGAGACGTGCCGAAACAGATTGAGCGGGCCAGGTAGTCCATGACATCCTGTTAAAAACGCTCAGCATATCCAAAACGGCCCCGCGGACATCAAGCCTCGCCAAGCTGTTCCCACGGCCCTCTGCTGCCCGACTGTCAACTCATGCCAGACCAGCGCCGGCCAAGTCCAACACGGCCATGTGGGTGAGTGTGAGTGAGAGTGGCCTATATTAGCTTACCCGCAGCCCGTTGTGTGGGAGCCGCGGCGGGTGAGGTCAGGCCTCGTGTGAGGCCTGCAGGGAGGGGGAACCGGACCTGGTTTGGCTGGTCTCTAAACAGCCCCAGGCCTAAAGAGAAGAAAATGCCAGTGAGGTAGGCTGGACTGTGTTTATGTTGGAATGGAGAAATAGAGATACTGCGAAAGAAAAGAGAGCGACTTGGCCCCTGACTGCGGCGGGTAGTTAAACATCCCCAGGCTGGGATTGTGGTGAGGGCAGCTGGACTGCGGCAAGCTGAAGAAGAAGAGACAGGAGGCCCTGCGCACATGTGGCTTTTACATCAGTCTCTCTTTCTCTCCAACTCCTCCTCTCTTACCCTATCTCTCCTGAGAGGCCCTTTTTTGTTCTTCTGAACTCCCCTGACCTTGTGGTTTGCATCCCTTGCCACCCACATTGGTATGCTGCTCGACTTTGAAATGATTCCAGGCCCAGGGGTAAAACAGAACGGCTGGAACTGGCTTACCGTTGCTCGCCGTTGTCCGTGTACGTCGCTCAGGTGTGCGGAACATACCTGCCCATCTCGGAAAACTGATTTACCCTGCTCTCTATGGGCTTCCCCCAGTTTTTAGTTCCTACATAGCACAAAAAATACGAGAGATAATAACCACCAACTGAATAAAAGAACAACCCGGCTATGTATATTAAGGCGATACGGAGCGCTTGGCTAACGAAATACAGTATGCTAAACTCGAGCAAGATGAAGCAGCTCATATAAGTAACTTATTAAATAACAGCCAGCTAATTACTTTGTCTTCCCATTGTCTTGCTGCTATACTTGTTATTGAGTGTTTTATGTATCTTAGAGTAATGAGGAAGACAAGCCTGGCACCTGCACGGTGTAATTAAACATATAAATTCTCCCCTCGCAGAATTATTTGTGGTCACGGGCTGATTTATATGGCTCGGTAAATTGCAACGTTGAGCTTATTTTCTTTCCCTGAAAGGGCTTAAAAAAGGAACCCCATCCATCAGCCACCTTTGCCAGAATAAGCTTTGCTAAAAGTTGACTATATATAAGAAATACGTGGTATTTTTTCGCCCCTTTTTTAATTCTTGCCCTACTCCAAGCTATGTTAAATCTATCAGCCATTTTTCCTTTGGGGAACGCAAGTAAATATGTATTTCTGGAGCACAAATTAGTTTTATGTTCGGATTAATCGGATTGATGGGGCTATCATTTCTACAGTGATTATTTGCATAACTTTGGAGGCCAGATGTTTGTGTTGATGACTATCATTCTAAGAGAGAAATATATATATAGAGGAAAAAAAAGTTTTGAAAAGCAGTCAGGCACAGAAAGTTGGCCATGCAATATCCTGCTTAAAAAAAGAGAGCATGGAAGGACATGTGACCATTTCTGTGTCTTGATCACTTTTGGGTTGCTTTTTTTTTGTCAGTTCAAACTTTTAGCAGTGACTTATGTGTCTCACGGCTGTTCACCTGGGAAGGACTGTGTGCCTTTTGAAGATTGCTTACTCTACAGTTTATCATTTATTTTTTCATAAATTAATACAAATCTTAATGATATGGAGAGGCTCTGGGGTGTGGAGAGAGTACTACTAAGGGACCTTAACTCACACTTGCGTTAATATGTGTCAGCCCCTGTAGTCCACACAGCATTTCTGATAAGCAACAACAAACACTCTCTTTGTTGTTACATATTTTCCATTCGTCTGACGTTTCCCTCGTCGCTGCAGTCTCTCAATAACTACCTTCATGTTTAGTCTTCATTTAATTTTTTTCTGTTCCTCTGTGAAATGAGAGCTTTATTCTGAGTTCTTACAGCAATTTTAGCACCGGCGGCTTTGTAAATATTTGGTTCTCGAGGTTTAATAAGTAGTAAATGATGAAAATCACATTTAGAGATGGTAATCTCCAGTAACTGAAGGAGGAGGTAATGCAGAGATGATGATGTTTCTATTTTGTCTCTGAATATTTTCAGAGTTATTATTGTGCAATGCTACTGCGAGGGAGTGTTGGTATACAAAAAATGAAAAAGCTAAGTAAAAAATATATAAATATCTCAACTGCCACAAGCTCCCCACCAGGAGACAAATCATCTCACATGTGCAAGTTAACTGTCACCACCACCAATATGGTGTCCTGTGTCTTCGCATAGAGCATATGTGTGCATGTGATTTCATGTTTTTTGCACATATGTGTTTGCATGTTTGTGTCACTGTGAGTGAGAATGAAAACCATGGTTGACCAGGATGTTTAGTGCTTTGTCTTTTCCTGTGTGTCTCTTTTCTATGCATATAATTTTTTTTTAAGTGTTTTTAGATTTTACACACACACACGCATGCACACATGTATCTATATCTATCTCTCTCTATATATATGAGAGAGAGATAGATACAGATAGAGAGAGAGTGTGTGTGTGTAGAATCTAAAAACACTTTATATATATATATATATATATATATATATATATATATATATACAGGTGCATTTCAATAAATTATAATGTTGTTGAAAAGTTCATTTATTTCAGTAATTCAACTCAAATTGTGAAACTCATGTATTAAATACATTTAATGTACACATACTGAAGTAGTTTGTCTTTGGTTCTTTTAATTGTGATGATTTTGGCTCACATTTAACTAAAATCCACCAATTCACTCAACAAATTAGAATGCTTCATAAGACCAATAAAACAATTTTTAAGTGAATTGTTGGCCTTGGAAAGTATGTTAATGTACTGTATATGTACTCAATACTTGGTAGGGGCTCATTTTGCTTTAATTACTGCCTCAATTTTTCATGGCATGGAGGTGATCAGTTCTTTAAAGTATGTTAATTTATGCACTCAATATTTGGTCGGGGCTCCTTTAGCACAAATTCCAGCATCAGTGAGGTGTGGCATGGAAGCGATCAGCCTGTGGCACCGCTTTTCTCTTGAAAATATCCCATATGGGGTTCAGGTCAGGCATGTTGGCCTGCCAATCCAGCACAGTAATATCATGGTCAGCAAAGCACTTGGAAGTGGTTTTGGCAGTGTGGCCAGGTGCTAAAGTCCTGCTGGAAAAGGAAATCAGCATCTCCATAAAGCTTGTCAGCAGATGGAAGCATAAAGTGCTCCAAAATCTCCTGGTAGACGGCAGCATTAACTTTGGACTTGATAAAACACAATGGACCAACACCAGCAGACGTCACGGCACCCCAATTCATCACTGACTTTGGAAACTTCACACTAGACTTCAAGCAGCTTGGATTCTGTTTCTCCCCACTCTTCCTCCAGACTCCAGACTTTGATTTCCAAATGAAAAGCAACATTTACTTTTATCCGAAAAGAGGAATTTTGACCACTGAGCAACAGTCCAGTTCCTTTTCTCTTTAGCCCAGGTAAGATGCTTCTGACGATGTTTCTGTTTCAGAAGTGGCTTGGTAGCCCTTTTCCTGAAGATGTCTGAGCGTGCTGACTCTTGATGCACTGACTCCAGCTTCAGTTCACTCCTTGTGAAGCTCTCCCAAGTGTTTGAATCAGCTTTGCTTGACAGTATTCTTAAGCTTGCGATCATCCCCGTTGCTTGTGCACATTTTCCTACCCAATTTCTTCCTTCCAGTCAACTTTGCATTTAATATACTTTGATACAGCACTCCTTGAACAGCCACCCCTTTCAGTAATGACCCTCTGTGACTTACCCTCTTTGTGGAGGGTGTCAATGATCGTCTTCTGGACCATTGCCAAGTCAGCAGTTCCCCATTAGTGTGGTTTCAAATAACAAGAGATACCCACAATTTATACTGTATGGATGGTCATTTATTGAAACTCAAATTTAAATATTCTAATATAAAAAAAACTTTGAAGTGTTTTACTTTACATGTAATGAATCTAAAACATATGAAAGTTTCACTTTTTGAAATAAGTTACAAGAAAAAAAGAACTTTTTCACGATATTCTAATTTTCTGAGATGCACCTGTATTTGTATATACAGTATATGTCTGTGTGTGTGTAAAATATTTTACATTAAACCGAAAAGCAATTATTAATAATACTATCAATATTAGTAATATTGATTTTTGTATATATATATTTAATTGTATATCATAATTTTCCCTGTTTTTACATTGATAACATTTACCATTATCTAATGCTTGTTAAAAGTTTTTATATATATAATTTGAATAGCAATGTTAAATTAAATCTTTTGGAAACCTTAAAATGAATATGCATTTTTGCACTCAAAATCATTGACTTTAATTTGTAGTGTTTATGTTTAATTTATTTAGAGAAAATTATTGAATTATAATAAGCCACAATAAGTAGTTATAGAGCTAAGTGTTGTTGTAATAAATATAAGCACTCTTGAAATGCTGCATTATCAATCAGATTAAAAGACAGGACCTAATTGTTATGTAATTCCATGCAAATTAGATATGTGAATATTCTTTACTCAATGCATTAATTGCAGTATTTAAATTAAATGATGTTTCTGATGGAATCAAGACCTTAGTGACTTGAGGCTACAAAATATTGACTAAATGTAATGTCTGTTTCTCTCTCTCTTTTTTCTATCTCTCCTGATTTACTACTTTCCTCTTAGAATATTAATAATTAGAATATTTATTTTATTCAGTTTAATTTTTTCTATATTTTTTTTATTTTGGCATTTTCTACTGCTTTTATTACATTCCTGACACTTTCTTTAATAAATCATTGCAAAGTTAATGAAAATTGCATTCAGGCATATCCAAAATGATTGTGTCCTTTGTCATGCTAATAAATTGAAAGATGTTGGTCCAATGGGTGAATGCCTGCCCATTACTGAGAAGATTTTGATGGGTGCCTGTTGAACCTCTCATTTTCTCCTCTTTCTCTCCCTTCCAGTTGTTGTTCTTCAGTCAAGGATTTTTTCACATTTATCTTGAGGTTTATCAACGTGAAACTAATAGGTTTCAGGTGCAGTCATTTTCCCTTGCATTCGTTTGCATGGCGCAACATAATGAGCAAACACATACGGTCTTAAAACAACCCGTCAGAACAAAATACATAAATGAATAAGTAAACATAGCGATATCACACATTTTATATCATGCATGTCACTTGCACATGCTTCTTTTGGTTATTTTACAGGCTGACCTTTACCTCGTTACCTCATTTTGAATTTAAAGCATTTGATATTCTAAAGCATTAAAGAAATCTCTGTCATGGTGAGTTATACATTTCCAGCATTTCATTTTTGATAAGCATTTTCCTATATCTTGCTTTTTCTTTCCCTCTAAGCTCTGTTGGTTGTGGACCGTCTTATCATCCACCACACTCGGCAGATACTGTGTCAGTGAATGAGGTGTGGACTATGTGGACGTTTTACAAATCTAAATGCAAAAAGAAATGGAATATTTGATAGCCTTCCATAATGGTCCTGAAATCTGTGTCATTATCTACTATCAGATGTGGCTTTTAAAAGCATCGGGAGTTCCTGGCGTTTTACATGAATTTCAGCTGAGAGCAGTTATTGAGAGCAGAATACATTTAGCGGGTCAGTTTGCTGGGCCTTCCATTGCTTGTCTTCCCCTCTGCTTCAGTGGTACATACTGTAAGAGAAAGCAGTAACAACAGGTAACATGGGAAACACTGTATATTTAAGTGATATACGTACATTTAAAACTAGTGCTTCCAGCCTCAGGATTGAATTAAAATTCAGTACAAGATGCCCATCTCTTAGACATTTTTTTGAAAGCATTTTGATATATTCAGTGTTTAGAGGAAAGCTTTACAGCTATCACCCCCCCAAAAAAAAAAAAATAAAATAAAATGAGTGAAGTAGCATATACAGGTGCATCTCAATAAATTAGAATGTTGTGGAAAAGTTTATTTATTTCAGTAATTCAACTCAAATTGTAAAACTCGTGTATTAAATAAATCTAATGCACACAGACTGAAGTAGATGATTAGGCTCACATTTAACAAAAACCCACCAATTCACTCAAAAAATTAAAATGCTTCATAAGACCAATAAAAAAACCTTTTTAAGTAAATTGCTGGCCTTCTGGAAAGTATGTTAATTTACTGTATATGTATCCAATACTTGGTAGGGGCTCATTTTGCTTTAATTACTGCCTCAATTCGGCATGGCATGGAGGTGATCAGTTTGTGGCACTGCTGAGGTGGTATGGAAGCCCAGGTTTCTTTGACTGTGGCCTTCAGGTCATCTGCATTGTTGGGTCTGGTGTCTCTCATCTTACTCTTGACAATACTATGGGGTTCAGGTCAGGCGAGTGCTGGCAAATCAAGCACAGTAACACCACGGTCATTGAACCAGCTTTTGGTACCTTTGGCAGTGTGGGCAGGTGCCAAGTCCTGCTGGAAAATGAAATCAGCATCTCCATAAGGCTTGTCAGCAGAAGGAAGCATGAAGTGCTCTAAAATTTCCTGCTAGATGGCTGTGTTGACTGTGGACTTCAGAAAACACAGTGGACCAACACCAGCAGATGACTATTATTATTATTATATTATTATTTGTCCTTTGTTTCTCCGAAACGGACGTAAGAAGCATCATCACCGGCACCACACTGCAAAATAATTTCCCGACTGAGAAAATGCACATGAACTCAATTCAAAAAGCTCTAATAATACACATCCAACAAATCTTTATAGTAACCCGAGTGTGCGGTTTTCTCATTCAGACTTAAAAGGACAACTTGGGGAATGAGCGTATATGAGGAGCGCATGAATGCAGTGATTACACTTGCTCTGACGGCAACAGCAGATAGCCTTCCATTTACTAGCTAAGCTACTACTACTCCATGGGCTACTAATACATCGATTAGCAATAGATTATAAATATACTTAATTATCATGAAAATACCCGAGATGGCTTGAATAACACAGATAAACTATACATAGTCGTATTCGTGTGTTTATTGTATTTATTTTATCATTCAAAACGTTTATATCTTCTGTTTACTTATCCATATCCCTGGAGCATCGATCAAGAGTTCGCTACTTCTGTGACTGGATCTGTGGGTTTTCTGCGGGAGGGCGCCCTCTAGTGTCCAGTATGAACGAAAAAGATATCACCCCCCGGTTTCACAGACCAGGCTTGAACCTATTGCTAGACTAAAATGTAACTCATAGCTGTTTTAACTGAAATAAACTTGCACTGACTGATCCTAAAATATATCAGTGCATTTGTTTTGTCTCAAGATGCACACCAGTAATGTTTTTTTTTTTCTGAGCGTGTTTATAAAAATTACTTGTCATAATTGAACTATGATCTAATCCTGGTTTACTTTTACATTTAGTCATTTTGCAGATGCTTTTAAAGCGACTTACAATTGGGGAATACATAAAGCGATTCATCTTGAAGAGGCAAACAGACAGAGGAAGTGCTTGTAACACCAAGTCTTGGGCATTGTTCAAATAAGTACAAGCTAGCAAGGGAAGGCCTTAATCTAAGCCCTGTCTGTGTGTCTGTGAAACCAGGCCAATGTGTTTAGTGCTAATGGCCAATCCAATTATTAATTGGTAAAAAAAAAAAATTCTAAGTATCGGTTCAGGCACCGTTTAGGCACTGGTACCGTTTTAAAAGTATCGATTTGGCACCGGTATCAAAAAAAAAAAAACGATACCCAAACCTACAGATGACATGGCAGCCCAAATCATCACTGATTGTGGAAACTTCACACTGGACTTCAAGCAACATGGATTCTGTGCCTCTCCACTCCTCCAGACTCTGGGACATTGATTTCCAAATTAAATGGAAAATGTACTTTCATCTGAAAAGAAGGACTTTTGACCACTGAGGAACAGTCCAGTTCTTTTTCTCCTTAGCCCAGGTAAGATGCCTCTGACGTTGTCTCTGGTTCAGAAGTGGCTTGGTAGCCCTTTTCCTGAAGATGTCTGAGCGTGGTGACTCTTGATGCACTGACTCCAGCTTCAGTCCACTCCTTGTAAAGCTCTCCCAAGTGTTTGAGTCTGCTTTGCTTGACCGTATTCTCAAGCTTGCGGTCATCCCTGTTGCTTGGGCACATTTTTCTACCCAAATTCTTCCTTCCGGTCAACTTTGCATTGAATATGCTTTGATACAGCACTCTGTAAATAGCCACACCTTTCAGTAATGACCCTCTGTGACTTACCCTCTTTGTGGAGGGCGTCAATATTCGTCTTCTGGACCATTGCCAAGTCAGCAGTCTTCCCCATTATTGAGGTTTCAATGAACAAGAGATACCCAGAATTTATACTGTATGGAACTGTATTAATTGAAACTCAAATGTAAATATTCTAATACTGATTTTTAACTTTTATGAGCTGTAAGCTCTAATCCTCAAAATTAAAACAATTTTTTTTTTTTTTTTTTTACATGTAATTAATCAAAAATAAATTCAAGTTTCACTTTTTTAATTCTTTTTAGTTTTTTGCTCTTTGATGTTTTGCTCTTTAAGCATGCTTCACTTTGTCAGACAGGTTCTATTTAAGTGATTTCTTGATTCAACAGATCTGGCAGTAATCAGGCCTGGGGTTGGCTTGTGAAATTTAACTCAGCTTTCTAAAATAATGTGGTTAATCACAGTTTTTTCATGATTTAACAGGAGGGGGGAATTCATTTTTCCTGTAGGGCCAGGTAGGTTTGGACAGGTCCCCCCCTTAATAAATGAAATCATCATTTAAAAACTGAATTTTGTATTTACTTGCATTATCTTTGTGTAATATTAAAATTTGTTTGATTATCTGAATGTTTTAAGTGTGACACATATGCAAAAATAAAAAAATAAGAATGAAAAACTGGAAGGGGGCAGAAACCTTTTCACTGCACTGTAGAGGAAATTAGTGTTGTTACAGTATATGATGCATATACACTCACTGGCCACTTTATTAGGTACACCTTGCTATTACCGGGTTGGACCCACTTTTTTTTCCTTCAGAACGGCCTTAATTATTCGTGGCATAGATTCAACAAGGTGCTGGAAACATTCCTCAGAGATTTTGGTCCATATTGACATGATAGCATCACGCAGTTGCTGCAGATTTGTCGGCTGCACATCCATGATGCGAATCTCCCGTTCCACCACATCCCAAAGGTGCTCTATTGGATTGAGATCTGGTGACTGTGGAGGCCATTTGAGTAAAAGTGAGCTCATTCAATAAACCAGTCTGAGATGATTTGAGCTTTTATACATAGTGCATCCTGCTGGAAAAAGCCATCAGAAGATGGGTACACTGTAGTCATAAAGGGATGAACATGGTCAGCAACAATACTCAGGAAGGCTGTGACGTTTAAACGATGATCATTTGGTAGTAAGGGGCCAAAAGTTTCTGCAAGAAAATATCCCCCACACCATTATGCCACCACCAGCAGCCTGAACTGTTGAGACAAGGCAGGATGGATCCAAGCTTTCATGTTCTTTATGCCAAATTCTGACCCTACCATCTGAAAGTCGCAGCAGAAATCGAGACTCATCAGACCAGGCAACATTTTTCCAATCTTCTATCGTCCAATTTTGGTGAGTTTGTGTGAATTGTAGCCTCCGTTTCCTGTTCTTAGCTGACAGGAGCGGCACCTGGTGTGGTCTTCTGCTGCTTTAGCTCATCTGCTTCAGGGTTTGACGTGTTGTGCATTCAGAGATGGTATTCTGCATACCTTGGTTGTAACGAGTGGTTATTTGAGTTACTGTTGCCTTTCTATCATCTCTAACCAGTCTGCCCATTCTCATCTGACCTCTGACATCAACAAGGCATTTTCGTCCACACAACTGCCGCTCACTGGATATTTTCTCTTTTTCGGACCATTCTCAACCACGTTCAAAGTCACTTAAATCCCCTTTCTTCCCCATTCTGATGCTCGGTTTGATCTTCAGCAAGTCATCTTTACCACATCTAGATGCCTAAATGCATTGAGTTGCTGCCATGTGATTGGCTGATTAGCAATTTGTGTTACCAGACAATTGAACGGGTGTTCCTAATAAAGTGGCCAGTGAGTGTATGTTTGTCTCATGCTTATATATAGAAATATATATATATATTGTTCCCCTTCAAACGACCCTGATAATTTTAAAAAGCCAATCTTGAGTGCTTCATTGGAATTTGTGTTTAGCATGACCTTAGCATTGCTGCAGAATGACAATTGTTATGACAAATTGGTACATGATTTTTATATATAACATATGTGAGTTAGTGCACTGCAAACATGGAAAATAGCACAACCATTTCTGCAAATCATGGAGAGAGACTTTCAGTGAGCTGGCGATAAGGAAAACGTTCTGCAGAAGTCACTTCATATGTCTCTTTCCATAAAAAGCAATATGATTTGTTACTTGTTTTGTTTATTATGAAAAACCCAATATTGTAAAATGTTACTTTTAAAAGTACTGTTCCCAGCACTGGGTGTATTTAAGCTTCAGAGAGCATTTGTGTAGTGAATGATTGCAAGAAAGCCAATTAAAAGGTCCACTGAGGAGAGCCAGATGGTTTATATTTAGTGACTGAAGGCTCTAATCTCCACTCATATCTGAAATTCGACATGTTTGTTGATTCTTGCCTTTAACTCGTCTGCTGATAGATGTGCGGACAACCAGGGAAGGTCTATGTGTGTCTTTTCTCTGTCGATGGCCATGTGTGTTGAGAGAGCTATGCTGGATTCAGCTGCACCAGATTCGATTAGCAAGCTAATGTTTTATTAGAGAGGAGTGCGAGAGGGGGAATAATTAAAGAGCCCTTGTGAGGGAGAGACAGGCAGTCCTGTCTGCCTGTGCTGATGGGACATCTGTTTGCCTGGGGGTCAGGCACTGAAGCGGTGGGGTGCTCGGGATGGAAGGGGGAGTTTGAGGGGCGACTGGGTAGAGGCATGCTGGAGCTGGAATGTGGCCGCACTGGAGTTTGTTCCTCCCCACTCCACACTGGAGCAACAAACAGCAGGCCTGCTAACACACAGACACCAAATTAAACAACTAACCCAACTTCATTAACAGAATAATGATGGGCTCAGCCTGAGCACTGCTTTATTACCCATGCAAAAACACATTCGCATCAAACCGCGATAGGCCGGCACGCAACCGGAGCACACCAGGATTCCAAAAACGTTTAAGTCGATAGACGCAGACTTCAAGTGAATGAAGAACAAAGAAAGAGAAAAAAATGGCAAAAAGCGAATCATCTCCTTGGGTATGTTTCCTGTGTGCACCTTGGATTGCACACGGAAAGCCGATGCCAAGTTTTCGCTGTGTGCAAGTGCCACTGTGTGACCTGGAGGACGTGCGGTGGAGCCAGGTCGAGCGGTGCCTTGGTCTGTGGGGCGGCCCCTCCCTCAATTCTCACCTCCATATGGCAACCTTTCAGTCTAAAATAACTTAAAAGCGCTGCGCCTGATGGGAATACCGGCTCCAAACTACATGCTAGTCCTATTAAAACCACCCTAATACTAAGGAGGGGGATGAAACAGGAGTGAACTGTGGGGCTGTATTGATGTGGAGAAAATGAGCAGCTCTTGCTGTGGAATAGGCCTGACTCCCTATCGATTTAAAAAGGGAAAATATAGAAATAGACTCTGTAAATCTGGCACTGCCTAACAGGTTAACAGCGACCAAGTTTTCATGTAAACTCATTCAGTATTTCTGCATTGATGTCGGAAGATAAGCAGTAAACCAGAGCTGCTGCACCTTTCATGCTTTGTGAATTATAGTGTTTTATAGATCAATAAGCAAACCCAATTATCGGTGTTATTAAATCGTGATAAATGGTTATTGTGGTCATGCTGCTGTTTGTGATTAGGAAGGATGTGTTTCATGGTTTTGCTACATCTAAGTATTGATGATTTACAGACTGGAGTGTTAATACTGCGATTGTCAGAAAGTGAAAGTGACGTTGAAAGTGACATACGGCCAAGTATGGTGACCTATACTTAGAATTCGTGCTCTGCATTTAATCCATCCAAAGTGCACACACACAGCAGTGAATACACACACCGTGAACATGCACTAGGAATACACAACCGGAGCAGTGGGCAGCCAATGCTGCGGCACCGAGCAGTTGGGGGTTCGGTGCCTTGCTCAAGGGCATCTCAGTCGTGGTATTGAGGGTGGAGAGAGCGCTGTACATTCACTCCCCCCACCTACAATTCCTGCCGGCCTGAGACTCGAACTTGCAACCTTTGGATTACAAGTCCGACTCTAAGAATTAGGCCACAACTTCCATATTAGTTGCATTAGAACACATATTAGTAGAATTCATACTGGAAGTGTTGGACAACTGTGTATTTATTAACCACCACGACTCTTGAGTTGTTTCATTTAAATTAAATTAAATTAAATAAATTAAATTAAATTAAATTAAATTGTTTCATTTATACAGCAGCTTACAGGTGCGGATCAAAACTTGCTTGCATTAACAAGTAGTCAAAGTCAAACAAATGTTCTGTTGTGAGCTGTGAAGTACATTTCAAATCAATATTATTTAATTTTATTTAGCATACTTTTTTTAATACATAAACGCTGCTGTTAAAAACAAAAATGTTTTTTATATTTATTTGACAAATATTGCAATTTGCATTTTAAATAACAGTTTTCTATTTTAATATACTTTAAAATGTAATAATTCCTGTGAAGCAAAGCTGCATTTTCAGCATCATTATTCCAGTCTTCAGTGTCACATAATCCTTCATAAATATTCTAATATGCTGATATTTCAATCATTCGAATAATCTGATATTTTAATTTAAATGTTGGAAACAGTTGTGCTGCTTAATATTTTTGGACCTGTGTTAAAAGGATAAAAACTGGTAGTAAATATTTCTATTTTTAATGAATGCTGTTCTTTTTTTATTTTGTATTCACCAAAGAAAAAAGTATCACAGGTTCCAAAAATATGTATTAAGCAGCAACAGTTTCATCACTGATAATAAATCAGCATATTAGAATGATTTCTGAAGGATCATGTGATACTGAAGACTGAAGTAATGGCTAATGAAAATTCAGCGCTGCATCACATAAATACATTATATTTTAAAGTATATTAAAATAGGAAACAAATATTTAAATTGCAATAATGTTTCACAATATCACTGTTTTTGTCTGTATTTTCCGGGCTCTCACCAGGAGTTTTAGTCAGATTTATCCCTGTTTCAGCACAGATTCTCTGGTAAATTGTGCTGTTCACAGATCGAATCTTGCACCTCCTGATCTACTTTCACAGAAAATTGGGGCTGCCCCAATCAAACCAAACATGTTTGATATTTAGGATTTTAAATCGGGATGATGGCGGCTATGGTTACTTTCACAATAGCAAATACGCGACCTCAAAACAATCTGCTGTACGGGTCCGCTGGAGAGTGGAGATGGAGGAAACTACTTATGGAAGTTTTACAATAACTCGACTCTCTGTATAATGTGTCTAAAAATGTACCACAGCCGCAAGGACAAAGAGAAGCGCTGGGGTGAATTATATATTTAATATGTGTTTCATTTATTTCAGAGAATTTTGTAAAGTCTGGCACTTTTGATTATTTTGTGTGTCCTTGCTAAATAAATGTATTAATATCTTACACAAAATAATCCAGGATCGCAAATTGTTCTTCATGTCAAAACAGCTCTATCACAGATTAACAATTGACTAACAAATCATGACTACTTATGCCTATTTAATTTTGTCAGTTCAGTTGTCACTCTTGTTTATAAACGAACTCAGTGTGAACATAACTGTAGTGCTCTAAAACAGGACTGACATCTGTTCCTAAAGCTAGCAGTACTCCACATGCATGATATGTGGGTTAGGGTGTGTAGTGTCTGTGTGCTAAATAGCTCATTTCCTTTTCTCCTCTCCAGAGTGCATGTTTGGGTGCAGTAGCCACGTTATCATAACAAAAAGAATGAATGGGATTTGTCATCACGCACACTTCCCAAAGCTTGATAGAAAGTGTGCATAGCTGCCTATTTTGTGGAATTAACACAGTATATACACCTTCCTCTCACTGATACTAATATCCATCATTCTTCTGAGCTTTGGTGTAGTTGTTAGTGCATGTACTGTAGGCTCTGTGAGCCGCTATGCTTATATGCATATATTTAAATACGTATCTAAATTAATGTTATATTTTAATTTTATTTTTTATCATTTCTGACCAAGACTACATTAATTTGATTAAAAATGCAGTAACAAAAATGCAAAATAACTGTCCGTATATATTACAATGTAATCTCTGTGATTGCAAAGCTACATTTTGCAACAGCCATTTCTTCAGTCCTCAGTGTAACATGATTTAATTTAATTTTAATTTAAAATGTTAAAACAGTTGATATGCTTAATATTTTTGTGGAAACCATGATTTTAAGGATTTTTAGGCGTCTTTAATCGAGAGAAAGTTAATAAGGATTATTGGAAAATAAGACATCATAAATGTCTTTACTGTCACTTTTGATGTGATGTAATGTATTTGATCATTTTAATGAATAAAAGTATTAACTTGTTTCAAAAATCTTACTGACCCCAAACTTTTGAACATTTGTATGTATTATAATGTGTGTATACATTGTAATATAGATTTGTATAGTGTATGGTATATTTACATATATTATTGTATAGTACTTTTTAAAAATCTAATCATGACCAGTTCCCTCCACAATATCTGTCTTATAAAGAGACAAATGCAAATAATAATGTCAATGAGTCAGCTGATTAATGGACATGCATTATTTTTCAGAGATTTGCTGATTGTGTTTTGGCGGGAGGGTTATTGAGCAGGTCTCTATGCCAGTGAGCCCCATCCTCATGGTCTGTGAGCTACAAGGAGAGTATGTGAAGCACAGATGGAGGGGTGGAGGAGCTGGATAGCGTGGAAGGGAAGAGTGGTGTGGTGTGGTTGGACGAATGGACCTTCAGTCTGTTCTGAGAGACTGAGTGGGTGGACGTGAAACCTGCCAGGTACTGAATGATTGACAGGCCGTCGTGACACGTCACAGCGGCGGAGGTGAAGATCGCCTCCTTCGCCACAGATGATTCCAGGGAGGGTCAGGTGTGAGCGGCCAGCAGTCAACCGCTGACATCCAAAATGGAAGCTCTGAATCAATTCCTCTCACAGCAGAGTTTGGGGACGAAAACAGATCTCTCATATTTAGAAGAGAAGGGAGGATGGGGTGAGAAATGTGTCTGTAATTAATGAGTAGTTGGAATGAGGGAGTCCCAGATGGAAAGGCAGAGTCGCCTGGCATGATTGTGCATCCGTGGCTGAGCTGTAAGATATACCTGGCCGCACGCTCGGCTCTCTGAAGTGGCTGGTTAGCATACGCCGCTCTTGTTATTTGTGTACTCAGTGTGAGAGCAGGGCCTCCTCAGCTGCCGCTCAGCAGAGACTTGTTTTGTAAGATTAATGAAGGTCACTGATATTCTCAGAAGTATTCTGATAATTAAGGCTTTGTTTATCAAAAACAAGTTATATTAAGAGCAAAAAAGATTCATGGTAATTATTCATAATCTTAACAATTCAAGTGTAGCCACCTCATTTGTGCTTTTAATTCTTCTTGTTAATGTTTTGCATAAATCTGCATAATTACTTGAGATGCCTGTTGTAATTTTGACAGCTACTCAGCTCATGTGCACTAAAGTATGGCGAACGTTCCGCGTGCTGCATACTTATAAACGGACGTATGGCGCTGGCGGAATGCTAGTCGGAGGAGTTTTGTTCTTCTCGTCCTGGCTTCGGGAAAGAATAGGTATTTTTATCAAATGTGCTAAATGAACGGTTTGGCCCGCAGTGGGGAAATGCGAGCAGAATGACAGAGGCGCTGCTGCAATCACGCTGACAAAACAAATGCCGACATGCTTCTATAAATCCTTGGCACAAATGGTCAGTCCCCCTCTGCTGTGTGCCCAGATGTGTCTGCGGAGAGCAAAGGCTACTGGGCTCTCTAATCACACTCTAATTTCTGCTGTAATAACCATTATGTAAATGGATATGGAATGGTAATGCAAGTCTGGAGTTTACGTAATCTTGTAATGACCTCTTGTATTACACTGTCTGTGATGTTGCCTGTAATAAATTGTTAGTCATTAATCTGAAAGGGGGATCAAGAACAGTGGCTTATAAAATTAAATTTGGAGTGTGGCTGGGCCTATTAGCACTCTGACATAAGTGATATAATTTCTTTCACTCCTCTGCACGCACACACAGACACGTTCGCTTGCACTTTAGGACGGCTGATTAGTATTCGCTAAACAGGAGAAATAATGCTCTCATAAACGGCTTAGACCTCAATGATACTCTTAAACTAATGTACGGTGAGGGTTCACAAGTCATTGAAATTAGAATGCCGGAGCTGCTTCAGCAGCAGAATGCTCAACACTATCTAGACAGTATGTGTGTAAACGAGCGATGAGATATGCTGGCTTTTATATGAATTATCAAAGCAGGGTTCATATGCTTTATCTGCCCAGCTGTGATGCTTCTGTAATGGTTTCTGTCCCTACTTCCTGTCATCTCTGTATGGAAGAAGTTCATCCATACAGGGAAATTATCTCTCACACTCTCTTTTTTTTGTTTAATTTAATTATTATACTCAACAGTCAACACAGGCCATCACACTAAATACATACATGCGTATATGCATACATACATACATTCAATTCATTCATTCATGTATTCATTCATTAAAACTGTTGAGTGAAGCCACACAAAACAAACCATGTTTCATTATGTGATATTTATATTTGTGATATTTGAAATCTTTTGACACACATGCTGGTTTTTCCTGTTATTTTGAAGCTTCATTGCAGGCCTCATCAATGAGTTTGTGTTTGTTTGTTTGTTTAATGTATTTATTCTATTTTATGTATATTTTTTGACTTTGCAAACCAGTGTTATTTTAGTATCAATGACATACAATTTTGAATAATATTTTGAATGACTTTTTTTGTACTTTCCATTTTTATTGTACTTTTTTTTTTTTTTTTTTTTTTGAGCCTATACAGTTTTAATGCCTATATAGTTTTAATGTTTTAATAGTATTTAATTTATTACTTATATTTCAGTTTTAGGTTTATTTATTTTAGTATATCAAGTAAATTAAATCAACTAAATGGAAATGAGTAATGTTGCAAATGTTGCTTTACATCATTACAAGTTTTTTAATATATATTTTATTTCATTTAATGATTCTTTTATTTCAAGTAACACGCAAATGGTATTTGTGTGTATTGTGTATATTATGACAAACAAACAAACAAAAACACATTCAAGTTAATCAAGCTTAAATGTGGAAGCTGCTTTAGATAAAGGTGTTTTTCCAGTAAGCTTCAGCCACTGAAAAAAAAAAATCACTCAAATTGCTGTATTTTCAGCTATATCTGTTTAGCCTATGTCAGTATTTTGGATGGTTTGTTTTCATG
The DNA here is from genome assembly GCA_027564155.1 of Gymnocypris eckloni scoliostomus. Classification (NCBI taxonomy): domain Eukaryota; kingdom Metazoa; phylum Chordata; class Actinopteri; order Cypriniformes; family Cyprinidae; genus Gymnocypris; species Gymnocypris eckloni. The sequence goes on from CM050429.1 coordinate 7,214,518, forward strand.
GCAGAACAGCAAACATGTAAACACTAGCACCTAATGTTCCTCCCTCTGTGGACCCAGAGACCTTGACCCCTCTCGCCAGCCTGCTGTCGTTCCTGCGTTACGGGTGCGCTGATGTGCGTAAGGCTCCTTCACGGCGCCGTGAGCCGTTCACAGATCTGCGGAGGACTGTGCTTTATGGGAGGGCCATGTGGCATCAGGAGTTAAATGAAAGTTGCCTAATGAAGTAAACTTACGAAGACGGAGAGAGGGGAGGCGAAGAGACAAAGAGAGGGCAAGAGAAAAAAACTCAACTTTCTTTAATTATGTTTACCCAACAGGCCTTGCCTCCTAATTTAAATAGCATAAACATCTGGACTCCACCGGCATTAAAATCATGGCAGTAGTCAAGCAAATCTTGTGGAAAATAATGAAATTAGATCCCTGGTGTTGTGACAGAGGAAGGGCAGGATACATCAGCTCCATGTTAATAAAATTTCCATGAATGACTGAATACAATTAAGAAATTGTCAGTTGTGGCTGTGAACTTTTGTAACTCATAGATGTTTGTGTCATTTGATTATGGTGGCAATTTGGAATTGTTTATCAGTGTTTGTGTTGGGGTATTAATTATGACCTTTTTTATTGGTCACAATTAAAACAAACACGGGCTTATGGGGAAGGACAGAAGCCGAGGTCTATGCTGAGCACTGGAAATCATCTCTCTATATACGCTGTATTATCATCATAATTTTATTATGGCCATTATTATTATTGTTATTATACAAATAAATAAATAAGTAATTTTATGATTTAAACTTAACCCACTTTTTTATCATCAGGAGTTATATAAGACTTTTGTCTCTCACAGAGACCTGAATCCTCAGTCTTTTTTTCTATCACGTTGTTTGTCTTATTGCTTCTAAATTAAGATTCAGAGCGAGGTGCTTTACAAATTGAAATATGAACCTCTACCTCTGTTTCAGTCCTCTCTCGACTTCAGCATTTATCTTATCAGCCAGCGCAAGTAGAGGAAGATTGTATTTGTTGAAATGATTTGTCAGTTTAGGAAGTAATAATGGATTTGGGCTGAGAGCTGTACAAACAAGGCCTTCAGCATGGAGAGAGATTGAGGAGAGGAGAGGAAGGAATGACTGCTCTCAGTGCATTCTAATGCACTCTGAGAGAGAGAAAGGGATAATCACACATCTCTAAATAAAGATGTGTGAGTTTCCTTCCTCAAACACATGGATGCAGAAAGGCAGGGCTGCTGTTTGAAGAGAGGTGTTGAAATTCTCTTTTATGATTTTAAACTTTTCATTCAGACACATTTAAATATGAACAATTCAAATAATTGGGCAGTGTTTTTCAGAAATCTGAGACCTTTTTGAAAATGTACTGTAGGATTAAAATATGTTCTTAACCTGTGCTAATATTGTTCTAATGTTTGAAAGAAGTGCTCATCATATGACTCTGGACCACAACCAGTCACAAGGGTCAAAAAAAAAGCTTTTCATTGATGTATGGTTTGTTATGATAGGACAATATTTGGCTGAGATACATCTATTTGAAAATCTGAGGGTGCAAAAAATAAATAAGAAAATAAAAAACATTATTTATTTATTTATTGAGAAAATTACCTTTAAATATGTCCAAATTAAGTTCTTATCAATGCATATTAATAATCTAAAATTTACTTTTTGTGTATATACAGTAGGAAGTTTCAAAATATAATAATGGAACATGATCTTTACTTTACTATTAAAAAAATATAATTTTGACCCATACAATATATTGTTGGCTATTGCTACAAATATTCCCAACTGGTTTTGTGGTCCACATAAGAAATCAAATATTTTGTAACATTATCAAATGTTTTTACTGTAACTTTTGATAAATTGAATGTGTTCTTGCTGAAGGCAGGTATTAATTTCTTTACAAAATATATATATATTTTAGTGTGCAATTTTACATTCCTTGTTTCCTTCACTTTAAGCTGAAATGCCCTTTTCATAGTCCTCAACTGTTTTGATGTTGGCTGTTGTCTATAAAGTATGCTAACATTTGTTTCCTTCACCATGCCGCTATATATCATTAGCGGGTGAGTTTGTGTAAGATGTTCAGACACTCTGGATGTACTCTTGAATATGGGCATAACATACAAGACCGTAGCCAATTAACTTTTTAGCCAACACTAGTCAAGCCTAGCATTATTTTGTCTGTTGGTTGACATAGTTACTAAAATGGTTTGATCTGAAATTCACACAAATGGAAACAACACAAGATGTGGAGGCATGGTGTACTGTTGATACGGAATGGAAAAGGACTGTACCACAAAAATGTGTAGAAGGACAAGTTCAAAGCTAGCGTGGAACTGGAGGTAATTGTTTCCATTCTTGCTGCCAGATCCAGGGTTAAGTTGTCATCAGCACTGTTCTTCTTATTGAAGGTTTTATCGTCTTGTCTTTGTCTAAAGCCTATTGTATTTTATTTTGATTTGGAGTGTCTTTTGTGTTCAAATCATTTTTCTTGCCTTGATATGAAGACTGTATTTGTTTTCCCCGTTCCAGGAAAAGTGATTTTTTACCAGTTCTTTTTTACCTCTCCGTTTGGACCTTTCACCTCCACTTTGATTTTACAACCCAATAAAGTCATTCAAACAAAAGATAGTAGCTTTTCTTTCCACTCTTCTTTAGCAAAGCTGTCTAGAGAATTCTATGGTTCTAGGTTTTCAAAGCCTGTACACAAATCATTGGTAATATAATATACATGCTTGACTTTTTTTTAAAGACCACTGCACATATCGTTTATACACCACATACAAAAAAGTTAACTATACAAATGTATTCAGGGCAGTTATTTTTATTGGACATCTTGACCAATGACAGTCTTATTTCCCTCGACAAAGATGTCTTTGATATTTTCCTCCTGTGTAATGTAACTTAATGTACATTCAATATGCCTTTAAAATGTAAGGAGCGTGCACAGCATGATAGAAGTGTGTGTGTGTGAGAGAGAGAGAGAGAGAGATGTGTGCATGCATGATGACATAAGGCTCATCTAATGATCTAACCTCATGCATGCACTTGTCTGCTGTATCACATATTGGTCCTTGTACAGTATGTATTATTTTACTGAATAATGGCAATGTGCAATTTCAGACTAAAGCATGTAGAACACTTGTAGACCAATTCAAAACAGAAGCATTGATTTTGCAATAAACTAAGAACAATCAAGTCTTAGAAAAAATATCCTTTGTCAGAATCAATTGGGTATGAAGTGGTTGGTTTAATGTAGATTAAAAAAATAACTGGAATTCTACTGTATGTTCAGGAATTTACATATTTTCAAGGCTTTTACATAGAATAAGGGGCGCCACAAGATGGGTATAGATAGATGGATGATTACATTAATGGGTAGATGGGGATATGATGGATAGATATGTAGGTAGATAGATAAATAAACAGACATACTGTAAGTGTGCCTTTGTCAGGGAATTATCCAGGAAGATGAAGAAGCGAAAATAAAAAATCCATTTGAGTCCATTTGAAATCAGGAGTGGCGTTTCCTAGGAAGAAGGCTGGAAAGCTCTGAGGATCCAGGAGTGCCATGAAAGCACTGACCTCTCACAGGAAGGTTCATGTGTCTCCGTGCAGAAACAGATGGATAATAGCACAATGCTGAAATCATGCAGCACGTATTATGGGTACTGTGATTGCCGACCTGATTACCTGCCATATGCTTGCTGAAGGGTTGAGCTGAGAATGGGAGAGTATGCAAACCCTTTTAAAGCAACGTTTTTATAGCACTCTCATTATACCAACGTGGAGACTTGCTCAAATGAAAGCGAGCGTTGCGGGGAAGGAAAATAATGAAGTCATAAAATTCAGGGTTCATGGTGCATGGGTTCTACAAGGGCCTCACCGCTGCCCCACTGCTGGTTGTGTTGTGTGTGTGTGTGCCTGTGGGAGAGGTCTGATTGAGAGAAGTGGGACGAAGGACACTGGATGGACAACACAGGCTTCTCATTGTGTGTGCCTACATAAATAACACAAAGGTCTAAATTAGAAAACATAATCAAAACTTTTCTGAAAAACCTGTTGGGAAAATTGTATCTAAACTGCATGCCTTCTGTCATCTGATTGAAAGTTATAATGCATGTAAATATCTGTATATATCTCCCAATAATATGTATTAAATTTATTTTATTATGTGGGACAAAGCATATAATACAATGCAAAACAAGGATGACTGAGTGCTTTACAAAGAAACATTCCTCAAAAGCCTGATCATATTTAACGCTTTAACACAATTTCCAAATGATTTATGGATAATCATGGAAACCTAAGTTGCTTCAGTCTAGTAACTTCCTCTTGAAATATTAGTAAGAAAATAAAAGTTATGAAGAGGACATTTTACACTTAGAAGGCCTTTTACTTGCTAAACAGTTTTATATATGTAGTCTGTTATAGCCTACTGTTTTAAAGATGTAATTGATTTACATTGCAAGCTGTCATGTGCGTTTTCATATATGTACTATATAATGTAACTTGTATTGATGAATATCTATATGAACTTTTCAGCTTTTACAAAACCTTTAATATTTTCTTACCAAAATGCCCCAGCTCTCTCTATCCCCACCTGCCTTTATGTACCTCATCACAACTCTTTTCATGCCCTGTGGCTGTCACCACACACACGTTGAAACGTAAGGGGCGGTTACCTTTCCCTGGACTGGAGATTTGCCTGTCTTTCATTTCTCCATGTCATCCATTAAAAGAGAATTTTGCATAATCTTTAAGTACCTTTCTGGCCTACTTAGCATAACACGATTCCTCTGTTGGTGAGATGATATTTGGGTCAGCTCCTTTCTAATTCTCTTTCATTGGGAATCTCCTCCAACATGGCATCCTGTTCGCTCCTCTGCCACATGTTTAATTCTGATGTCTGGCCTGATTTTTTGAAGTAGGGCTGGTATTTACATTTTTAATTAAGACATTAATAGCAACGCTCATATTAGAATGGATTTAATTCTTGTTAGTCATCAGCACTTAAGGAAATGACATGCGATGGGTTGACTACGCTGTTTATTTTCCGAACAGGCCGCAGAGTCTTAGGAGGTAAAGTGATAGTTCGCCCAAAAATGAAAGTTGTGTCTTCATGTATTCACTCTTAATGTTTATTTGATCCCAAATTACTTTTTCCCTTCTAAAACTCAATAGTAGGAAAAAAAAAATAACAACGGGGATTCAGAATTTTGAACTGACAAAACATTGTATGATTTGTGCACTATTTTTCAAGTTTTCTGATGCCATTTGATAGCTTTGTGTGATGAACAGGTTATGATTTTACGGTTTGTGAAAAATATTTATTTCAGTTACGATGCTCAAAGTTTGAATATGAGGGAATGCAATAAAATCTCTACTATCTCTAAATAACATAAAAACGCAGTCACTCTCTCTAAAATAAACTGTAGAACTATAGATGATATACACAGTAGAAAATGTTTTGTTTTTTTACAAATGAAAATGTTCCAAGTACCTCTTACATGCATTTTGAGGTCTTCCTATTAGAAAATCACTGTTAAGTGAAATACATCTCAGTTTAAGGCCCTGTGATTGCTGGTGCAGATAGTCTAGGAGAAACATACTTCTTCAGTATGCAGATCCAATAATAGGTATTGACTATTTTTTTCTTCAGCAAATTGCACGTTTCCTGCTTAATTGCTATCGGAGATTGTATCTTGGAGCTGATGCATTGTAGCTTGAACCTGTTAAGCTGATGATGTCAAGGAGGGAGCGTACGGTATGCTAAACAGCTCTTCTCTGCTTCATTAATGACCTTTAAAATGCTGGAAGCTTGTTTTTTCCCTGCCTTGTGTTCTGGGTTGGGCAGGGAACCCTCTTTTCTTGACCTCTGTGAGCTATTTATTAAACTGTAACGTAGCACTGTAAACACAGGAGGAAAACACATATGTAAACTTTCAGGCAGGTGATTTTAATAGCGGCAACTGGGACACACTAAATGTCTTCAGTCGCATATAAGCTGGATTTAAGAATGTCCTTTCTCCCATCAATTCACTTTGTCAGTAATTTCAGATTTTTATTTTTGTACTTATTTATTTTAAGGGGTTGGGGATATTCAGTAGTTTTCTTTTATCTAAGTCGTTGATGTCTTTGAATTTCATAAATGTTTTATCTGTAGGTAGGTAGTTGGTTAGAAGTTAACAGATGCCAAGACTAATGATAATAAATTATGTTTTTGAAGTAAATGGTTATAAACTCTTTATAAGAAAATTATATTCATTTAATGTGTTACTTGCAGTTTCTATGTAATTAATGTAACATTTACAAGCAATTTCTGAGTGAAAATAGTTCTTACACTTTTTCTTTCTTCTGTAGCTACTATACAGGATTTGATTATGGCTGTGAGGTCAGAGGCAATTATAACATTTCTTTTAAGAGAAAAAAGTATTCAACAATGTAGCTTCAAAATGTTTAATGAATAAAATATATAGTTGATGATAAATTACATCTATTTGATTTTAATGTGCTCAATATATTTGAGAAAAAAAAAGATTTCAAAATATCATAATGTAGTTAAAACTTATTTTTTTATTCTTCATCAAAGTTGAAGAAATAGCACTGTATCAAAATCTATCTCACTATTAACAAACTATTAACTATGACTTTTGCCTCAATAAACTACTAATTACTGCTTATTATTAGTTAGTTATGTATTGGGTAGGACTTGGGGTGTTGAATGTGGTTATGCATAATATGTGCTATCCTCCTGAGACCCAGCTATGGAGTTTTTGCCTCTATAGTGGACATTATATTTTAGTGATTTGAGATATCACATCACAGTAGTAAGTCTGGATGTCCTGTACAGAACACATTCAGGGCTTCATGGAGATACTAAATGTTTGGAAGTTTCACCATGACTACATCCTCTCCTAGGTCTTTAAAGATGGCTAAATTTTATTTAGTGAACAATTTGACATTCTTATGGAAATATGATTACATTTTGTAATTGTCATTTAAATCTGAATAATTTTCTGAATAAATTTCTTTACACACATATTGCATGAAACAAAATGGTATATCAAATAATTGTGTTATATATTTTATAACATAGTTGAGAATCATCCTTAAACAAAGTTTAGTATAAAAAAATCCTGAAACCTAAAAATGAATTGGTGATTTAAAAAAAATCCCATTGATTTTGCGTTTTTGATGTCTATTCATGCCATTTTATTTTTCGAAAAACTGAGTCCTAGTGTCCTCTACAGAGGACATAGAATATAATACGAATAAAATATAATTGTTCAAAAATTTAAATTTTCTATTTTTCTTATGGTCTAAACAATGTAATGACATGAAAAAATACTAAATTCACAAAACTTTTTTTTGGGGGGGGGTCTCAGGAGGTACTAATAAACAGCCAATATCTTACTTATAGGCATGCTAATAAGCAACTAGTTAATAGTTAGATTTGGTCCCTTTTCTAAAGTGTTACCAAATTAATAATGATACAAGTTTGCTACCTTTGATATGTAATCTTAATTGCAATGTCTCTGCTATAATTAATATTTAGGAGTAGCAGATAGTGTAGGAAAAAATACTAATAAAAACAGTAATTTTGACACGTTTTTCATGATGACAACAGAAGAGTAGATTTACAGTAGTCTGTGAGGTTTGAAGAGAACTATTGCAACTGCCTCTGGTGTCCTTAATTACTGTGGTTTACTTTAATATCCATATTTCATTTCTAAATATAAAAATCCTGATTAGCTACAGTGAACAGGGTAGTTGGAATAATACTTTTGCCCTTTGCCTCCATTGAAAGCAGGCCAGCACAGGTGTGTTATCTGTTCTTCTTCTCAGTGTCTGATGGGAAATCTGCACCAGCGCACAGGATGGATGTGGACTGACACTGGGCAATCTGACAAATCTAAATCGTTATATCTCATTTGACATTAATATGGCATTTTTGGTGGGGCCGGCTAACAGTGACGTACAGTTCAGGGATTCATCATCTTGGCAGTATGAAAATGGCATATTCATATGAGCGGGGGAATTAGCTCTTTGGATGTACGGCAAATGCAGTGGGTTCTGACTGAGAAACAGGAGGCTGGGGTCTGCCTTATCTTCCCCGTCTATGAGCAATATGTCAGAGTGCCGGAGCCCATTCTGAATGACAGTTATCTTTTTAATTCTTTTTGACATTTACTGATATGAATCTTAACAAAGCTCCACTACTGGAAGTCAGAGTTTGTGTGTTAACAGAATTGCTTACCTTTAGAGAATATGGGCGCTCTTTTATCATGCAAGCAATTTTCTTTACTGTTATATCCTGTTTGTGTGTCCATTTTTTATACGCCGCTACCATCATTAACAGCAAGTATATTTCTATATTCCTGTTTAATCTCACCGTAGATGCCTTGATAAATGGCTGTGGGTTTGATAGATTTAACAATCACTGACTGTTTGTACTCATTTTATTTATTTTTGCAGGTGAATAAACGTGACGGACATATTATCCTTGGATTAAACTCAACCTTTTATCTTTGATGAAAGCATATGCACACGTACAAGGCAGAGATTTTACTGCCAGGGTGCAGACAAAGTCAATCCAGCGGGGAACGAGAGAAAAAATAAAAAATTAATAAAACAGTTAGTCAATATTTATTTGGCCATTCATTTGCACTTATCAGACAGGAAGGGCAAGAGGGACAATATTCATTGGTAATGGAGTGGTTGCGCCGGGGTGAAAGTGTTGCATTATGAGTGTAATAAGTCTGGGCCCAAATGAAGGGGCAGATAAAAGGAAGTAAAGAGGCAGAGGAGCAAAGTCGGGTTTCACTTTAGCCTTGCTATCCTTGAGGAAGGGATCTCTCTTTGTTAGTGACAGGCTTTTTCAGATTAGACCTGGCTCCCCTAGGTAAAAGGCCAGTCAGGCCTTATCTGAGGTGATAAGAGCCCAGCAGCTTGCCTGTGTGACTGCATGTGAAACTGTGTGTGCATGCAAATATCCTCAGCTGTCAGGGCCTGACACACACACACACCCTCCAAACCTCCTTTTAGATGCAAACTTTGACTACATAGAACTTGTTTAGTAGTTTTTAATTGGGTGTAATTGTTAACCAGAGACACAGTCTGCCACTATGTTTAGTCAACCAAACATATATATGTATAAACATTTGGGATGTTAATTTAACATGCTAATTTATAGTGATTAATGATTGAAAATAAAATAATAGCTAAAAAAAAATCTATATTTTCCATGCACTTGCAGCAATTCAAGGCATCAACTACCACACTAATGTTTTTCCTTGTTTGCAGTGATAGTAAGTTAAACACAAAATTTCTGTCATTTACTCGCCCTCATCTTGTTCTAAACCTGAATAACATTGTTCTGCAGAACTCAAAATGAATTACTTAGAATATTTTTTTTCAATGATTTCTTTCTAAATATATTTATTCCCTGTTTGTAGTGTCTATTGAATGGTTTAATTTTCTTCCACAATACTTATCCTAGTTTAGGGGATTTTTTCAGAAAATATTGTTTTGAATCATTAGCATGTCATTAACATGATTACAATTTTAAATCAATTGACAGTTCTATTTTTTTGCAGTATCCATGCCATAGCCAATATGAAGCTTGATTTTACTAGAATAGCTAATGATATATCGATATGTATCACATATCTTGTTAAAATGAGAAATGTTCTCTTATCTCAAGAGAAAAGCAGCACGCCAACGCGCTCGTGCAAATGTAGAATTGCTTGCATTGGCTAGTTCCTCCACATTGCAATTAACTCTTGGGAGAAAGCATGTTGTATTGTTATGATTACTCAAGCAAATAATAGAACAGCCTTGCGTTGACATGTCATCTCCACAGTGTTTCCCAGAAAATTGCTTTTTTTTCTCTTTCTCTTTTCTCTTTCAAGGAATTAAACATTTGTCATGTTTGCATGTAAGTCCAGTTGAAAACTGCAATTCATAATGCGTTTTGCTCCGATAGTCACCTTTCAGAATCTTGTCAGGTCATTTTAATGTGACCTGTCAGTTTCACTTTTTGGTAAACACGCTCCGTTCCAAACACTCTTTGTTTAAATGCAACAAGGCTGCGGTATGAATATGTATCCAAGCTCTTAGACGGAGGTCTTTTTGGCCTTTCAGCGTGGTCAACAGCCGAGATGTTTTCTCTTGTGATGTTTTTTCTCTGTTTTGCCTGAGGTTGTTGATTGTGTTGAAAGGGCTCATTTATTATCTCTCGCATTGTTTAAATATGCATGATGACTCTCTCCCCTCTTAATCATTGAGATTGCTTGCAAAAATGTGATCGATGTCGTGTAAATATTCATCATTAACTGAGCACGGGCACATCGAGGGCTTTTCTCTCCTTTAAAATCCTCAGAATGCAATTATTCACTGAGACTCTCGCACAAACTCGGAAAGTCCTAAAAGAAGGTGTCCACTCACACACACACACACACACACACACACACACACACACACACACACACACACACACACACACACACACACACACACACACACACACACACACACACACACATTCATGTGGGTAAGTTTGCATGTGTATACCTTCTGTTTGCATTTTGTTTGTGAACGTGAATGCACATGTGTGGGTGCGCTTGTCCGTGATGCATGTGCATAGATAAAAGGGCAGAGCCCTATTGTGTATATGCTCTTTCTCCCTCCCTCTCTCACCTCTCGTTTTGCCCACACCATGGCACACCCTCAATCATTATTAGATGCAGGCAGTTGAAGGTGAAGCCTCACCGCCGTTATGTTTCCTTGTGTGATAAAATGAAAAAGCCCTATCAATCTTTATTGTCTGACTTGCTTACTGTAATTGCATTCAATAGTCCACTGATTCTCTTGTCTGGGCTAATGTCACGAGCAGTGAAGAGCCAGATGCTCCGACTAGATCATACACGGCCGTCGGCCACTCTGATAACTTGGCAGCACCACTCTGCATCCTGTGATAAATTGTTGACAGTATAGATTGTGAACAGCTGAACATTGGAAGTGTATATAGAATAAGATTCATACCTTGTTGGAGCTCTGGCACCGTGATGTCAGCGAAAGGGCAGGTCATGTATTATTCAAATGCATCTAACACTGGAGAAGTGCCAACCGGCGATTGTATCTCAATGAATAGTAAAAAGGGAGAGTTGGGAGAGTGGGGGGTGCGGAGGACAGCGGTGTTGCCAGATCTGAGGAAGAAAGGAAGAAAACAAATCTGAAATGTTTTCATCCTTCAGACACATCACTCCATTATAATACATACAATACAAGGTGTTTATAATTATGGCTTTCTGTCCTGAGGTGCCCTCCTGTCAGCTGCAATTCTGAGAGTTTTTTTGTTGTTGTCGTTGTTATTGTTTCTCCTCTCCATCAGACCATAAAATGGTCTCATGTAAATAGCTTTGCATGCTTTGTGTGTGACCGTCCATGATAGAGCAGTCCATGTCATTGGCCCATGTAGCCCGCATGACACAAGATTTTTCTTTAGTATTTGCTGGGATAATGCTCATTTTCAGATTTAAAATCAATGTAAATTGCCATTTGGCAACCTGTTTTTCTTCTGTAGTGTGAAACTGGTTGTTTAACGTGTATGATGATTTTATTAATAAGGAATTGAATGGATAGTAAAAGTGCTAGATAACGGCAAATGTAGTCTAAATGTTAAAATAAAGAAAATATGCATATTCAACTAAATATTCAATGTTGTCTGATGCAATAACTGATATGATACTGATATATCATCCCTAACAGACAAGATTATGATGCTAAAAAGCTTTTTCTTTAGATTTATGTACCCGGAACAAAATAATTGTAATCCGTTTCAAAACAATTTTTATTCAGCTGATGAATGATTAAAAAACATAGACAGCCAATCAGAATCCAGCATTTAAAGTGCAGATGACAAAACTGGAGGACTCACTTACTTCACAATAAACAAAACAGTTGTCATGCATTGGTGTGGATGCTAATCTAGTTATCATATTAGTTATCTGTATCGTTATCATTCTTGGTGTGAACAGGTCTTTAGATCAGGAACCTAATACAATGTGAAGTAAATAGAGTCTGATTGATTTATATATATTTTTAAATGTTATGGGCGAACACTAGAACCTTCAGAAACAGCCTCAGTCTAAATTGAGACAATTTGTGAGTTTTTCAGCATCATTTGGTCGTCATTTCTCTTGGTCCAGTCTGAGGTTTAGAGTGATACAGTGGAATCCGCTGTCCCTGCCGACCCTCCACCCCCCGCTGCCAGCACATTATTACTTGTGTACAACATGTGCAGCCACCATCACGTGGATATGTAGATGTGTCCAGCCAGTCTATCTGTGGAAATAAATAAAGAAGTGAGACTAGGGGAAATTGCCCTTCACCTCTGTGTATAAGAGATCTGCATGTGTGGAGCTGGTGGAATTGCTTTGTGGGGAGCCTCCCTGGGGGCTGTCGGCCCTCCTCTCCTCGCTGCAGCGGGTAAAGGCTATAATTTACACTTTTAGGATTCCATTAATCTCCTTGTTCCACAGATCCTGACACATGGGACAGGGCTTCTTTGCATATTAGCTTCCCAAGATGTGGACCTATTTACATGAACGGCTCCACACTGAAGCTGATAATCAAGAACATGCTGTTTCCTCAAATGCAAGCGAAAACAAAACATGTTCTTGAGGTAAATTGTGTTGTTAAGTCGGCTTAGTATTTTTTTTTTTGGTTTGGTGGAACAGATGGGTCCCCATCAGTCTACATTTTATTCTGGCTCATTTTGTATTTGGTTATAAATAAATAAAGTTCATATTGGCTGGATAGACTTAAACTCTGGAACTTGACAGGAAATAATTTTGTTGTTGACCATTTGACCAAAGCAAAACGACGGATTTGAACTTTTAGCCTCACTCAGGATTGGAAAAGTGCATGTGATATTCTTTCTATCCAAATTTGATAAAGCAAACCCAAGAATGCAAACTACAATAAAACAAAATTTATATCTATCTATCTATCCATCTATCTATCTATCTATCTATCTATCTATCTATCTATCTATCTATCTATCTATCTATCTATCTATCTATCTATCTATCTATCTATCTATCTATCTATCTATCTATCTATCTATCTATCTATCTATCTATCTATCTATCTATCTATATCCATCTATCCATCTATCTATCTATCTATCTATCTATCTAATCTACAAGATGACTTTTAGGATTAATAGAGGTTTTTGTTATCCATGCAATTTTACATTGGACTTAAATCTGACACAGTTGAATAAGTGAGAAAAATATGAACACATTTCCCCCCAGCCACATCAACAATGTTTGGCACTTGGATCAAATTAATCAATTACACCAAGCAGATGTTTAATTGCACCTATAGAATCAGTGGAGGTGCAGCTGCTAAAGCCAGCCTGTGAAAGTGAAAATGAACACGTCCTGTAATGACCTGCCGTCGATGGAAATGGAACTGTTTACTCAGTGTGCACTGCTCCTCCATATGGCAAATGGCGGAAAGAAATGAGCAGGTGAGGAGAGCGCGTGAGCCGGAGGTGAAGATAATGGACTTCAGGAGTAGTCAGTAGCCTCCGCTGCATTCTCTCTCTTTCTCACATGCTTTCTCTCTCACTGAGAGTCATGTTCCCTGTAGCTGTCAGCGCTGAAAGAGCAGTTGTGGAAAAAGAGGGAAAGGCAAAACAATATATGTCTGATCTGCGGATGCAAAACAACTGGTAGAAATGATTCATGCCAGTGGACCTTAGAGAATCTGATCATTTTTCTTTTTCATGTCCATTTTCTCTTGTTTCCCATTTTGTATGTGTGTGTGTGTGTGTGCAGATTTGTATGTATTTGTTTTACATTTATGTTTTAATAAATAAAAATGTGATTTAAAAATATGCTATAAATTATGTTGGTAGTAGATATTTTGAAATTAACCTCTTTTTTATTTTCTTTCTAATTTTAAACGGTTCCTTGTCAATGAAACTGTTTGTGATGGTCAGTTTGGCCGCAGCAAAAACACATTGAAAAATCGAATAAGATCAAATCTAAACAAACAACTGTCTGGAGTGTATCTTCTAATACAGTACGTTAACGCCAGTCAGAGAGATTTAGCTTGCAGAAATGAATTTGATTTTTTATATTTTATTTAATTGGTCTCTGAGACCCCAAACATAAGTAATGTAACTTTACGTTTAAAGCATTACATATAATGTTTAATGAAATGCAAGTTATCTCATTCTGTGTCGCTATTTTGGTTACCTCTCCCTATTGTACTTATACACATATACCGTTAAACTCCCTCATGTTTCTCCATGGAGGAATGCGTGCTGCTGTCTGACAGTGGTTTTAGTCCCTTTAACAAGAGAGAGAGGCTGAGTTAGATGATGGTATTGCTCATTAAATATACGCAGGTTAGTCATGAACACACTGAGCCCATGACATACACATACACACACACTCCCACCTGCTTTTAGGATGCTGTATGTGTGCGTCCTCCTCAGATCAGACATGAAACAGAAGTCTCCTTCAGGAAGGAAGATGCCACCTTGTGGTTGCTGAAGCCCAAGGGCTCAGCTGTCTCACTGACGAGGAAACTCAACCCTTTTCATGTACATTTTTTCCCCCAATACTCCTTCCATACATGCTGAAATCACCTATAGAAGTCACTATGTGAGCAGAAAATAGATTTTAGCAATTTTTCTCTTGCAATGCTGTATCAATATCCTTATGGCCACAGTATTTTATTTTTAGTTTTATTTTTGACATTTATATTTCTGTTAGAATCACAATATAAACTTGTGGCCTAAATACAATATCATATCCCCAGGTCCCTGCTGATTCCCACCACTAATAGTCACCGGCAAGATTGCGTTTTTAATTATTACACTAGGCAAAACGAGATTTAGTTTCCTGAAATGCAGACTCTGTGTGTTGGAATAATATAATCAAAGCACCTAACGATTTTTCATTACACTCTATGTAATTTAAGGTAGGATTATATAGCAGAAACTAAATTAAAGTGCTACTGGAGTGATGCAAATTCTGTCCATCTTGCTTGAGTTTCTGATGAGATTTTTAAAGTTATTCTTTAATTTTCCATTGTGAGTGTGTATTTGTTTGGCTGATGGGAAGAATACAGATGATACACAGGGTCGTTCTCTCGTGGCAGCTTGCATACGAGCGCTGCTGCGCGCTCCTTTGTTCAGGTGTCATCTTAGCATTCATGCTAATAGAATAAGCACGCAGTAGCATGGCTTTATGTAATATTGAGTGTTTCTTTGAAGTGACAGCTTGTTAGGTAGCTCCCATGTAACCCAAGTTGTGCAATTATTCATGAACATAGTAGCTGGAAACAAAGCCATTACGCACCTTTTCCTCATGTACTTTATTCTTTTATGTATTTGTTGATTTTTCTATAATCTTGTTTTCTTCCATTCTGTTTATTATATAACATCTGTACATTTTAAAATGTATACAATTACTATGATTTATTTACAGATTATAATTTTATGCATATGTTTTTTCATGATTCTTTGAGTAGAAAAAAAAACTGCATTTATTTTAAATATATATTTTTTATAAGATTATAATCACAGTCTTTACTGTCTCATTTTATCAGTTCAGTTGACCTTGCTTAATAAAAGTATACATTTATTTTGTTATTATTATACATTTATTTTTATTATTTTAACAAATACTGGAGTAATGGCTGCTGAAAATGAATTACATTTTAAAATACATTAAAATACAAACTGTTATTTATATTGTAATAATATTAATCTACATTAGTGTTATGTTCAAATATATGCAGTCTTGCTGAGCATAAGAGACTTTCAAAAATATATTAAAACAAACAAAACAAAACCTTTTGATCGGTAGTATGTATGTATGTAAGTAAGCAAAATAATAATCAATATTACACAAACATGCTCTTGTGGCAACTTCATTTTCATAGCATTATGCCCTTTATGGATATAATGGTAAAACAAATGTGAAGTGTCAGGGTTAAAGGATGGCTGGTGTGATAAAAAGAGATACATTCAAATGAAATGATGTGCTGTAATTAAAACATATTTAATTGTTCTGACTGGTGCAATAAATAGCAATACATATTGACTTTGTGCGGTCTGACTGTCATTGTCAGCGTAATGTTTTTCTGTTCCTGTCTGCCACTTTCATCTCGCAACCCATCGCTAGCTTTTCATCTTCCAAAGAAAGCGAGTGTGTTATGTAGCCACACACTCAGCCTGGAGGCTCTGCAATGGAAAAAATAGAAATTATTTAATTGACTTAATTAAAGCATATTTGCATATGGAAATTGTCTGAACATTGTATTCGTTTAGGCAACCTTTAGGCGAAGCAGAATGGCTTTCATAAATTAAAATGGAACCCCAGAACACGAAGCAAAGGGACAATGATAGCCAATCATGGATCAAACACTTATTTTAAAGGTTACATGTTGTGCTTTTGATTTTAGTGCCACATACATGTTGTTTTTTGTTCTGTTTGGTTGTTTTCAGATTGTGTCTTGGATATATCTTGAGGAACATGCTGTCTATATGTTTTTAGACCTGAAAAATGGATAAGCAGTGATATGATCAATCGCTTTACCACATTTACTAGAATCTCAGCAACCAGCCAACCTTAGATGTGCAGACTGCAGAGGGATGATGATGATGAGGATGGGGAAGAGAGAGAGGGGGAAAGGGACAAACTTAACCCAGCTAGTATAAGTAGCTAACTTATACATCAAGAAAAAAGAGACCTAATTAATTAAGAACAGTATTAGAAGTAATGGGATATTACAATATAAATTGCTACATTCTGGAACCAATTTAATCCAATTACTGGAAACCCCTTATGAATACAATACCTCAAAAATCACTCTGTAATGGTCTCTGGGGATAGGGTTGTCAGACAGTTTAGAAAAAAAAAGAAGAAGAAAAGATCCCATTCTCTTTAAAGCCAATGATAATTTGCTAATTGACATTTTAGGTCATTTCCACCTGAATGCCTCTGTGCACTGTCACTCTTGCTCAGTCAAGGCTGTGAATTGTTTTTAGTGGACAGTAGACAATACCAGGGGTCAGACTGAAGTATGCTATTTTCAACTTTCAACAAAGAACTTTTTTGTTCATTTTGAGCCAAGACTCTCAATAAGTTTCTTTCCTATGGAATATTAAATCTGCGAGCACTGCCATCAGCCTTATTGTGAAGAGAAAAAAGTATTTTATCACTAGTACTGCCAGAGGTGTTCCACATTAGTGTGTCTTATTGTTTTGATTGTCTGTCTCAACATGGCCGCCTATATGTTCATAATTCATCTGTGTTTGGGAGGAAGGGAGAGTCACTTAACACTCACGTTGATGTAAATTACTAAAACAGGTCTCTTAATTAGTGAGAAGTATCTTTAAGTAATATATTGTTAATATTTTGTTAATTATGACCATTTTACTTAAGACCTCAGTTACAGTATGTAAAATACAAAATGACATTATTTTATAAAGTGATATGAAAGTGTTTATTGTAGCCATTGATGACACTTTCATTTAGTTTTGAGACTAGCTATGAAACACTATTAAGAAATTGGTGCTTAAAATTCAGCATTTGTATTCTCTGCCATTAAGGTCAAATGCAAAATTAAACTTAGAATTTTGAAAGTCTGAAACTTTGAGTGGAAAAAACATAAAAATAAAATAAATAAAAAAAATACATAATATGTTTTTTATTATAATAATAATAATTATTATTATTGTTTAATTATTATCATTATTAGCAGTAGTAGTAGTAACAGTATAAGTAGTTGTTAATAATTTTCTATGTGAAATTATAATAAAAAATCATATAATAATAATAATGATAATAAATCTGCCAAACTGAAAATTTCTAAATACTGCTCTTTTATAAAAGCCTTGGATTTTTGATGTAATGATGGCTCCAGCAGGGTCATTATTTTGTAAATCTGCAAATGTAATGTCTTACTGTCCTTGAAAGTCATCAACGTTTGGATAATGGCCTCTATTTGGCCTCTGGATTTGGCCGTCCATCTTTGCAGTTGAACCTGTTGTTTATGCACTGTATAATGTTTTTAATGTTAGTTTGCTTAAGCTCTGTGTGTATTTTAGGACGTCTGTGTGCGGATATATGCAGATTAAACTCTGTCTATAAGGCGAATATCCATGTGTATCATTAGCACTCTTGTTTTATTTATTTATTTTTCTTTTGTGCATTTCATTTTTTTTTTTTATGCGTGAACATTTAAGAGCCAGATGTTGGGAGGTGATCCGATGAGAGTTCTCGGTCCCCAGGGGTTGGTTACCATAGCAGTTAACATCCCCGCCTCTGCTCGCCCATCTCTCTCACAAGGTGCAGATGCTTTAGATGAAACGTTTTACAACTTTGTGTGTGTGTGCTGGTATGCATACAATCATTTTTTTTATTTTATTTTAAGGAAAGCAAATATAATTACTTTTCATAAACTAACTTGGCTATGTCGACACCTTGAGAGGTTATTTTTGTGAGAGCATGCAAGACCTGTATTATATTTGATCTTGTTATAAAGAGTCCTTGAAGTGATGTCTGAAACTAAACATGAATGCCCACTTGATTGCTTGTTTAGGTCAAAATCATCTGACATATAAGCTGGCCTTGTTGAATTAAAAAAATTTAATAAAAGTAAATCCAAAGTATTACTGTAGGGCTGTTAGATACATTTTTCAACATTAATAATAATAATGAATGATTCTTTAGCACCAAATCAGCTTATTAGAATGATTTCTGAAGGATCATGTGACACTGAGGACTGGAGTAATGGCTGCTGAAAATTCAGCATTGCCATCACAGGAATAAATTGCATTTTAATATATATATCAAAATAGAAAGCAGCTTTAAATTTTATTAAACATTTTATAATATTACATTTTTAATTGTATTTTTATTCAACAGTGGAAACTTCTTTCAAAAACATTAAAAAACAGACCTCAAACTATCTTGATAAAAGCTTACATTGCAAACTACTAACGATTTACCAATAATACATTTCCAACATGTCTTCCATCTAGCATGTGATCTATTTAACACAATAACGATACTGAAATATTCATGTTTAATAATCAAGGTGCTTTCCAATTGAACTGTATGTGTACATCACTTCTTATCATGTGAGATAGAGAGAGAAAGGGCGCGAGTTCTGAGTGTTTGCATGTTGCTGTATGAGTGTCAGATTTAGTGTAGCACCTGACTGCTAAAGGTTAAGTAGTAAACAAAATTATGTTGTTTCACATTGTTCAAAATAATCAAGATAAAGAGTATCATTGGGGGGTCAGGGTGCTTTTCGCACTGAAATTATGCTAAACAGGCAGACCTCCATCACAGTTATTAATTTTTGTTAGCTTAGCCTCTTGGTTTATCTCCCTCCACCATCCCCCCCGGCTCCAGCTACAGCACATATCTCAGATTAGACTAATATTTAGAGAACAGGAGAGTGGGGCATCAGATCGGGGGGCAAATCACATTTCAGTGATGTTCATACCGCTGTAAAGTCGCAATGATAAAGAGTTAATCACATCTTTCCTCTTCCTGTCCTCATGGGTGGGGATTTGTCCTTGTACTGCATCCTGTGTCTCATGTAGCCCTCGGCTACTGCTCTGTCAGGTTTAGGGACTGTGGGACGGAGGTGAGTAGGGGGAAACATGTTTACCCTGGAAACAAATGGCTCCTCGCTGTGTACTCCTTGAACGTAAAAGGATAGTTCAGCCAAAATACTAATTCTGTAATAATTTACTCTCTGTAACGTCTTTCCAAACTCATTTGACTGTTTTATTTTATTTTATTCTGACTCTGCTGCAGCCTAAATTTAAACTGCTGATTTGTCTGGCCATAGGAGAATGATACTATTTCGACACACTATTTCCCCGTCTAAATACTGTAAAGCTGATGTAAAGCCACCTAGCTTTATATCAAGCTGATGTAAAGCTGCTTTGACACATTTAGCATTTTTTTAAGCGCTATACAAATAATAGTGACTTCACTTGACTGTATTTTATTTTAATTTAATTTATTAATTCACATAATATAATTTACCCACCATAATGTAAAAAAACAAATTGATTGTTGATTATTGAATGACTTACTAGAAAGTACTATTTCTGTTTTTCTACTTCTCAATTTCACATACTTTAATTTAATGTTTAGGAAGTTTTTAATAATAATTTAAAGTGCTTCTTGCCATTTTTTGTAATTGTTTTTTAAATTTACTACCAATTTGTTAGTGAAAATGGTTCCTGCACCAGTTATTTTATTTAATTTCATTACATTTTTTGTAATTATTATTTTAAATTTTTGATAACTTTAAAATTGTTTAGGTTCATAGGTTGCATGTTTCTGAAGATGACAGCCTACTGCAGCAAAAGACTCATCCACATTCATGCAACGATTCCTTCTAACCTTCTTTAAAGTCAATTATGCCTATTGTTCATGACCCATATTCAGCTTTAATGATGTATCTCTTTACCGTAACGCTAGTGAGTTTAATGGTAATACTCTGTTTCCATGCCGATTATTTATAGAACATGTCAGGATGGTAATAGATGTAAAGCGTTGTTAATGTGTTGTTAATGAAATCTGGACACCGGCAAGTCTGAAGTTGCTGGAGATCAGATGGGTGTTTCAGAGTCGGAATTCAAAAAGCGGAGCAGGGTTCAGCGATTAGGTGTTAGGTGGACTAATTTGCTACAAAATAAGGGTTTTCAGTGTCAATGGGTTTTCAGTGTCTTGGGCCAGCATGAGCGGCAACGGCTGATTGCATTAGTGCTATAGAGAGCAGGGCTCATAAATATATTTATTAAGCTTGATATTTCAGGAGCAGTGGAGACAGATGTTATCTCCACAGACAATGTGTCATTAATCTCCTCAGAAGTGTAGTTTGTGTAGAGAGCAGTGATAACACGTTGAAGGACTGAGAGAGACTTATGTGCAATGGCTCTGGTGGGAAGCACAGCAAGGCCTCAAATTTTCATGAATTTATTGAACCACAAACTCAGAGATAATCAAAGATAATCATTTTTCAGATGGGGTGGCTCTGTGTGGGTTTATAGTCGGTAGAAGCAATCAATAGGAAACGCTTACGGAAACGGCAGTTTGGGGAAAAAAAGGGAAAATTTGAAATGGAAAAACAGAGATGGCTTAACATTAAAGTACAGAATACATCAACTGAACTAAATATTGCTTGGTTCTGTCACATGATGTCTAAAGGATTAAATTGGGATCAGAGGTGTGTTGAGTTTATTCTAAATTGTTCTTTGTTGTTGTTGTTTTTTTCATTGGCCCTTCTCTGGCTTGTATGGCAGGTCTTATATCTGAAGCCACATAATTTACATTTACATTTATTAATTTAGCAGATGCTTTTATCTAAAGTGACTTACAATTGAGGATTACAATAAGCGATACATTATAAAGAGGCAAACAGACACAGGAAGTGCTTGTAATACAAATTCCTAGGCATTGTTCAGAGAAAATTCTAGCCAGACAGTGAGAGGTTAAGGGAAAGAGAGCAAAGTTAAGGAAAGAGAGTGAAGTTTTTTTTTTTTTTTTTTTTTTTTAAAGATGATGTCAAGTGATGATGGAAGAGATGAGTTCCCTTTCAATATTTCACTCGTACTGTTGAGTATCGACGCTTGTTTGGGAAAAAAAATATTTTCCTCTTCAACTGAAGCCTATTTGAATCATGCAGTTATAACTGCACGTGATTGGTTTGTGTAGGATTAAAAAACGAACCAATGCACGGGCAGTGGCGAGCGAGCCAATGGCTATGCAGCCCGCCATAGCCCGCTAAAATGAGAGGGGCGTCTGGCTATATAATGGGCTGCCCTGCCACCGCATCTCAGATTTCTTCTCTTCAGTGACGAACTCCCTTCTCCGCTGACGCCGGGATCCGCCATTGAAACGCCTCAAGCAGCCGGATTGGGACCTCTCACAGCGACCAGCTTGCAGACTCGGTCATCGCCTGCAGTCATCTGGCATCGATCCACGGTCCGCTTAGCGGGACTGACTGCTCTCATTGCGAGAGTTTCAGTGTTGCCTCTCTGCGCTCACGGATAGCTTTCTTTTCAGAGAGCGACTCCGCCCCTCGCTCCCTCCCGTTTTCTTCCTCCTAGGGACCTGTGAGGAAAAAACAGTAGGGCAGAGGATTTGAGCAGCCGGTGACAAGCGAGCTCACGTCGGCTCAATGCCCGTGTGCGATTTATGGATCCTCACGGGCCCACTATAGCCCCCAGGTGTCCGACCACTGTGATAGCAGACAAAATAAAACACATACATTTTTAAAAAGAGAAAAATATTTTTCTGCCTACCATAAGCATCCTGCCCTTATGCAGCCAGTCTGCACAACGGTTTCAACCCCTTGCCACGTGGGCCGAAGCCTGGCAGGCCATCCCTGGTGTGTCAGAGTGGGTAATGACTACTGTAAGACGAGGTTATACACTCCAATTCGCTCGAAGACCAACCGCGCTTCCGCAGTGTGCTCGCAACCACAGTGCGCAGCGGGGATGCCCAAGTCCTCCGTGCAGAGGTGGTTGATCTGCTGGAAAACGGAGCCATAGAAACCTAAACACAATGGCAGAAGCTAGAGCCCCGTCTACTAGACACTACGCTCTGAAATGGTCCATTTTCTTGACTTAGTGTCAAGACCGCGACTTAGACTCGGTCACCTCCGATGTGTCAGTGGTCCTTTCATTTCTGCAGGAGATGCTGGATAAACAGCATTCCTCATCCACCATTTTACGCGGCAGCCATAGCGACTTTCCATGCCCCTATTGCTGGCCGATCGGTGGGCAGACCTAGAGTGCATAAAATTTTAAGTTTGGTTAATTTTTGTCCCCTAGATAAAATAGTATAGTTTTGCCCATTTGTTGGTTATCAGCTTTAAAGGAGTCATCCGATGCTAAATTCACTTTACAAGTAGTTTGAATATGAATGTGTGTTGGAAGTGTGTTCACATCCATCCTATAATGATAAAAATCCACCCAGTGTTTTTTAAAAATCCCTATTTTAAAATCCCCTTTCTCAAATCAGGCTGTTCTGAGATTCCTGTCCGAATTATATAGTTCTGTACTGGCCGCTCCCACGATAGTTGATTGACAAGACCGTCTTACCATAGACCTGCCCTGAGTGAGCAGGGTGCAGGGGAAGACAAGATGTTTCCGATTAAGCAATTGAGGTGTTTTGTTGTTGGATGTAATAAGAACATAGCAGTTGTGATTTACTCCCGACATCTGAGCCGCTGAAGATGCAGAGCATTAACGTAGGGAATGCGTAGATCCTCGATCTGCCTAAATGCATCTATGTTCGCACGAATCATTCGTGATCAAGTTTCATCAACAGAAGAAATGAGTATAAGTGTTTTTTTATGAATCTTTGCAGATCGCCTTTCCTAATAATGTGCTAGTTAGCCAGTTTCATGGCTAAAGTAAACAGTACTGCTCGTCTCCCCACAGAAGACAGGGGCGGGGGCAGCAGAGCTCATTAGCATTTAAAGTAACATAGACTAGAATGGCTTGATAAAACAGAGCTGATTTTGACAGGGTAAAAAAAATGTTTTACACTACCACAGATATTTTAACCAAAGTATGTTATAGACTTTTCATTAAGATCCTAAAGAATGATATCAACTTGTGGAAAATGGGCATCCGATGATTCCTTTAATATGAAAATAATCAATAAAATACAGTTTGGCATTGGCAAAGTGTGTCTGAAGTTTTACCACAGCAGTTGTTCTTAATACGCTTAAGTCGTGGTACATTCCCTCCCACTCTTTTCTGAGTAACTTCCTGTCTCTTAACTCTAAATGGCATAAAAAATATAGATTTGTCAGTTCACCTACAAGAGCTCAGAGAATCTGCTATGTGTGTTTTCTTTTCAGGACATCTTATTGCTTCCTTGAGCTTCTTTGAGAAATATCCTCCTGATTCTTTCCACCCAGTCCCTCAGGCTAGACTTCTATATAGAGCAGATGTTCCCTACAAAAGGCCATGAATGTTTAATCATTTGTGTTATTGATGCAGGTTTTGTTTGTTAGTTTGTGTGTGTGTATGTGTTTGTGTGTGAGTGTAATGCGAGTGTCGGGTGCGGTGGGGAGGGGGGGGTATATGAAGGAGATAAACCTCCTCTAAATCCAACCCAAGCAGGACAGACTTGTAGAGGAAAGACATTATTAGATGTCATGTCTGTGCTAGCCTTCCATATCCTCAGTGCATTTCATCCCGGCACATCTCAGAGTGGTGCAGACACACACTCGTGATCCTTTGTTTTTACACCGCTGTATCTGTGTTATCCTCTCAAAATTGTACTGCATGAATGCTGTGATTCAGAAATAATCCTGGATTCTGGAACAGCCATTCACTATAGCCAATCACAAATTCACCTCACAATTTATAAAACTGAAAACGGCAATAACGCGTTTTAGCATAAACAACATAAACAAGTTTATTTTCATCTTATCATACACTGGAAAAAAATGGTGCACTCAAAGTTGCTAAAAAATTACAACGAAACAAAGTAACACATTGAATCAAACGTAAAATTTTGAAGTAGAAAACCTGAAATAGTATTTTGTTGTCAAATGTACTCAGTCTGTTTTATTTACAATTTGGAATCAAAATAAGAACTAATCATTTAAAAAAATATGTTAACACTTTACAATAACGTCCCATTAGTTCATATTAATTTATGCAGCATTAACTAACAATGTGCAACACATTTGTTACAGTATCCATTGATCTATATAAAGATATATAAAATAATAAATCGGTTTGTGTTATATCAGGTCCCTTAAATAATTTGAACAGATACAACTTCCCGGTTTAATAATATATTAATAAATATAATTAAACTAAATTATTAATTTTAGAATTTTTCTGAGATATTAGTTTTCAAAAAAAGGCACTCCATGTAGATATGCTGTATATAATATGTATCCAAATGTCCAAAGCTTCCTTTCTGCAGTTGTCATTCCAATTTAAACAGTAAATCACAAGGCTGTCGAACACATCATTCAGAAAACTATTTTAAGCATCAAATTTATGTACAGGCATCTGATATATGCCTATTGCTATTACTTATTAATAACATACTGTTAAAAACTGACAGGTGCTCTTATAGAAATGTATAGCAGTTTGAAACACACACGTCGAATCCCTATCAGTGATAACTTAATTGTACTAATTCAGTATCACACACAAACGTTCAATTAGATAGGTCTGATTTACCTCAACCACATTGGAAGGTAAGCTCCTCGTAATGTTCACGGACACAAGGAAACCACTCCTAAACATTTTAGAGGATGCTCCGTTCTGCTGAAACGAAACCCCTGCCATTCGTTATCAGTGCAGAAGCAACCGCCAAGGTAGGCTTCTCTGCTGCTCACCGCTCATCAGGGACGGCAGACCTGCCTGGTTTCGAAACTGAATTTTTATTTAAATAAAAAAGTGGTATGTTAGTATTTGAACTGACGGCTGAAGCTGATAATTAGCCTGCATGGAGTCAGCTTTGATTGGCGTCGTAATTGGATTGTCATTGGGCTGAAAACCTATTATCTTTGGCTCATGCCCCATGAAATTTGTTGGAAAAACTTTGCTGCCAGTCATCCGAGCGGCCATCTTGGGCTTGCAAATGAGGTTTAAAGGGAGGGAGATTGGTACTGCTGGGAGGCTCACTTGACTGCGTCCCTCCACACAATTCCATTGGTATTGATTAATGATATTAACTTTGCAGGTATCTGTTCCAGCATGCTGTGTTATTGGCCATTGCTTTGGACTACTGCTGGTAGAGGAGGAAAGATGAGAAGAGAGGCAATGTGTGAGATAGTGGAATAATGAGAAAGGAGAGTAAAAAGGAGGGAGAACGTCAAACTGCGGGCTCTTTTCATTTGCATTAATGTATATGGAGAGTAACGAATATACGTCTTGCAGCAGTGGGTGTCATTCGCTTATAGTGCTTATCAAAGCGATTGTTGGAGTGGGAATTGAGTTGTATCTTAACATACAGTGTTTTCGGATACTTTCGCACACAAACAATGTCACGGAGCAGCATTTTGAACATGACCTGCGAAGCATCAAACAAAACAGATTTGCATTTTTGGTGTTTGTCGGTGGCTGTGAGTTTAAAAGGTGTGAGAGCATTCCCATGTGCCTCACACGTACAGAAATGTGCCCTAAAACAATAGGCTGCAGTGATGACGCCTTCCTCAGGTGTGCGTGGGTGTGTGATTGGCTCCCTGCCCTGTGTTTTCTCACTTCACATGCAGATGGCACTGATACATATATTCACACCCATAAGCCCTTGCGCTCAGCTGCCCCAGCCCCGGGATGGCCACCGCATCCGAGTGAGCGCTAGCATCTTGTATCTCCAAGATGTCAATCAACTTGGAGAGGTGCATGGAGAATGACGCCCCACGGTGAAAATTATTATTTTCTGTAAAGTTAACAGGGAGCTGAGAGTGTAGGAATGTGCTGGGAGGAGACAGGGTATATAGTTTTACTTACAGTGAACAAATCTGCATCTAATTTAGTAACCTTATCTTATCTTAATTACTTTATTTATCTAATCTTATTTACTAACTATTAAGTAACCTAAAATAATGCTGTACTGTGAGCATTGGAATTAAAGTGATAGTTCCTGCCAAAATGAAAGTGAAAGAAAGTGGAAAGTGACGTGACAAGTATGGTGACCCATACTCAGAATTTGTGCTCTGCAATTAACCCATCCAAAGTGCACACACACAGCAGTGAACACACACACACACCAGTAATACACAACATTTACAAGCATTTGGGGGTTCGGTGCCTTGCTCAAGGGTCCCACCTCAGTCGTGGTATTGAGTGTGGAGAGAGCCCTGGAAATTCACTCCCCCCACCTACAATTCCTGCCGGCCCGAGACTCAAATTTGCAACCTTTGGATTACGAGTCCGACTCTCTAACCATTAGGTCACGACTTCCACGACACAATACAATGAGAAAATGAAAATTCTGTAGTCATGTACTGTTCTCACTGTACTTATTTGCTTGCTTTCTTTTGCAGGACACAAAAATGACATTTTAAGAACCATTTTAACCATTTTTAACCAAAAATCTTCAATGAAAGTCAGTGGGGTCCAAAACAACATAGTATTAGCATTACTTTCATAGTATGTAAAAAAAAATATTCTCGTTTTAGTAATTTTCTTGTGTTTTTGTCATTTTCTTTTATTATTATTATTTACATTTTTACCTAAGTTTTTAGTTGTTTTATTACATTAAATTGCACTAAATATTTTATTTTATTACAGTTTATGTTTACTTGAAGTAACATAAATGTTTTTAGTTTTTTTTGTACTATAATAACTTATAATATAATTCGTACTTAGGTAATTGAAGTGAAGCTGAAATACAATGTAAATATTAGATGAAAAACTTAATTAAAATTAGAAATGTTGACTTGGCAACTAGCTAAAATAAATTTAATTTGGAGTAAATTTACCAATAAACAACACCATTAGTGAAACTAAAAATAAGATTAATAACAAAAATGTAAAATGAAAATGAAAGGAACATATTAAATATATTTAATAAACTCTGTAGTACAATATAAATAATACTAATTTAATTCTATGTTTTAGATAGTCAGTGGTCTGTATGGAATGTTTAATTGCATTTATAACTTACTATAATGTTTATGTGTTAATATAATTTACAGTACATCTAAGACCTATGTCTGCTTGCATTAAGCTTGCATGTTTTATGAAATTCAGTACAGCAGAGTGTGAAAATTGGGATACTTTGTGATAGATAATTTGCTAGTTGCACACAAGGGAGCTGATCTTAATTGAGCGTATTGGTTTATGTATCTGCTTGCAAACATGGACACACTGCGATATGGTAGATGACATTTTTGAAACTGAGAGCGGTATATGGCAGGCTGTAACCTCTTTATGCTAGCACTGTTGATCAGCCCATTCCAACTGTCATCTTATTTGCATGCGATGGACGCATCATTATTCACTACATTTGATGTCCACAAAACACATTAGAACTGTTTCCTTGAGCAAAATATTAAGGACCCGCCGTAGCAGACATCATTTGTGTAGCCAAATTGTAAAATGTAAATTGATATGTAAGAAAATGGGCCATTAACTTTTTCATTAATGGTTATAATGCATTTTGAGTGTCATCTGTGCAGAGAGAGCACATGTTCATTTGAGACAGGAACTGGGTAGCTCCACACAAACACACTTTCGCTCACAGATATTTATTTATTTAATTATTATTTTTTCTGCCCGCTGTGAAATCATGTGTCTGTTTATGGTGTTACTATTAATCAAATCAAGTCTGCAGTATGTTCAGTAACACTTTCTATTAAACACTTTCTATATACTCCATAATACACAGAGATACGTAATACTTCATTAAATATGCAGAATGCTTTATAATTCTTATTGTTATCTGTTATATCTAGAGTTGCAAATCTGGAACCATTTATTATTTATAACAGGTTTAATTTTTTAATGCTATTTTAATGACATTTGTTGCTGTGGCACTGAATTTACAGGTGCTTCCTCAAAAGTGTTAAAAGGATCAATAATGGCATTGTTAAGCAACTGGAATCGTTAATTCATTAATTATCAGAACCAGAATCATGCAATTCTTAAATATATACAAATGTATACAGTATTAGCACACACACACACACACACACACACACACACACATATATATATATATATATATATATATATTAGGGGTGTCAACGTTAATGCGTTAATGCATACGATTATTCCCAAAAATTTTACGCGTACATATTTTTTACGCAAATTGATCGCATTATAATGTTTGACCTCAACTTCTTGCCGTCATCTTAGCTCGGAATGTTATCTGTCGCTGTGATGAGTGTTGCCAGGGTAGCAGCACAGCAAGTGGGCTATTGTTAAAATACAGTCGCGGGAAAACTTACAGAGCCGTGGGTTGTGTTTTTTGGGCTAATTTTATAATGTACCGCGGCCGCCCAAAGTGTAACTGGTTATGTAGACAAATAAAACTTAAAATCTATAATTTTACTAATGTGTATTATACTTGGAATGTATACCTGGCAACTTAAGAACGGAGAGGCGGTTGTAACACCACAAACAACGTGAGTTTCAGCCCAGAGCATCTACATGTTAAGGCTTTTGCACAGCAGAAATAAACATGACAACAGCCACTATAGTAAAAGTGTACTATTAATCTCATAAATTGTCTTATGAAGCATGATGCTAATATTAGCTCAAATGCAGCTGTAAAACAGGTCCAGTACATCTTCATAATGCATTATCTCATAATACTTCCCGTAAGGTCACAAGAAAATGTTTTGTTGTATTTATTTAGAAATACGTTTAATAATAGTTGGGTAAATGTATACTGGGATTGAAGTGATCGCTTGGTAAATGTTTTTATTGCCAGTATAAAGGCTGATAATGGCTGAATAAAAACAAAAGAATAATAAGGATTATGTCTCATATCTGGCAGAGGTGTGAAAGATTCTGTTTCCTTAAACTAGATTGTCATGCATTTCTTTTTCAACACATGTACAGGTAAATCCTAGTATTTTTAAATTTGTGATTAATCATGATTAATCACAGTCCATGACTGTATTTTTTTTTTACATTTACGCATTTAGCAGCCGCTTTTATCCAAAGCGACTTACAGTGTATTCAGGCTACCTGGGCTAAGGAGAAGAACTGGACTGTTGCCCAGTGGTCCAAAGTCCTCTTTTCAGAAGAGAGCAAGTTTTGTATTTCATTTGGAAATCAAGGTTCTAGAGTCTGGAGGAAGGGTGGAGAAGCTCATAGCCCAAGTTGCTTGAAGTCCAGTGTTATGTTTACACAGTCTGTGATGATTTGGGGTGCAATGTCATCCGCTGGTGTTGGTCCATTGTGTTTTTTTGAAAACCAACATCACTGCACCCGTTTACCAAGAAATTTTGGAGCACTTCATGCTTCCTTCTGCTGACCAGCTTTTTAAAGATGCTGATTTCATTTTCCAGCAGGATTTGGACACCTGCACACACTGCCAAAAGCACCAAAAGTTGGTTAAATGACCATGGTGTTGGTGTGCTTGACTGGCCAGCAAACGCACCAGACCTGACCCCATAGAGAATCTCCAAAAAATGCAGATGAGCTGAAGGCCACTGTCAAAGAATTCAGGGCTTCCATACCACCTCAGCAGTGCCACAAACTGATCACCGCCACACCAAATTGAGGCAGTAATTAAAGCAAAAGGAGCCCCTACCAAGTATTGAGTACATATACAGTAAATGAACATACTTTCCAGAAGGCCACAAATTCACTAAAAATGTTTTTTTTATTGGTCTTATGAAGTATTCTAATTAGTTGATATAGTGAATTGGTGGGTTTTTGTTAAATGTGAGCCAAAATCATCACAATTAAAAGAACCAAAGACTTAAACTACTTCAGTCAGTGTGCATTGAATTTATTTAATACATGAGTTTCACAATTTGAGTTGAATTACTGAAATAAATTTAACTTTTCCACGACATTCTAATTTCTTGAGATGCACCTGTAGATAGATAGATAGATAGATAGATAGATAGATAGATAGATAGATAGATAGATAGATAGATAGATAGATAGATAGATAGATGGGTCGATATCTTCTGTGTGCATTTGTCTCTGTTCAGTTAAAAGTGAACGTGTTCGTTTGCTCAGATGTCAAATTTAGCTCTCTTCAGAGCCGTCTTTCCTGAGTGGAGAATAATTAGACAGGATTCATGACGGTGAGACAAGCTATCCATGTTGATTTCATGTATTTGGCCTCACTCTTCCAGCCGTTAAGACACATTTACCTGCCATAATAGATCTTGCAATGTGCCTTGCTGCAGTAAAGCCTCGCTTCCACCCCTTACACAGGCTTGAGCACATTTAACACAAATGATTAACACACTTTGATGTTTGAAGAGGATCTCTAACTGTGACCAGCCCTGTTGTGAGTCCACCTCTGTCCTTGCTGTGGAAGAGAGGATTATTTTTAGTACAAAGCAAAACACGATTCACTGAAGTATGATGATTACATAATGGCTGCCGGAATGCCGAGGCGTTTTGGTTGGCTGCTTACAGTGGATTTAATGATCTGTTCTCATGCTATGTGCATATATGACACATCCATTGATATGCCTTTTGTTGCTGTGTGATGAGTGCAAAAATGTGTGTATGTCCAATACATATAAGTAAATTCAGAGCTAACGTGCGCTGACTTAGCACACCTTCACTTGAACAAATCCCCCTACTTAATCAGTGAAATTTTAAATTCAGTATAATTAATGTTTAAAAAAAATGCAAAATGACAAAACAAGTTCCACGAGACAGCTGTGAGAGGCTGAGTTACTGTTGGCGTAGCAACCGTCACAGCTCGTCCTCGCCACCCTCCTCGAAAATGATCGATTTTCTTTAATTTTCTTCTGTATCTTCCACCAGAGAAGGAGAGGGAGGGGAAAAATGAATAAATAAAAAAGAGGAGGCTATCTGTAACCTATCCCTTCATCCTGGCATGAGCTATTCAATCCTGTCTATTAGATTTACTGGAGAGGAGCAAGACATTAACACAGGCACACAGGGGGAAAAAAAGAGAGAAGGAAAACACGGCCACAGATAATGTGGATGTTTCATGCATAATCTCTAATATGAGAAATGTATTAATAGGGAAATTATTGTGCATTCAATTATTTTGAAATGGCTGGCTGAGATGTTGTGATTTGGCAGTGTCCTGATAGCAGTGGCGCAGCAGGGAGCTCGGTGAGTGATGAATAACTTAATCTCCTAATCCGAAAATGGGTAGCGATCAACGGTACCGCTCTACGGAGCGGCCAATAAAATGAAAGCACCGAAGAATGACAGATGAGAGCTGTGAGAAGACGAGGAAATAAGAACTAGATAAACAAATAGAACAATAAAGCAGACGGTTTTAAAGCGGCGTAATTCAGTCACATTCATTAAAGCCAGAGAGCAAAATAAAACAATGCGAGATGGAGTGGCAGAAACATTACCTTTAATGTGGGTATCGTGTGGCGCGTTTGATGAGCTGCTGGCTCGGCTTTATGTCCGCTATTCAGCGTGACCCTGAACGAAATCAACACGGGATCTTTAATCAACCTGAAGAAAGCCAAGCTTTACGAAACTAAAATACATCCCTGTGAGTGTGTACAGTTTGTACAGTTTGAGGATGAAACCATGTGTGTAACGTGTATGGTGTGCATACACTATTGCTCAAAAACGTGGGGTTTGTAAGATATTTATTTAATTTTTTCCTCTTGGAAATGAATGCAGTTATTCAGCAAGGGTGCGTTAAATTGAAAGAGCCAGTAAATTTGTGATGTCACAAAATAAATATTTTTCAAAGAAATACTGTTATTTTGAATTTTCAGTTTATCAAAGAATGTATCACCTTTTCTGTGAAAATACTGAGTAGCACAACTATTTTTAACTGTGACGATAAGAAGAAACGTGACACCAAATCAGCATGAGAATGATTTCTAAAGGATCATGTGACTAGATTATAATAAGATTTCACAATATTACTGTTTTTACATATTTTTTATTAAATAAATTAAGTCTTGGTGAGTCTGTTTTGGCTCCATTGATTTCATCATGTTCTCACTTAGGTCCTACAGTATAGCATGGTGTGAATTTGAGCGAAATAATTGTTGAAAATAAAGGGAAAAAGGTCAGGTAGCAGTGCATCTATAGCATTGTAAATGGTTTGAATGGACATAAATAGTAGATTTTGCCTATGTATTTCACTGAAAATTATATTGATTTTATTTTCTTTTTGTTCTTGTGTGTTGCTAACAAATTATGTTTTTAATATGTTCAGGTCTTGCAGTGCATTCCAGTCGTGTGTACAATACACCCACAGTCAGATGATTGCAGGTCATTTGTATGTTGTCGGTGTGTTTATATTATCCTCTGGGCTGAAATAGCATCTGTTTGGCCCTGTTATGTGTACATGTACAAGGAGCCAGTGTCCAACTGTGCCCTGAGAGACTGAATAATGGTGTCATCAGAAGGTCAAGGAGTCTCTCTTTCTCTCTCTCTCTCTCTCTCTCTCTTGTTCTCTCTCACTCTCTCTCTCAATTACAGAACTGCACAGGTGTAAGGTATTTGAGTAAGTACTTCAGTAGGACATATACTTTTTAGAAGTTAAAACCCAAATACTTTTACTCAAGGTAAAAACAATACCTTTTACTCTCTTACGGGGGTGAGTAAATTATAACACAATGTTTTTTTTGGTTTGAACTATCCCTTTTAGGTAAAGACTTTAAACTATAGTATTTGTTTTGATAGTAACTGTCAAGTGCGAACCTGGTTCGTGATTAGTCTAAAAATCCTTATATTCAAATGTTGAAACACTAAAATAATTTCCTGAAACGTTTCATGTGGTTTGCTTTACTTGAACATCTGCTTTTTCTTAGAGTTTTAGATAATCAGAGCAATGTAACTGTGTAAATGTAACAGTACAATTTGACAGTTTCTTTACAAAGTTTAAGAAAGTCTCTACTGCTTCTTGTTTCAAAGTCAATTTAAAAAGTGTATAATTCTTCAACTTTTAAATGCTTAACTACAATTCAATGTAAATAAAGTTTTGTAAGTATTTAGATTTTTAGGTGAGTAAAAGTTGGGTACATTTTCTCAGTACTTTTTACACCCCTGCAATTGTTCCAGTTTGATTGAAAAAAATATATATATATATATTTTACTTTATTATTGTTTTATTTAATCTTAAACTATGCCTTAAATCTCATGGGTTGCATGATACCAAAGATGACACTTTTCTGTTGTAAAAGACTCAATTTTTTATTTTATTTGTATTTATTTATTATTTATTACTTTTTAAAATAGCATGCACGGATTAACACGTTTTATTTAATAGTCATTATATTGTATATGTTGTATGGATGTTTGTGTTTGCTGTGCTTTTTTTTCTTTTCAGAAAATGATGTGTGAATTTGCTCTCCTCTATTGTATTCTCTTCTATTTCTTTTCTCTTAGTGAAAAGAAGACAAAAATCTAAATTTAGAACGTGTTTGTAGAAAGTTGTATCAGGATATTTAACAGTTTTGCCACAAATATTCTTGTTTAAACATAACTTAAACCATATAAGTGATCACCTGTTTCGTGATAAGCACATAGCACAACACCATCTGCAATATGTCACAACAAACCATTATTTTGTGTCTGATGGTACATGTGTTTAATTGATAACACTAAAATGTCTTTGCCTCTGGCTTTTTCTCTAAACAATTGAATAAATTTTGCAGTGACAGAAGGCATTACTAGTGTTAGAGGAGTGGGTATGCGTGTGTGTGTGTGTGAGGGTCCGTGCGAGGGCTGAATGACAGGCAGCAGACGGGCAGGTCAGGTAGCATGTGGTGTATGGCAGGTACGCTTCCTGTGTCTAAACAGAAGCGTGTATAAGTGTAGCCCTGGCCTTCTCTGACAGTAAGACACCACGCAGCTGCTGGCTTGATTGAGACATCTGTATGAAGCAGATGGAGTTTGAGAAATAACTGAGTTTGATGTCTATCATTGACATTTAAACGACACAGCACTGTGTTCACTCAGCTGACACTGGACAGGAGACCACTTGTGAGATTGACTGCTGGACCTGGACTGCGTCTTCAAGACTGCTGACGGTCTCAAAAATACCATTTGTTTCATCAAGTTTGCCTTGCTTCATGTAATCAACTACTAAATCCCACCGTTCATAGCCAGAGCAGATTTGTACAAAGTTTTGAATCTTCACTGAAGGCAAGGCTTCTAATATAGTGCCTTTTTTATTTATGTCCCTTCATGGACTTGTCAAGAGCCTTTTTTGCACTGATTTTGTGTGAGAATATCTGAAATTAATGAATGTGTTTAAACATGGTCAGATGTGTTAAACGAAGGGAGCTGCACTAGGTTGTACTGGACTTTTGTGACTAATAGAATAATCACATTTAATACAGAAATCTGTTAACTTATGTTATAGTGGTAATCGGTTAGCATTATAATTTATATTATTAATCACAACAAAAAAATAATCAATACTGTGCTTGATTAATAGACAGAACTTTTTCTGCCAGTTCTTGCAATATATACAGTATATATATATATATATATATATATATATATATATATATATTTATATTTATATTTTGACGAATTACTCAATAAAGGACATGTAATAGGGTTTAGAAGTGGTGTGGTGAAATCATTAGTTTAGTTATTAGTTATTAGATTAGTTATCGGACATTATTAATTAAACCATACAAACATCTCTAGAGTGTCCAAAAAAATACAATACAAATTCACAATAATAAATTACACTTTAAAATATATTAAACTAGTTGTTTTAAATTATAATATTTTGCAATATTACTGTTTTTATTGTATTTTTAATCGCATACATGCAGCCTTATAAGCATAAAATACTTGTTTTAAGAATATACAAAAATATGTTTGATATTTGCAGTGTAACCTAATTATGAAGTATGGTGATTATGATCTGAATCTTGAAAACATTAATGATGGGTGTAAATCAGGTCAATCTACTATGAATGCCATGCCATCCACATACATTTATATAAAATGAATACATTACAGTACACATTATTTTGCATTATTTTCATTGAAAGGAACTGAAAATACTGTGATTAAATTGTTTAGTATTCAATTAATCTTTTTTTTTTTTTTGGTTTTCTTCCCAGTATTCCGTGAAACCTGCTGGTGTAAACATACCTCTGACTGGGACTCACTGATGTAATGGACAAACAAGCACGAGATGTGTCGATATCCACATCAAATCTCCCAGGTGTGTATTTGTGTCTGCTGTGTTCGTTATTTATGTACAATCCTGTTTAGGATGAGTGTGATTTGTCGATTTGTCAAATTCTTTCAAGTGTGAGAATCTTTCTCTCTCTCTCTCTCTCTCTCTCTCTCTCTCTCTCTCTCTCTCTCTCTCTCTCTCTCTCGCTCTCTCTCTCGCCGCACTGCTGTAAATAAATAAAAGATAGGGTCTGGTGATACAGCAGGTCTCAGATGTGTAAAAGCCACAACTCTCATATCAGATCTGGATTTGTGTCTCCCGCCAGGGAGTGCAAATACACAGTTACAGCCTTCTAAAACATAAACACACTTCCTTCATTTTCCCCCCTCTTTGTCTTTTCCTTTTTCCCCCTCTGCCTTATTAATGTCTATTCCTTGCTGTGTTGGCCAAGCAGGCTGTGATTTCTAATGATCACGCGCAAGACCCCCGGCAGCACTTAAACTTTAAAATGTATATTATTAGGATCACCAAAACACCACTGGTGACCTTGCAGAAATTTAGAAACGTGCCTTTTTCTCGATATCACTACATTTATTCCAACACGAGAACTGAGAGCAGGTGTGGATCGGTGAGCCACCTAAAGTCCGACGGCTTGATCTTGCTTTTGGTTGCCATAGCATTGGGATAATTAAGAGATCCAGTGGCTGCCTGGTTCCTCTTTTATGATTCTCAGACTGAATAAAAATTTAAAAGGCCATTAAACACCATTACCCCCTCCATCGCAGGTGTCACTGCCAGCGATGCAGAGTGAAGTAGCTTATTTTTCTATTAGGTGGAGAGAGAAAAAGAGAGAGAGAGGCTGATTGTAAGACCA
This sequence comes from Gymnocypris eckloni scoliostomus, assembly GCA_027564155.1. Lineage (NCBI taxonomy): Eukaryota > Metazoa > Chordata > Actinopteri > Cypriniformes > Cyprinidae > Gymnocypris > Gymnocypris eckloni. Next base: position 7,251,243 of record CM050429.1, read on the forward strand.
GTGCAAATGAATCTTTGCTCTAGAATGGCCAAACGGTCAGACTCTAATTAGCCTGCCCTGCTCGTCTTTATCTAATGGAGCTTTGAGCGCTGAAAAGGGTAAGCCTTTCCAAACATCTAAATGGCTTATATTAGGCTTGCTTGCTCAATGGGAGTTTTACCATCTTTGAGTGTGTGAAGGGCAAATGGGGGTTTTGATTCTAAACTTGAGCAAGAACGACTGCCATGATTGACTAGAAGCAGTATGAGTAGAAGTGTTGATTTGAGATGTTTGCTTTTGCGAGCCCTTTCCTTGTGGTATCGATCAGGCCGATTATTAGATTGATATTTAGGATTTAATTATATTTAAGGATAGAAGTTAATTTTAAGTCTGAATTGTGGAGTGCACATATTGCACATATTGGTTTTAATGTAAATCTTGATTCAGTTTACTAATATTATTATAAATATTATAAAAAGTATAAATCGTATGTTCACATTATCTATATTTGGGGTTGTTGCTAAAGGTTACACCTATACGGTGGCCCAGTAGTGCACAACACAACGCAATCTTCACAACACAGAAACAAGTTGCAACAAAATGAAATTAGCACAACACCATGGAAACAAGACGCAACACAACGAAATTGGCACAACAGAACGGAAACAAGCCGCAAAACAACAGAAACAAGCGCAACACAACAAAATTAGCACAGCACAACAGAAACCAGCTGCAACACAACGGAAACAAGATGCAACACAACAGAAACAAGATGCAAAACAACGAAATTGGGACAACACAATAGTAACAAGCTGCAAAACAATGGAAACAAGCACCGGCACAACCACCAACAAATGGGCACCGGCCCCCTCAAAATATGCAAATTATAATTATAGGCCTATATTTATAAGCTACTTAGAGTTTGTACTTATTTGTGTTGCCGCGATGCACCTGCACTGCTTGAAATAGAAATCTTTATGTTACGTTTATTCCTGTTGTTTCAAAGAATAAAGGCAAATTCACTTTCCCAAATAGTCAGCAGCTTTGTGTAATATTGATAATTTAGTTAGAGTTAGTTTTTTTTGACAGAATTTTGTGTAAAAATTAAATAAAAAGGGGACAACAGCAGCAATACAAGGTTTATTCAAGAAGAACCATGTCAAAGACAGTATATACAGTGCAGTGCAGTTCAGAGCCAATCCACCAGGCAGGGCCAAATAGGCCAGCAAATTAGCCCTGAACCTGGCAGCACAGGTCAGCGCTGGCCAGTGAGGACCACACCAGCAGCCATCCATTTGCAGCAACACGTGAAAGTCAGATTTTTATGTCATCCCAGTTGTGTTGGGACACGTGACTTTTCCTATGCCCAATATTGGTTATTGGTCCCCCCCTGTGCCACCCCATTAAAAAAAATCCTAGAATCGCCCCTTAACACAACAGAAACAATCTGCAACACAACGGAATTAGCACAGCACAACAGAAACAAGCCTCAACACAATGAAAACAATCCGCAACACAACAGAATTAGCACAACACAACAGAAACAAGCCTCAACACAATGAAAACAATCCGCAACACAACGGAATTAGCACAGCACAACAGAAACAAGCCTCAACACAATGAAAACAATCCGCAACACAACAGAATTAGCACAACAGAAACAAGCCTCAACACAATGAAAACAATCCGCAACACAACAGAATTAGCACAACACAACAGAAACAAGCCTCAACACAATGAAAACAATCCGCAACACAACAGAAACAAGCCAAAACAAAATGAAATTAGCACAACACAACAAAATTAATAATGTGTGTTGTTTTGTGGCAATTTTGTTGTGTTGTGAAGATTCTGTTGTGTTGTGGAGATTGTGTTGTGTTGTGCACAACTGGGCCACTGTACACATGGCTTGATTTATTTGGTAAAATTATAATAGGTACATTTGCTTTATTTAGGATTTTTTCAAATTATTTTATTTATTGCTTTTCTTGTTTTTATTGGTACATCCATTTTTGTATTCATTTATTTGTAAATATTTCATTTTCACTTTTACTTTTTAATTTAAACGTTTCATTTAAACTATTTTATTTTATTTTTAATGTATTCTCCTTTTAACCACACGTGATACTTGTATAAGTCTTGAATAGTTAGATTTACTTTATTTCCTTTGATTAACTGCTCATCAGTGAGACTTGTGCTCTCGTTGACGCAGGTGAGCAATGGCTTGGACCTGCAGAGTTAGCTGGATGTCTCGTTCTCTTGGCTTCAGCCTGAAAAAGTGCTGATCATGGAAGGGGTGCTGGAGGAGCTCTCTCTTGGGCAGATGGTGGGAAGACAGGGGGAGTAGTCACCCTGCTGCTTGGCCAACAGGGACACACACACAGATGCATTCACATACGGCACACCCACACAGGAAACATTAGAACAATGATTTGTCATAGTCTTTCATTTCGACGGAGGAGTTCTTTTGTTGTTGGAAATAAGCCTTGTGAGTTTATTATTATCTTCCTCTGAGTCAGTACGTTTAAGAGTTCAGCAGACACCTCTTGTGATGGTGACGGGCCGTTCTTCTTTCTCTAACTGTCCACAAGCTATTTATGAAGAGTTACTCTCAAACTAGCCATCAAAGTTTTTTTTTTTTTTTTTTGACAGCTTTTATGATGCCAGAACAAAAGAAGCAAACACAACTCTTGCATAGCAGGGCTCAAACAATAAGTATTGTTTTTAGTGAAAGACTGATATATCAGACAGGCTGATTTTCAAAACAACATTTGGCGGATTTTGAGATTATCGGCATCTGTCAGTTAAACTTTATATATATATATATATATATACTTTATAGGTGATGTCATTGGAAAAAAAATCTTGTTTTGACACTTTTTTATATACATATTGAATAAACAGTAATTTGTTACTCATTACAACACTAATATGTTATGTCAGTTAACAAAAACTAAATGTTGTACACATTATTGCACAGTATTACTGTACTGTAACTCTGACAGCTAAACTTTTGCTGGCATTAAAGACATAAAAACTCATGCACATGATCTGCAAATATGAAATTGTTGGAACGTAAGCACTGACAAGTGACAGTTCCGTCAACTGGCCCCAAACTCTCAAACATTAGCCCTTATCCTCATCATTTTGCTCTGCCTAGAGAGATCTGCTTAAACATCCTTGACAACAAACGGCGAGGGATGTAGATTGTGGCTGTCTTGTCTGTTAGACTGGTGGTATCAGGAGGGGCGTCTTCAGATTTGAGATCCCTGTAGCTAAGCTTACGCGTTTGACTCAGTTCCACGTAACCCAACATGCTGTTCGACACTATCCATCCGCTCCCATATGGTAAACCTGGGCTGCGGCTTTGTCAGCTTCCAGGTTTTTTTTTTCTTTCTTTCTTTTTGTCAGCTTTAAAAACAGACAAACACAGCGAGAGGTGTGCTAATTACCACAGGCCTTCCTGTAATTACTCTTCCAGAGCAGCAGACAGGTTGGGTACAGACAGATCTGCTGTCTCTCTTACAATGCTTATCTGCTGCTCACCAGACAGCTCACAAGTTCTACGTGGATTTGAGGTTCAGCTTGTCCAATGAGTTGAGAGTCAGGAGTTGTCAAACATGGTTATGGTGACGTTCCGGTCTTCACACTCTCAGTGATTGGCCATGGTTTTCATAGCAGTAATTCAGCAAAGAAATATTTCACTTAGTAAAAAAAAGTCCAAGTTAATGTGTCTCTCCCCTAGCAAATTCCTCAGAAAATGCTTTTAGAGTTGCGTTAGAGAGAAAGTAATGTGAGAATGTCCTGAAAATGTGTCCTTTGTAAAGGTTATGGGCAGTGCTTTGAACAATAACTGTCAGCGTTGGGTTGAAGAAGTTATTTGAGTCGTTAAGCTGCAGATGGCATAGCCATTCATCGGCTGATAGTAATGAAGGATGCTTGGAGTTATTTGTATCTGCATGTAAACTGTTTTGTTAAAAGTAGGTGAGTTTTGCTAGCCTGATACATTTATGTATCCCACAGGGAGTGCTGGCCCACTAAGATGTCATGGTTGCTCTACATAATTATAATGGGAAGGTCCTTGTAAAATCATTAATATTTCTGTGAGTTTAAAATGTATCTCATGTTATCACTCCCATCATACTAGAGAGAGATCTGTCTAGTTCTAGTGTTAATTGCATATGTTTTATAGCGGGTAGTTTCCCAGAATTAAACTTGTCATCATTCCTGTTGTACCAAACCTAAATGACTTTCTTTTGTAGAATAGAAAAAAATAATAATTTAAAGAATGATCTCACAGGTCTATTCCGTAAAATAACAGGTCATAGTGACATAATTAATTGATTTAAGCTCTTAATATGACTTCAAATATTTTGATAAAAACAAATAGTAGTAAAAAGTAGTCTAGGTCTGTTCTTCTCTAAGTTAGCTTGGAAAACAACACGAGTTCAACAACTGCAGTCTTCTGAAACCATAGCTTTACGTGAAGAACAGACCTGAAAGTTAAGTTATTCAATTATAATCTTCCCTACTTGTGAGCTGTTAATCAAGAATTGCAGATTATTGAGTCACCGTGTGTTTGATTCTCGAAAGAAACAATTTGACTCAAAGAATCAGTGCAATTCCTAAAATAATCCTTCTGTCCAGTTTGTATACCATAACAACTGGTGGCAGTTTGTCAGGGAATCATTATGTCCAATCTGTGAACTGTAATGAGTAACGACTGACCTATTGAAGAATCAGTGAAATTTATGAAATAATCATTGTCTCATTTTTTGAACATTAACATACATTTTATTAAAGAAACGGTGCAGTTTGTGAAGGAATAATTTTGTTTAATATGCATAATTGTTCAAAATAATGATTAATTAATTGATCTCATTTCCTTCACTGCCTAAATGATCAGGTCTGACTGAAAAGGAAAAATATCAATGAATAACAAGATATATTTTGGTCTATTTCTTGCACAAAGCTATTTTGTGGCTTCAGAAGATATGGAATGTATGAGCTACTTGTGTATTGTTTTTATTTTTAGAGTTCAACAGATGTGGTCACTATGATTATAGTTGTATGGAGAAGAGTTCTGTGAAGGTTCTTTCAAATGTTGTAATGCAAAGATTTCCTTCTTTAAGTTAGTAATTTCAGGATTATTGAAAATCTGTTCTGGTGGTCACTTTAAGAATGAAGAAATGTGCCAAGTCTAGAAATACTCATTGTGCAGTATCATTGCGCTAAAGCCAAGAGAAAATCCAGTTAATGTGTCTTGGGGTGTATGTGCATGTGTATTCTTGGGACCTTTGCTCTCTAACTTGATTTAAAGATAGACATACCTATAGTCTTGTGTTAGGCACAGGCTACATTTCTCTGATTAAAATAACACTTCAGCCGGACAGTATGCTCTCACTCTCTCCTTTTATTTCTCCTGAAAGCTAGCTGCCCATGCCACAGGCTAATGTACAGTCTGAGCCTTTGAGCACATGCTTTATAGGATGCATCAGTTTGTTGTGCAGAGAGGTTTTCTGGGGGATTATTGTGGCCTAAAGTAAGTTGCCCTTTCATTAACCTTGGCTGGCGATTTCTAGCTTTAATACAATACAAATGCGTAATCTGGCCTGCACAAACACAGCTGAGCCACTGTATTACTGTCTGATATTGCTTTGGGTTCCCTCTCAGCATTTCACTAATTAAGCTCTGAGCTCAACCTCAAGTCCTGCTGTACTCTATCGTCATTTTAAATTTATTTTGATTGATTTGTGTCAGCCTTAACTATGCTCTCTGCTAGATCAATAAATAAAGATCAATACTGTAATGTTTTCATCAGAACCGTTATTAAAAAATAGATTGGCTATAAAGAGAACTGAATCACTGATAGCACTGATGCTGCAATGCATGCCAACTTTGAATTTAATTGAACTACGTCGAAGTCTTTGAGATTAGTTGAGGGAACGCTTGCAGGGAGAGCAGACGAAGTGAGATCGGTATAGGTATTTACACCAAAAAAACAAAAAACAGCTGGGTTGGGTCTGAGTAATGACGCTGATAGCTGAGAATCACATTGTGTCCTAACCAGCAGCATACTGATGACTGTGCTCATAGAACTCATATTGTAATTACCGGCTAGCCAATAGCATTCATGTGGTCATATGTAATATGATGAAACTCTGTAAATTGCAGTCTAGATGAATAGAGTTGACCAGCTGTAAAATGTTAAAACAGTAAAACACAGCATGAAAGCCTGATTTGTGACTTTGCCAGTGAAGATGATGGCTTGTGGTCTGGAGTCGTGCGCAGGTGTGTGCGTAATACGAGTCCGCTGGCTGGTGCGTATGGCTAAAAATGTTTCCACAATGTCTTGTCAGGCTGAGAGATCCCTTTTAATAAGAACCGTTCGAGTACGTCACGAGTCCATTGATGTTATTGCGCTTGGTTTTAGCCACAGGATGTTTGTTCGCTGGAGAGCTGCTCTTCTCTTAACCACCCTGAAGGCCCCCCTTTCTTACCCACGAGGGAGTTTGGGCGGCAGCTTGGACTCTGCCCGATTCTCGCTCCAGCCAGCTGGGTGTCAGGCAGAGGGGGGGCAGCTGGGGCTTCGGCCCAGCCAGGGCCCACAGGGATCTCGGGGTTAGCACAACAGAGGCCCCGGTCCCGTGCCTTCCTTTAATAGCCCCAGTTTGACCCCGCCTCGCCACACACACCGCTTCCATCGCAGGCGTATGATTAATGGCCTAGTTTTGCTCTGGCTGACTTACCGTATGACATCCATGCACACACATTTACGCACACACAACCGCTGAACAGTTTTACTGCTTGTTCTGTCTTTCTGGGTTTGGAGAATAATGAAGCTTTTTCTGTTTTGGATGGCACCACTACATGCTCTACGGGTCAATGACCCGACATTTTTGTCCTTTCTATTCATTTAAAAATGCATTAAAAGTAATTAATGCATACAAATAATTTTAAACACATTTTACCTTGAAAAATATACTTTAAATTTGTGTATGATGAAAGCAGTTTTGTGAAATTCATTAAAGATGGTTCGAAATCCTAAAATGTGTATTTAATTTTTGACTTTTACAGGGTTCATTCAAGTTCTTTAGAAATTAGAACCATAGTTTATTCACATAAATAAAGTTGAGGTATCCATGTACAGGGTTCTTTCTATTAATTAATTAAAATACATAAAAATTCACATACACAATTAATACAATGCTATATTTGTAAAAACAAAACAACAACTAAATCTATTTTTATATAATACATCTATTTTTTATATTAGATATGTATACACACATATTTATGGTTTAAAGATAATATTTGTAATGATTTTTTACCTGATTTTGTTCCATATAACTTTTTTAATTAGTGTCAGCTCTTTTCTTGAAGGTGTGTGTGTGTGTGTGTGTGTGTGTGTGTGTGTGTACACACACCACACACACACACACACAATAATACAATAGTGTATACAATAATATAATAATACAAAGAGTCTATTATAAGAACGTCTAGACTTTTTCAGAGATATATGCTATTTCAGCAGTATTTTTGAAAAGTGTATTCGTTTCTGTTGAGTATGTGATTGAGGTTTTGAATAGTGGGAGAGATGTGGTTTGATCCAATTTAAATAGACTTGATTTCCCTAAAGAGTGGGCGTCAACGTTCACTGGTTGATAAACAAATAGTGTCCGTGTGCGTGTGAGCTTGTGGTGGCTTTACACAAGCTCATGAGTCCAATGACCATAATGAACTTGGTTAAACCCGAACAACCTCATCAAACCTGAACAGCCCCAAGCCTGGCATGCCGCAGGATTAACATGCTATTAAAGTTATTTGGTGCATCAGGAGAGAACATTCAGTGCTTACGTCCTGACTGACACCCCCGTGTTCTTCCGAGAGAATTCAAAACAAAAATGTCTACACTATGTGATGCCAGTGTTTGTCTGCGTGGTGGGTGTTTTAGGTGGTGTGTAAAATGCAGGCATTCCATTTTTTTAAGTCAGTATAACAGATACAGTACATGAACTCTAGTAAAAAGTTAAAGCAAGTTAAATTTGAACTTGTCTTTTCCATAAATTCTGGTGTCTACTACTACTACTACCACTACTACTACTACTACTACTACTAATAATAATAATAATCAACTAATGTGTATAATAGAAGCAGTTTTATGAAATCCATCAGAGATGTTTCTATCGCCAAATCTGAAAGTATATATTTTTTTCAGTATCTTTGAGATCCATGTTCAACTTTGGGACCATAGTGGATCCACTTGCACAAAGTCATGGATTATTCGTGTGCAGATTCTCATGATGCATCCATGTGCAGGTTGTCCTCTGGACTCTCTTGTTGACCTTATTCCCAGCAATCAGGTTGAAGCTCAATGCACCCACTATGCTTGTTCTTTATAATACTCAAAAGCATGGTTATTTCATGTTGCAGGAAAAGGGCATTACATCCTCTTTCTGTAACTTTCTCTTTCTCTGTGCTAGAAGGCCTTTACCCAGAGAGATTTATTTCATCCCTGGTACCCAGAGTAAAAACAACAGAAGACTGGAGGTTAGAATACCACTGCTGTTTTGCCTACTGCATGACATGAGAAGAGGAAAGGCGCTTTGTCTGCAGGGTTAGGTACTGTTTAGGTACCTCATTTGTGGCTGCTGTGTACAGTTTACAGTTGATCGGTCTTTGCCTGAGGTGGTGTGACCGTGATCCACCCTATGTCCGTTTGGTCAGAGCTTGGCTCTGCATTCAACCCCAGTCACGCTGAAGATGTTAAACTGGCGGTAGCATTCGGAGACAGAACTGGACGGCTTTAGTGCATTTTGTTGTAATTGTGTCCCAGTTGTCTTGTCAGAAATCAATTCAAGTTGGGAGCTGGCTAGCACAGGGAGGTCAAGGATTCTGCAACCTAAATATTTTATCTGTACTACACGTCTGGAGCTTTTAAAGATGCGTGCTGGCCTGTTTTCCCCTTTTCTCTGACGCACAGTCGCTATTGGCACAGCCTTTCTGCCCAGGTCAGGGCCAGGTTAAAATCAATTATAATCAATTATTAAGGGTACTATGTATCTGGTGGAGGCTGAGGGGAGAAGACCATGCCTTGCTCTAAAGTCCAGTTTTAATTATTTCATTCTTCACTTGTCAGCATAGGTAATACTGATAACCCTAGGAAAAGTTTATATTATATGGTGTTTATGTGCACTAAAGAAGTTTCTGTCAGATTGATGTTTAGTTGAAGTTTAGTTTTTTTAAATGTTCAGAGTACAAATCTATACATTTTTTATTATTATTAATAATATATAGTGAGTGTTTTATCCTGCTTCAAGTTACATATCTATGGGGGTAGACTGGGGATGGTTGTAACATGGGGGTATAACCTCTGTGTACAAATATAAAGCATATTTGTTTTGAAGTAGAAAATGTGTATTTCTTCTTCTGGACTGTTTGATTTGCAGCCAAATTAATAAATATACAAAATAAATAAAATAAAACTTTTGACGCAAGTGTTAATGTGACTAACATGCATAATTGTCTGTTATTTTATTTATTTATAATAAAAATAATTAAACTGATTCAACAAGTGTGAAAGAGACTAACTTGCATAATTGTCTGTTATTTATATATATATATATATTTTTTTTGTGTGTATTTATTAAAAATGTGTTTGATGTTTTAGAATGAAAGTTTTTTCTGTTTTCTTTAAAATAAAAAATATGAAAATATGAAAGTTTTAAGTAAATTTGATTAAAACAAATGTATGTAAAATTGTTTACTAATTTTCATGTTTTTTATAGTGTTACGACACTCTATATTCTCTAGTTGTAGAGAATTCTCTATTTGTAGAGAATATAGGTTTCAAAATGACTAATTCGTAATGTACATTTGGGCCAATTATTTCAAAGTGCCCAAAATTATTGAGTTAGACATTTAAGTATAACGTGTTACAACCATCCCGTCTCCTCCACTTCCTGTACTTTACAGACATGTCTAGATGAAAGCACTCTGAATACCTGAGCACATTTGTGTTGTTGTGTAGCATGCTGATTACAGTAAAAACAGTCAAATGACACTTGAGTACCAAAGGGTTAACCGTTCCCCAAACACTTCCAATGAGACTCTTCAGAGATTAGAGTTTGGTGATTTAACCAAACAAATACAATACCAGAGAGTCCAAAGCAGCTCATGCTAAACTCAGTGTATGTAATGCATAACCATCAAACAGCATCCATCAACCCCTCCTTTCATTAGCCCAAACATGAAGAGACCCACAATAGTGGCAAAACAATTGTGTAGCACTGTCCTTAACTCCTTACTATCCACTCATCCGCCTGTAATTACTCTCAATGAATGAATAACATTGACGGGCATCGCTACTTCACGTTACGCCATGCCGAAAACACGCTTTTCAATTGCACGCATCTGTGGAGTTGACCATTATATAAGTGAAACTGTTCGAGGTGATTTGTTTTCATCCTTGTAAAAGCACAAATTTGATTTCCTCCAGTCCCAAAACAGACAGACGTTGGGTCTGATTTGTTTTTGGTGGAAACTAAATTAAAAATGTTCTCGGCAGAGCACAAGCCACGCCACAGGAGGCTTGCAGTTCGGCCAGCACCACCTTCATGTACTTTACTCACGCAGTCCGGAGGAGGTGTGGTTGGCAATCGATGGGCCCGGGCTTCAGTGTGATCAGAGCGGATGAGAGATGAGGACGTTTCCCTGCTTTGGTGATGGCTGCAGGCGTCAGGGTCGATTTGGCGGCCAGCGGATTGAGAGGCGTTATATCTGAAGAGCATGAGGTTCCACTCCGATGAGCAATCTGCTTTATCAAAAGGCCTTTTTCTCAATCAATACAGCTTTCGTCAGGGGAGCCCAGTGCTGTGCTGCCCGCACTGTATCGGCTCTCCCACTGGGCAGATGCCACGTGTGGGACAGGCTAATGCTCGCTCAGCTGGAGTCAGTCTGGTCAGCAGCTCTCTTGACCTGAGATAATTTAGTTCATATAAACACACACGCATGCTCGCTCTTTCTGAGGCCTTCACTCAATATGCAGGAACACAACCCTTTTGTTTTTTCTTAATAGAAGCTTGTGAAAGGATGTATTAAATGGAAATATAGGGAACAGTTATGCCATTCATTTACACACCCTTATATTACTCATATTCAGCTTCTTCCCCCAGGCCATCAGGCTCCTAAACTCAAACCCATTCTCATAACATCAACATGTCTCCATTTAATAATCACTTAACAATCAGTAAGTTATTCATTATTCTCTACCATTCCTATTGCTGCTGTGTAAATACCTTGTACAACCTGTTTGCACATTCTTCTTGCACATTCATGCTTATCTTAATATGTATTAAGTCTACAGTATATATATATATATATATTTTTTTTTTTTTTTGGGTGGGTGGGTGTAACACAAACGTAAACAAACTTTGGTTACACTTTATTTGTTTTGCATTGTTACAGTATAATTATATTTAAGTACTAAGTAATATTAATTAACAATATGTACTTACATGTAAAGTGTAACAAGGACACCTTAAAATATAGTGTTACCCAAACATGTTTAGTGTTTATGATAATTATTGATTTAGGTTACACTTTATTTTAAGTAGATTGAGTAGTTTATTTGAGTAGACTGTTAGGTCAGGTTTAGAGTTAGTAGAATAATTTGACATATAGGCCTGCTTGCAATGTCTCTCAAAGTCAGTATCAAAATAAAGTGTTAGAAGATATTGAGCAACCAGTCTACTAATACTCTACTAATACTCTAATGACTGCTAGTTGACATGTAGTTGCAAAGTTACTTACTGTTAGTAGAATGTCTAATCAAAATAAAGTGTTAGCTTGGCTTGATAGACATGGCCACTATGACTGTCATTGTCTAGCACTCTAAAGCTATGTAAATAAATAATAAACTAACTTCAGCGTGCTGGTGTGTGACATTAATATTTATTTACCTACTTTTGACATTTGGTAAAATCTTATATTGAAATTTTATGTAAAAAGTTAATTTCCCATGACAGTAATATTTAACATTGAAATAATCATAAGCAATAATTGTACAACATGTATTAATCTTTGTTAATGATTTACATATACTAATACAATAATAATAATATATAAATTACGTTTTGAGTTAATGTATTATGAACAAACTTAAATGAACAATGAACAATTGTGTATTTCTAAATAATATTACTATCATTTATTAATGGTTTACTTTTTTTGCATAATACATTATTGTTAGCTAAGTTCTTAACCATTATAAAGGATACGTTTTCTCTCTTCCTGCATTTAAAAATATGATAATTCCTGTCAAGTTGCCTAATGGGATAGCAAAGTGTCTATTGAATGTTAACCTAGTGTCCTCATTTGATGTACTTTTTGCATGCTTTTAGGGAAGTGGACATATATGAATGTGTGGTCTGTATTATGATCATTTTCTGGGATCCATGTATTTTGTACCAGTTTATCTGGTATCGTAACAGAGCCCATTGAAGGGAATCAAGGTGAGGATGCGGTAATGGCACGTTAATGAAGTGGCGTGGCGCAGTGGTGATGAGCAGATCTAGAGAAGGACGGCTGCATTGGAATTACCGCCTTAGTCCTCCAGCACAAGGAGAACAGTGAATTAATCTCCAGTCTCGCCCATTCAATGAGTCCCCAGAGCTTGCTTAATTAACCTAATAAAAATACTAATAGAACCATTTCCAAAGGTAAATTTAATTTACTTGTCAGTGTTGTACATCAATAGGGATAAGGACGGGTGGGCACTTGTGTCTCGGCGAGCGTCCACGGCCTCTAATAAATACCAACTCGTTTACATCCACATCTGATTATGCCTGCTGTCAGTGGCCACGGTTAAATTATGATGAAAAGAGGGGCTGAGAGCAGAATTAACATGACCAAAGATTAACACAATATTTGTCTAGGAATATGATATTATGTTTTCTCTCTCTGCCACTTCTCCACCCTTGATGATGTGATTGCTTACCTCAGCCATGAAAGGTGTCAGCTACTAAAATAAATTGCATTAAAACGGATTGCTGTATTTTGTCACCAAATGGGGTTTAAGCAAATGCAGTTCATATGGAACAATCATAAAAAAAACTTCCTGGCGGGAACTTTGTGGCGATGTACTACCAAGAGCCATTAAGCCCATCTCATTACTGCCCTCCCAATGACTGTGTAATGACCTGCAATCATTTGTAAGTGAATAACTATTAAAAGCCATGGCAGCTGGGAGAATGCTTTTAAAGTCAAATTAAAACACAAGGGAGGTAGCCTCTTTCCTGCATAATATGTATCTATAGACGCATAACAGGCCCCCCTTCCGTTTTTCACTACCAAGGATATTTCATCACCAAAGAGACAGAGAGATAAAGAGGGACTGGAATTTAAAGAGGGGTGCTCTTGTTTTAGGTGCTTTTACTGAATATTATAGTCTTTAGCGTGATTGTGGCCTCCAATGATGGGCCTTTGCGTTGCGTGTGTGTGTGTGTGTAAGCCCTTTAGGATGTGCATAGACACAGCTGTGGTCTTCGGAGTGAGCAGACCCTCACTAGCACATTGTTCTGTCGCTGCCATGCGTGAAGGGAACCAATCAGAGGCTTTTATTTTCATAAGTTGCTTTGTGAATAGATAATTACTTCTGCTATTAAAGTCAAGAGACTTGTATAAAATATGGATGACTTTTAACTTTCTCAAAAACGTTAAATCCTCCAGGGTTAAGATTCTGAGTTGAACAGAGACAACAACAGTTCTGAGAGGAGGTATTGATCAGTAGTCATGTAGTATATAAAACTGTACATGTTTTACAAACCTAATCACAGATGATGAAGAAAAACACATTTCTTTTTGACAGTAGAGGTTATGCACACTGAAAGAACGACCTTATACTATGTACTTAACCTCTTTATAGACTTCTGGAAACCACTTGTGTTCAATAATATGCCCCTGATAGGTGAAGGCCTTCCTTGTATGGAACAACTTTTTAATTTCAAAGGGAGTGACACATCCTCTGCTATTTCTTAAGATTTTGGTTTTATTTTGTTTGAAGAAAACTTTTAGCCTTGACTAATTTCTTATATTTATATATATTTATGTAATTTATAATAAATGACACCTAATATTTATATTTGATATAATTCTGTGTTGTTGTTATTGTTATGTAATTTATATATATATATATATATATATATATATATATATATACACACACACACACACACACACACACACACACACACACACACACACACACACACACACACACACACACACACACACAATTCAAATCTAAAATTATAATAATTATTTCCATTTTAATTTATACTAAAATAAATAACCTAGTATGAAAACACACAACATTGTAATATATATCCTTTATGTTATTGCTTACCTGACCCTAAGGCATAATTGGTGTAAAGCTACACTTGCTCTATTAATAAACCAAATTAATACCTTTATTAGTTCACTTTAGTCACAGAAGTTCATGTTACTACTTAATTCTGAAATACAGTGTGTGGACTGACTGTTGAGTGTTGGCTGTGGTCGTGGAGAGTCCATTGCTTTGGGGTTTGAGGTGAGTGATGAGTTGTTTTGAAGCTCAGAAATGTTGTAACCATCACCCACCACAAGGTGGACAACTGTGTGTTAGTGTGTGTGTGTGTGTGTGTGTGTGTGTGTGTGTGTGTGTGTGTGTGTGTGTGTGTGTCACCAAATGGGTTTAAGTGTGTTTTATGGAACAATCATAAAAACTTTGATGAAGGAACTTGTAAGTGTCTTTGTATAGACTACATAGAGCATATCAGGGTTTAACACATTACTGCCCTCCCAATGACTGTGTAATGACCTGCAATCATTTGTAAGTGAATAACTATTAAAACCAGCTGGGAGAATGCTTTTAAAGTCAAATTAAAACACATAAAGGTAGCCTCTTATCAACTTTAATATGTATCTATTTCCCAGTCTGATCTTCCGTTTTTCACTACCAAGATATGCTTTCATCACCAAAGAGACAGAGAGATAAAGAGGGACTGGAATTTAAAGAGGGGTTTTAGGTGCTACTGAATATTATAGTCTTTAGCGTGATTGTGGCCTCCAATGATGGGCCTTTGTGCTTGTGTGTGTGTGTAAGCCCTTTAGGATGTGCATAGACACAGCTGTGGTCTTCGGAGTGAGCAGACTGTCGCTGCCATGCGTGAAGGAACCAATCAGAGGCTTTATTTTCATAAGTTGCCTAGCTTGTCTGTTTCTTTATATCCTGTCGAATCAGTTCTCCAGGGACTTGTGGATTTGTGTGTATGTTTGTGTCGGTCAAGTTTTGCCTGCATTGTGGAGACCCCACAATAATGGTAAACCCTGCAATCACCTGCATTGTGGGGGCAATCAATGTTCCCTGAGGAAGATGGTTTAATAAATACATTTTCCATATTGAAAATAAAAATATGACAAAGATTTATTGGAGAGATTTGGGGTGCATTGATTATCACCCTGGTTATGTGGGTGGCGCTTGTATTTTATTTGATATTTTATTTTATCTTAGATTATTTTGTGGTTAAAAATGTAATGCTTTGAACTATTATTCAGTGTTTTCTTATTGTTTGTTATTATTCAGTGTGATGTATTATTAACAACAACAACAACAACAACAACAATAATAATAATAATTATCATTTGTTTGAAGGTTTTGGGGTGCATTTATTATCATTATGGAAATATATGGGGGATACTTTTATTTAATTTAATTGTAATTATTTTTGCAGTTAGAAATGTAATGCTTTGAAACCTTATTCAGTGTGATGTTGCATATTTAATCATTAATAATAATAATAACAATAATAATAATTATTATTATGTATTTGGTAGTGTGTGAATGTAATGGACATTTTTATTAGCCATTAACCATGCTACATGTGTGTGATATTATTCCTTTATCACAGAGTTTTTGGCTTGTTTCTCTCTTCATACCTCTCTCTCTCTGTTGTTGCCACATATACATAGCAATGACCTGGCACTCACTATGCAGACACCATGCTGTGAATTCCATCTAACCAGAGAAACAAGAGGAAATTGGTATGCAAATGAAAATGCACTGGCTATTCTAGAAAGGTTGTAATGTTTGTATGCGTGTGATTGTATTTGTGTGCTTATATGTTAGAGTAATTCAGGGAGTAAAATAAATGCAGAGAGAGCGAATCTACCAGTATTGTATTTCAAAAGCATTCTCATTCAACATGGATAGTGTGCATAAGAAATAAGCATATATATTTCCTGGCATGAGCATTTTCAAAGCAACAGTCACATTTGTAATATCTGTATAGTGCAAAATTTTCCCATTATTAAAGGGACAGCGTCTGATAGAGCTGATTGGCTGGAAGTTAAAGGTGAAGTGTGTAATTTCTGCACCAAGCAGGATTGTAAAAAATAATGTTTTCAAACTGTTTTTTTTTCAGCAAGGACACATTAAATTGATCAAAAGTGAAAATGATTTTTTTTTTTTATTATTATCTCTCAAAAAAATATTTATTTGAAATGTTCCTTATTTAAACTCTATGTTAAGTAAATTATTTTAAAATTAATATTTATCAAAGAATCCTAAAGCAGCACAACTGTTTGCAACATTAATGAGGATTCAGCAGCAAATCAGCATAACTGAAAGTTTTCTGGCAGATGATGTGACACTATAGACTGACGTAATGACTGAGGGAAATTCTGCTTTGCCTTCACAGGAATACATTTCATTGTGGAATGTTAAAATATTTTACAAAATTACTTCTTTCAAAAACATTGATTTTTTTTTTTACAAAACTTCTGAACAGTAGTTTACATTCTATTAGTATAGAGTGTGTTTTATATATTTTTTGTAGCATCCAGACTTCCTTCGTATTTTCATAGGGAGCTTCAGGCTTTAAGATTTCAGCAGCTCAGCACAAACTCCACCCTCAGTGATTCAGCGAAGCAGGATAGAGGTTTTCTCTCGGGTGGGTGAAGTGATGGTTCCTCGGTTTGAGTGTTTATAGGCAGGAGGATGTAGTCCTCAGTGTTACTGCCTAATAAAAAAGCTTGCATGCTGTGTGATTAAATAACAGGGATGGCAGTAAAGAGAAAAGACATAATGATGGTTACATGCAGGTCAGTTACAATTTAATTGTCATTGCACTTCATTGCGAACGTATCAATTCGCTGCTGCTTAGCTGAGCAGAAAACAATGCTTTAGCACATAGAGGGAGTCCTGCTGACTGCCTGTCAATTTACCCAATTTCATCCTCATTTTATTTGTCTCTTAAGAAAACTAAAATTGTTCTTATACCGAGGAAGCTAAAGCCACTGGTCACTTTGTTTGTCACGCCATCTTGTTTAATCCTACTTTTTATGATAACTTGAAATAATGTGTGCTGTGTGTCCTAGATAGATTTGAATTGTATAAATTATTTAGAGTAGACTTCTCATATTGGGGCTTTTGGAATAACAGTGCAATGTTTTTGCTCTGGTTCGGTTGACACTTAACAGATTTATTTATTTTTCTTCTGTTGACATATTTTGTTTTTGTGGCTGTAAATTGCATCAGGTTGCATCAGGGTTAGCCATTCTAAGAGCCATGCTGATTTATTTTTGGGTCCGTCCAAATCCTTTTATGAAGGGGTCTCTCAATGGCACTATCCACACTCGCTCCAAAGAACATAATACACTGGTCGAGTCTGCACACTCCAAACGGTCTCCCCACTGAGCTAGTTTTAAGTCCATAAGTCTTAGTCAAATGTCACGACATGACTGATGCATTTTTAAAAAGCGAGTCGTTTGAGACAGTCAAAGTGTGAGCCTAGTGGGCTTGTTAGGGCTCCCTTTTTCTGTCTGGTTTCTCTGAAGTCTGTTCGGACTGCTTGTGTTTACGTTTCTCAGCTCTTGCCCGTGACAATCCACATATGGTCATTTATCAAAGATCTGCGCTTCACAAGAAACTGGTTTTGCGAAGCTGTCAGGCCAGTGATAGCTCTGTAGACTTTATTGTACAAACTTGTCAGAATTCCCATCAGACTCGCAATCGCAGCCAGCCGTGTAGTACCCTCTTCCATCTCTAGCCCAATGATTTGTGTTCAGATGAAAATCCCAAACCATCCCAATAAAGTTTTGGCAAGGATGGGTCGGTTTAATTGGCAGGCAATTGACGCGCCAATAGACTGTCATCCTGGGGGTCAAGAGTAATTTATTGAGATGCTAACTGCCTTTTTTTGGGCTGCAGTTCCATATTGAAATTCCCATCCAGACTGTATTACATGAGAAGATGATGACTTAATCCCCTGTTAATTAGAATAACATTTCCAGCAGCTGAGGCTTAGCTGTTAATGCGAGGGCTGTGGGCCGCACAGGAGAGGCCAGCCGGCTGGATCTGCGGCCCCAGAGTGCGAAGCTTGGCCTGGGCTCAGAGATCCAGGCAGCAAGGGCAACTCTCCACACCTCCAGCGGATGAGTGGTGGAAAGCTGTTAAATCCGTCGCTGATGACTCTCTCGTCGGCTAATAAGCTCATGTCTATTGGCAGGCTCTGTCCATCAGTGGACTATTTTCAGTGGCAATTCTGGCAACTGGAAATATGTATTAGAAACATAGAATACTCATATGGTAACGCAGTATTTTTAATAAGCTCATTTTCCATCTTCACATAATTTGATTACATGTGTTTTTGGAAAATAATAAAATTGCAAATTGAACTTCGACTTCTTCCAAAAAAATTAAAAAGACCCTTCTGACTGACAGTGACAGCTGGCTGGTCAAAACAGTGTTCCTTCTGTGTTATGTAGCATAGTAAAAACTGTATAAAACAGCTTACGTAACAATATTCACAATATATAGTAGCCTCTCACTTACCTTATTGCATGAACTATGAGTTTTTTGTTTGTTTGTTTTTTACCATTTAGCTTTATGGATTAATTCTTGCTATTTATAAACCTGTTCAATATAATTTATGTTTTATCTGTCTGTCTGTGTATCTATCTGTCTACAGTTCTGTCAATCTATTACAAGTTATTTTATCATGATGAAAATTGAAGTGAAAAGTTATGATTCATATATTTTTTCACTTTTAGATATATATATATAAAAAAATGATAAAAAATATTTTTAGATATTTCTAAAACTTTTAGATATTATTATTATTATTATTTTAGATTTGTCTACTTTATTTAATCTCATAATATTTCCTTATGTACAATTTCAAAATTGCACCACATTTTCTTGATTTTTTTCTTTTTAGATCTTAGGCTTTTAGTGTGGCGTCAGACCCCACTCTAAGTAGACACAAACAGTAACATTTATTCACCTTTAATGCCTTATTAAAACAACTTATTTATTCATTTATTTTAATGCATGCATGCTTTTTTTATTTCTACAGGGGTCTTTTGCAGTGATTTGCTGCCAGCTTCACCCTTGGCCACAGTGCAGAAGTGAAACCGGAAGTGACAGTGCCAGGTTTGCCCTGTTCTGTTTCTATCTTAGTATTAATCCAGCAGCCCCTCTACACTTTAAGAAAGACCTCATTACCAGCCCCATTGATTGTGCTTCTTGCATCAACGACCACAGCTTCTTTTACCACACCAGAGAGAGAGAGAGAGAGAGAGAGGCTTAGCCCTGTGCATCTGTGTGTCCTGCATTATGGGTAGGGAGGTAAGCAGTAGGCAGGAGGTTTATGGTGCTGTAATTGGTAGTTAGTGTGATATTTGTAAGACAAATAGAGCTATATGTGCGATTCCTCCTCTCTCTCTCCTCTCTAGTCTTTACAGCCACCAAAGGGCCTCATTATAGCCCACCACAGCCCAGGCCTCACTGCACCACACACACACACGAAGGGCAGGACGTTGTGTGTGACAGTGTGGCTGCCAGAACTGATAGATGATACAGTAAGTGTGGTATTCATTGAGAGAGGACCCTGACGGTCGGGGGAATGAAACAGCTCTTCATTACAGTGCACCCAGTGGACGTTTTACACTCACGCTGTGCACGGCGGGACTGACTGAGTTTACTGTGGTCACTCATGCATATGTGGGGTTCTGAATTAACTTTTTTACAAGACCTGCCAATGGTGAACAAATCTAGAAAACAACCATCTAGCACTGTGTTCTTCTTGTTTACTAAAGCTAAAACTATGAAATATTGTTTTTACTTGTTTTTTTTTTTGGGGTCTTTAAAATAAAGATGACATAACGTAAAATATAAATATTAGTAATAAGAAAATAAATGTTGGCAAATAATTGAAATAAATGTAAGTTACATTATTGAAATTACTAAAACTAAAATGATTAATTCAAGCACATTCACGGTACATATATGTATATATATTTGGTCTAGCGTCTAGTTTGGTCTAGCGTGAATGAGTTGTAAACTGCCACTTGATAAATATTCAGAATTTGTTGCATGAAAATGAACTGCAAGGAGGTGCAGTTAGCAGTGAGAACTCACTTTCTTTTATCCTCTCTGAGCCGGCTGCTGTTTATTCGTGAATATGTGCTTGTGTGCACGCGCCTGTCCCCTCCTTTAAAGGAACTGGAGTGGGCTGCGGGGTAGATTACCGCTGAAATCACAGCCTGTTCTCTTGCTGTCGGCTACTAAGTGTGAACACACTTCAACTCTGGAAAGAGAAGAATAAAAAAAGAGAATTAGAGAACCAAAGCATCTGAAACTATACACACACACATATATATGTAAACACAAGCCTCTGTTCTGTTGTACAATTAATTGTGACACTGTAAAAGAGTAAACGATCTGAGAGGAGTAAATAAGGTGTTTATTTAATTTTTTCATTAAAAACAGCATCAGTCTCTTCACCGTCTCGCCAGCATTCCGGATTCGTATTCCTGGATGCACAAACAGTGTGTAATTATCCCAGCCTCCCTGCTGCTCTCCTCTCTCTCTCTCTCTCTCCCTCATTCGGTCTCTGCATATCCCACACCGGAGAGACCGAGACCCAAGATGATTCTCTCTCTCTCTTGCTGTCGCTGTCACACAAGAGGAAAAGAGCTCCTCTCTTCATTACAGAAGGACCTGATCCAACTTGAAAGATGCAGCCATTATTCTTGACTGTCTGGACTCCCCCCTCTCTTCCCTGTCACAGGCTTATTGTTTGGCCTCCTGGGGTTGCATTTTAAACCTGCACTGTCGCTCTAGCCCACAGAACGAGGGCTTCATCGACTACTCATAATGTCTGCATGCTGTTAGCAGAAATTCTGGAAGAAGAAAAAAATGTAAATAGTTTTATGCAAAAATAATGACATTTGCTTCATAATGCAGAAGGAGTAATGTAAGTGTGTGTTTATAGTGCAGAGGTGGCGATGCAAAACACCGTTATGCCAAATACTCATAATAATAACTAGAAAATGATGCCATTTGCACAGTGCCAATACTTTGTCTAATGCCAGTTCATGAAGAAATAAAAAAAATCTGTTATTTTTAATCATCTTGAAGATTACCTTAGCTTGAAAAAACAATTGGATTGAATTGATAGGATTTGATAGGTTACCGCATTTGTGTATGTCAGCTGTGGTCATTTCACACGAGTAAATGGTGTAGGGCTATTCAGTGTTGTTCAGTCCATTTAATGTACATTTTAATGGTTCATAAACCTTGCTAATATTAGTGCAGCCAAATCTTCATGGTTTATGATGTTGACTCTTTCAGATATGTGTTTACAGGAACTATGAACAAGAAAACAAAAGTAACAATAGTTGGTAGAATTCACTAGAATCTTTTCAAAGATGTAATAATAATAATAATATGGTAAAACTTTAGTAAAGGGACTAATTCTCACTAACTAGTTGTCCATTAGTATATTACTAACATATTGGATGTACTTATAAACCACAAATTCTGCATGACAATATTCTACATCCTCAATCCTACTCAATACCTAAACTTAACAACTACCTTAAGTTATTACCTATTAATAAGCAGTATTTAGGAGTTTATTGAGGCGAAAGTCGTAGTTAATGGTTAGTTTATAGTGAGAGTTGGACAGTAAAATAAAGTGTGACCAATATGTGACCTCAATAGTGTGATCAATGTGTATTTTTGTCCTCCAAAAGCTGAATTAATAAGCTTTCCGTTGATGTTTGTTAGCATAGGACAATATTTGACTGAGAGACAACTATTTGAAAAACTTGAATCTGAGGGTGCAAACAAAAATTGTATTTAAAGTTGTCCAAATGAAGTTTTAAGCAATGCATATTATTAATCAAACATTACGTTTTGATATATTTACGGTAGGAAATAAAAAAAAAACTTTTGAACCTGATCTTTACTTAATATGCTAATGTTTTTTGGCATAAAAGAAAATCGATAATTTTGACCCATACAATGAATTGTTGACTATTTCTACAAATAGACCTGTTCTACTTATGACTGGTTTTGTGGTCCACATATAATAATAATAATAATATTTTTAGTGGTGTTTAAAAAAAAATATATATATATTACAATTATAATTAGTTCCATTCTTTTAATTTGTGTAAATGTTGCTGAATTTCATTTTTGTATTTAATTTTTTTCCCCTTCTGGACAGCAAGTGAGTGTTGCAGTTCATTTGAAACAATTGTCAATGGAATTGGTTTTGCAAGGCACTGAGAGAGTGATGGCCCCAGTCATTATGTCTCTGCCCGCTTAGCATGCTGGTAATTAGGGACGGAGAGAGAGGGAGAGCGAGCGAAAGAGAAAACGAGAGGAGAGGAGAGGCTGCCACTCTGGTTCACAAGGGTGAAAGTGACTTTATTAAGAGTCAGAGACAGATCACAACTGCTAAGTGACCCACCAAGGTCAGGATCAAGGGCGGGCTTTGTAATTAGTATGCATTTCTAGGAGGGAGGCTATACAGTGCCATTGTTCTGCCACAATCAAATTATCCTCTCCACTGTGAATCCTGTATCACGACCTCAGGGCCTGGACGGCTTCTTCTGACAGAATAGCAATGATACAAGAGAATATGTACTCTGTCTCTTTAATCCAATGGCACTTCCAAATTTCAGATTTTATGTATTTATCTGCGACTAGGCTATTAGACTTACTAGACCAGTATTTCCTCATGGCCCCATCATTGAGACTCAGGTAGGCATTCATTGATACCAAGCCAGAAATGTTCCATTTATCAAGTATTACACCATGTCCTAACCAGACACAATGCGATAAAAATCTGTCTAACAAGCTAGTTTGTCTGCCACATATCTACAAAATGTAGCAAAATCAGTCAAAAATCATAACCAATCAGACAATCATGTGGGCGGGCTCTCTCGGCAAGTGCACTTCTGTCTTGCACTTAGAAAGAAATGGATAAGTGCATAATTACATAAGTACATAATAAACTAAAAATACTTTTTAACATTATTCATGAAACATACTCATTGACTGATTAAATCTTTGTCATGGATTATATATATATAGTGTGTGATTTGTCTTGCTTCCATCAAGTTTTTTCAAGATCTGAGGTAAATTGATCATTGCCTTTTTCATTATGACTTAATGTCATGCAAAATTATATTTCAACTCAAATTAAACAATTTTGAATATACAAAAGACAATCAGTACCTGAGAATGTTGCTGAAATAGAAACCATTCCAAAAATAGAATTTCATGTTGCTCATCATGTTTTGACGTGGCGACTGGTTTGAACAAAAATTGAAAAGATGCCTTTAGTCGGCATTGTACCTGGATACAAAAGTTACCTCTATGTATTTTTTTCTATGTGAGTTGGTAGGTTGGCCTTCATTTTGAGATCATTTTGTAGCAAAAATCTAGTCTCAAAATCATTATTTACTGAAATAAGCACAAATGCCAGGGTCCTAAAAAATGCTTCAGACTTTAGATTAAAGTGGTCATTATTACGATCAAATAATAGCAATCAGTACTGTTAGATAAAGTGACTGACCAGTTTCCGCTCTATTTAATAAGACACTTGAGTCTTTGTCCACAGTTGAGCGGATAGTTGCAGAGAAACTTTCTAGAAAGAACTAAGAGCAAATGTATTTATAAATGAAACCCAGATGAGATGTTTAACAAAAGTGTTCAAACTAATTTGCACTCTCTGTACGGTGGAATTTAAATACCACCGAAGCTCAAGTCTGAAATATCACCCACAAACAAATTCTCTGTCATTTGGACACATTTTAATGAGAAGTTACGACTCACAGACAACAAAGACACAATTTTAACAAAGCTAAATTTGAATCCAAGTACCACCTGGAACCTGCTTAAGGACCCCCTGGGGTACACGTATGCCTGGTTGGGAATCACTTGACTAGACGTTTTTTGTTTGTTCTTGTTCTACAAAATTGTTGGATTGTTTCTTTTTCATTGGTTATCGTGCTTTACTTTGTACTTTGGATTTGTTTACAGTCATTCTTACAGTTTCTATAAAGACCAGTGAGCTTGTATCTGAAACCATAACCTTTAAAAATTTGATAAAAAAATCACTTTTCTTAAACTTGCCAGAACTTTATTGTAAAGAATACAGTAGAAACATTACATTTTATAGATTTAACTTAAATTTTCAGTAGAATATTTTTTGTGGTGTGAAGTTCCCTATTCTTGTCGAATTAGGAAAATTATTCAAACTTGATAGTTAGCTATCATCCTTGGTATGAACGTTTCTTGAGAGAGAGGAATAGAGTGCTAGGAGTGGTTTGTGGGGATTGTGGGTAAAGAGACCTGGTTCAAGTCAACTTTTCATACTATAAGTACGCATGCAGTGGTTAGGCAAGATATTTGAACCATAAACCCATCAATTACTCATTTACTTTCTTGTTTTCTGTCTTTCTCTCTCTTTTACAGTAGACCACTATATGATATTACACTGCAAGCGTCTCTGAACACACTTTCCGCATAAACTAGATACATCAGCTATGGCACAATCGACACGGCGAACGGCAGGGAGATGAATCCAAGACGCTGGCAGCGTTACTGCAACTCTGACGGCAGATACCAATCTTCAATCAGCCGCGTCTTCCCCTCACACACTCTCACACACACACACACACACACACACACACACACACACACACACACACACACACACACACACACACACACAGCACACAATCACACACACACACACACACACACACACACACACATGTTGGTTTATGGTTTCTGAGGACTTTCCATAGGCGTAATGGTTTTATACTGTACAAGCTGTATGCTACTACACCTACCCTACACCTAAACTTAGCCCTCAGGAGGCTGATTATCTTATTTTCCTCAAAAAAACTCACTCTGTATGATTTATATAGCGTTTTAAATTGTCTTGCACTGAAAATGTCCTCATAAATCACCTTCTCCTTGTAATACCTATGTCATACCCATGTCATTATACAAATTTGTGTCCTCATAAACCACATAAACATGCCCACACACATACACACACACTCATACCCTGCATTAAAACGCTCCGTTCTCTCCCTCCAGCATCCTTCCTATTAATTCTCTCCCTTTCAGCCACTTGCGTTTCTCTGATTTAACAAGATAAGATTTGAGAGCTGATGTTGGCTGTTCTTAATGTACCATAGGGTCCACAATGGGAGCTGCACCCCAGCTACTGAGAGAGGCATAAATCGGCTGGCTATTCAGGGGGAACGGGGAAAAAAGAGAATTAGATATGCAGCATAACAATTTTACAGCCCCAGTCTCAAAAATTGAAATAGTGGAGATTAATGTATCATACATTATACACTGTCCATCGAAATCAGCTCTAATATACTGAGTAGGCTTGCATAACAAGAATAAGACTTTCTAAGAAGTGCTCCTTTTAGATCATTGCAGATAATTCAGTGCCATTGACTGCAGATATGGGAGAATGTGAACTTGAAAGTAAAATCGTGTAGAACAGATAGAATATTTGAGTTAAAATGTTAATGCTGTTAAATTGGATTTATTTTTTGGTCAGTTTTGGGGGTTGATACTGTGCTTGAAATGAAGATGATACTTGTTATGAAATGCTAAGGTTGATATGATGCTTAAGTTATAGATCAGTATCATCTTTTTGCTCTTCCATCTAACACTATATATTAGCTTTCATGTGCATTTTTAAAATAGGTACCTTAGTATATTAATGTGTCATTGCTAGTTTAGCTATTTAGACCAGATTTATTTTGCGTTTATTTGGCATTTCAAATTGTATTATGTTTAATCAATTCTATTATTTAATCACGTGTATTTGAGTAGCAGGGATGTATGCCATTCTTATTTGAAATGATACTGAATTCAGAATTGTAATTAGTATTTAATTTGATTTAAGATGGCAAACAAGATGCAGAACCTCAATTTGAATTTTAAGGAAATAGAAAATTAAATTAAATCAAATTCAAATAAATTAGTTAAAATAAAGTTGAAAAGAAATTTTTTTCAGGACAAATGTTGAAAGTTTAGACATTTTATAGATATCATTTTTTTAATAAGTGAAATTTTGTGGATCATTCTATAAAAACTCTTTCATTCCCAGAATGCATTATTTATGTTGAATTCCTAGTTATCTGTGAAATTCAGTAAATTAAATGTAAGTTTATGGGTTAGTCAAATGTTTAAAGGAACAGTTCACCAAAATAAACATTCTATCACATACTTTATTCTGTGTAAAATGAAATATGTTAGGTAGAATGTCAGCCTCAGTCATTATTCATATGCATTGTATGCAATGAATGTTGAAAGTTAATGTTGACCTAATCTGTCAGATCTAAGCATGCTATATAACATCTATTGTGTTCTACATTAAGTCATACAGGTTTGGAACAACATGACAGGGTGGACATGACAAAATTTTGGGGCCAAATAATTATTTATTACATTACATTACATTAAAATCAGTGGCTGAACAGTGAAGATGCGTTGCACAAAATATGAATCAGGTCAGAATGGACAACATAAGCATCGCATGTATAATCTTTTTATCTTATAGTTAATCATCAAACGTTTCTATTGATCATGCTTAACATAGCATACCTCCACAGACTCTATCCCTGCTGCTCCTTGTAACTGTTTGGCAGTCCGTCTGTCTGTCTGTCTGTCTGTCCGTCCTGTCTGTCTGTCTGTCTCTTCCTTTCTGAGTGTTTGTGATCACTGATCAGCGAGCCCCTGGGTTTTAATAAGTCAACTCACTTTAAAATCAGACAGCAGATACAAACCTGCGGGTATCATGCAGAATACAGAGGTTAAAAAACTTACAGGAAAAATTTCAGTTTCTAGCTCAATAAAAATAAATTCAATGATAAAATGAGTCACAATGTCGGCTTCAGAGTGATTTGCCATTATGGCTAATTTAATCTTTTATTCTTGTGTTGTATGCATTGCTGCTTTTTGAGCTTGAGAGATGGCTTTATAAATGATTCAGGACTATATGCTGATGTTATGTCAATATGTTTACTACTCTAAAAGCCATTTCTTCAGTCTTCAGTGTCACATGATCATTCAGAAATCTTTCACATGCTGAGTTGGTGCTCAAGATTTACTGATTTAATGCTGATTTTGTTTTATAAATTGATTTGTTTGTATGATTGGATGGTAAATGACCTTTTTATATTAATACCTTTTTCGAGTTGTTTGCATATTTTATGTTTTTGCTTCCAATTTTATTCATTTTGAATTAAAATGCTTCCTTTTTTGCAATTTTGATGTTTAAAATGAAACATTCATGCCATGAATTATCACCATTTGGACATAAGTTGAAGCAAATTTCACAAGTAATTTATTGAAGATAATTGTTGTATTGTGATGTCAAAGTTTGAGGGGCTTTTAGGTTTTCTTTTTTTATATGACACACAATGAAACAAAATATAAAACAAAATGACCATTACTGCATCAGTTGCACCATTACTGCTAATGACCTAGTAGCTTACAGTAGTTCTATCGTGAATGGTTTATAAGTCATCATTAAAAGTCAATTACCCTACAGATACAGTGAATAGGGTTTCTTCTTCCGGGAACTCGACCATTGCTCTCAACTGTCATCCTGGCTATTGTTACATCATCTCTACCATTGTTACATTATTAATGCTACACCATTGCTAGCACTTTTAAATCCATTATGATTATTCCAGCCACTCCACCATTTCCACCGTTACTCACATTGAGGACATTACTTTTTTTTTACTTGATTATTACATTAGTATCACCACCTTTACACCCCATTATCATTATAATACTTCTGTTACTATTGATGTGTCATCCCATAGTACGTCACATAAATATCCCACTGTGTCTTTCTTATTAAGACTAATACCAAGCCCATCAAATTGGTCCTTTTAACATAATTTTCATATTTGTGAAATTTGTCAGGTTGGTAAGCATAACCGCTTTTATCCTGGATGAAGAGGAAATGAGAGTTTATGTAATGTAACAATGGCACGGATAATCTCCTCCATAATTTCCCCTGTCGTTGGTCATATCTTGCACATGGTGCCTCAGAGATGAGGAGATAAAACTGCTTCATTTCTCTAGGTAAATAGAGGAGGGGTCCGCTTCATCTTGGGTGGTGGGGGGGGGACTGCGGTCCTAGCGTCTTTGCCCCTCCTCTAACGCTGACAGTTACCGCTCGCACTCTCTTCCCTCACCTCCCCTCGAGCTTCCGTCTGTATCACACAAACAGTAGGAAACAGTTGATTTTCATTTGCTGTTGCCGGGCAATGCGACGTGATGTCTTAACACTTGTAAATGAACACTCCTCCTCCCTCTAATCTGTCATTTTAATGCGCCATAGATTTTATTTCTGACGTTGCAATATCACATTCTTAATAACAATAATCAACTGCCTGTGTTGTTTTTTCCTGCAGAAATTAAATCCTGACACAGAGAGCAGGACTAATAAAAGATGTAGCTGGAGGAAAAAGGAATAAATAAATATGACAAATCACGGGGGCTGGGAATTTGTATTCAGATGCGAGAGACAATTACACAAAGAGTCAGAATGTATCAGGCGCTCTGCAGATCCGTAATAGCTGTGCTGCGGGCCTGCTTGTTTCCTGCTTAAATAGACTGCATTGTGTGTACGGTGTGATTTACATTTTCCAATACATTCAAGCCTGATAATACACACATAAATGTGTGCGTACACATGCACGTTAGGCAATTAAACATTCTGGTTAGTGCTAACAACAGGTTTAAATATAATACTACTTTAAAGTTTAATTTACACAAAGTTAAATAGATTTAACTATTTTGACTCAACATTTTGACTGTGGTTTAGACCCTGGACCCTGTATTTTTGTAATGGGAATATTCATTTCTCCTCTTCTTGTTTTTACATCTCTGTGTATTGATTGGCTTTGTTTGGGCAACTGTATTTTAAAAGCAAATGTGTTTAAAGGGTTACTCCAACCCAAACTGAACATTTTGCCATTTGCCTTTACCACTGTCAAGGCCCAGAAAAGTATGAAAAGCATCATCCAAATAGTCCATATGCCATCAATCTGACTGTTACGAAGCGACTAGAATACTTTTTTACATAAAGAAAATAAAAATATCGACTTTATTCAACAATTTGTTTCCTCTGCGTCAGCCTAGCGCCGTTTTGGAGAATATCCGCTGGACGCAAATAGATTCTGTTATTTTCTCTATGTACAAAAAGTATTCTTGTCACTTCATAACAGTCGAATTATTATATTCTATTTGATGCGATATTGTCTGTCTAAGCTGAAAGTAAAAATGCTGATGTGACAATAACAGCCAATCAGAACCTATTGGTATTTAGTACATATGTGCAGCACCAGTTACATTTATATGTGGATACAGAAAATGACCAACGAAATATGCAAAGTACGGTATATTTCATTAATTGCATGTGCACAATTGTCGCTGGTTAATTGGACCAAAATCTGGGCACTTTTGTCAAAAATGGATGAGTGAGAGATTGAGTGATTTATTACTTATTACAAATATATTTTATTATATTTACACACACGCACCAGCCAAAAAACAGTTCTACTTTATCACCACTTTATAATATTATTAGACACATTAAATGTAAAAATAAATAAAAAAAAATAAAATATATATATATATATATATTATTTGTTTTTATATACACGCTGAAAAAAAAAGAGTTGCATGATATGAAAATATCAACCAATCAGATTATATTTGATGTATTAAATGCATGTAGGGCTGAGTTCTGGACTAAGAAAGTTTCTAAACTAAATGCTACAGACAGTGCTTTTGACTGATGTTTAATAATACTAATATTAATAATAATGGAAAATGTTGTTGCTTTATTTGATTAACTAAAATAGTTTTGTATATATTACATTCTTATTTATTTATAAAACGTATAGTTTATTTTGCCTGGTATGAATTATGCCAAAAAAATAAAACATGTCTTCTTCTCTTTCCCCCTTAATTTGCTCTCTTTTCCTCTCTGAACCAAATTGAACCGGTTGACAAATAGGTCCCACTGCTTCTTGCATGTGACCACAAGCTCGGGCATGTCAGCTGCCTCTGCTCTCCTCTATAGATGACAGATACATCAGATCTGGGTTCAGCTGCAGGGCCCCAGGAGAGTGAGAGGAAGCTGCTCTCATCCTGGCCCAGCGTTGAGAAGTGTATTGTGTGGAGAGTCTTCAGCTCCACTGGGAACCGGCTGGTGGCTCTGCCCTGTGCTCTGGACATGTGAGAAACTGTTGTCTCAGACATCTTTGAACCTCTCAAACTGAAGCCCACTACAAGACTGAAACATTTTTCATTGTCCAGTAACATTTCCTCTGGTCTCTCCTCTGTGTCTGTTTCTTGTCTAGTCAGAGGATGATGGTGTAAGAGGAACTCAGAAGGCTGAGGACGAGATTAAAAAGCGAATTCGGGTGATAACGCTTAGACTAGAAAAATAAGTCTTTGTTTTAGGGTTTATTATGAGCGCAGAGGAAACACATGCACACACACGCTCACACACGCACACTCATTGATAGAAGTACTGTATTTTTCATTATCAGACTCTGTATCATGCTGTGTCTCGCTCTGGTCTCAGTGTGAGTAGTTCAGGCCTGCATTATCTTGAGAGTAGATTTGCTCATATTTGCTGATGGCTTCTTTTTTAACAATGGTCCATCAGGCTGCTATCATCAAAGGTCCTGGTTTTGGGTTGAATGGCTGCATCTTGGGAGCACATTAGCCTGTGTGTGCATGACCTGGTTGTGTGGCTTTGATGTGCCTTTGTTCTCTGACCCATTTGAGTCTTGGCTGGGCTTGT
This sequence comes from Gymnocypris eckloni scoliostomus, assembly GCA_027564155.1. Lineage (NCBI taxonomy): Eukaryota > Metazoa > Chordata > Actinopteri > Cypriniformes > Cyprinidae > Gymnocypris > Gymnocypris eckloni. The sequence goes on from CM050429.1 coordinate 7,282,430, forward strand.
GGTGTGCCTGTAAAATGAGGGTGGCAAAAAATCCACGGATCTGGGTGTAACCATAGCCCTCTTTCAGCAGAGTCCCATAAAAAAAGGCCCCTTTATGGCAACGTGTGGCAAGTTCTGTGCATGGAGTGCAAGTAATTGTTAAACAAATTATTTATATTAGATGCATATACATATAATTCACTCTACTTAACCCTACTCTAGTTATAAAAGTTAAATATTCCAAAACAAATTTAGTTGCTTTTCTAGATTACACAATTCAGATTGATGGACATTTATTTAATATATAAATAAATGTGTGCACATTAGTATAAGTTGGACAGAATTATGGTGCACTGTAAAAATCTTAACACCTTGGTTAACAAAGTTACCTTAGACTCTAAAACATGTAAATGCTTTTACATTATTTGTAATGTTATTGTAAAATACTGTAGAAAGGCTTGATATGCAAAAAAATACAAAATTCTGGCAGTTCGAGAAGATTGTTATAACATTAACATTGTCGCTTAATGAAATATAAAGTTATTAGTTGTAAAATTAACAAACATCTTCACATTATTTTTAAAGGTGAATTTCAAGCAACCTCAAAAGTTTTAATGTAAATTTAATGGTATACAATTACAAAGTGTTGTTTTTTATTATAAGCTCTTTAAGAAATAATCGTCATGTCAAAACATTCTCTCTACTTCAAAGTGAATATTATAGTTTTTAATTAAAATCCACTCCATATAGCGCAAAGCTTAGCATTGTTTCATTTGCATCTGTCTGTAATTAACTCTGAACTCTGAAGCTCAGGTATTCTCAGCATTCGACATAGAATCTCCTCTCACTGTTGTGACACACTTTTTCTTACTCATTGCTTTGTTAACCTTGAGTTAGGTATATTTTTATCCTATTAAAATTGTAGAAAGTCAAACTTACTTTTTTCTATTCCTGTGTAGACAAACTGTTCAAAAAAATGTTTTTTTTTTTTTTAAATGAGGACAATTATGCATCTGTGCCTTTGACACCGAGCTAGATTTCAGCGCAGACTACGGAGGGTAAATTGGCCTATTTCAAGCACGGATCTGACATGTTTGGAGTCAGATAATGTGCGTCAAGGAGTGAAGGCCCAAAGTGATTAAAGCTAGCCCAGACATAATTATGTCAAACTCTGCAGTTGTCCTAAGCCCTTTCTAGTTGAAAGAGATTCCTCTAAAATAACACCAGAGATGAGAAGAGGGAAAGGAAGGTGAGAGAATGTAAGAAAAAGTGAAGGGAAAGGGTTTTGAAGTGGTTTGCCACATTACTGCAGTACTCTCTACTGACCTGTCTAATTTGGGTGAACAAGGCACCTGCTTTGAAAAATATTGTAGCCATTTTCATGCAACGCCACAATGCAAAAAAAGGCCAACTGATATATTAAATTTGTCTTAAGATCCTAATCTTATTTCCGTAGTGACACTTTTCTCAGTACATGAACTGCTTGTCTTATGAATTCTGGTTTATTAGGCGAAAAATCATTTTTAACCAACCTATTTTATTGGTTTTAACTGGTTTAAGCTGGTCTTAAGTTGGGTAGCTAACTGAAAAATTATAATTTTTTCTTCTTCTCAGCAGGGTGAACATCAGATATATCATCCACACAGCATTTAATGGAATAATTAATCAAAAATAAAACTTCTGTCATAATTTACTCACCCCCAGGATAACAGATTTTCAATTTTTAGGTGAAATCCACAATTTGTGTTGGAACAACACAAAACAAACTAAACTTTCATTAAACTTGTTTATTTAACTGCCATTTATGAAGTGAATGTCTTAATTGATGACTTAATAATAAACCACTCAGATACTTCACCAAAATGTGTCATAATTTAGTATGGTGGGATTAAATAAAAAAAATGGATCCATTAGTAGCGAAAATGAGTTTAGCTACTAAGTAAATATATAAACCTGTCATAGTAATATAATTTGATAATGGAGTGGTTGTATTGTTTCATAGGTCTCTTTCTTACAACCTGATTTCCAAATAAAAAAGGGACGAGGAGGCATAAGGGTCAGCCTCATTTGAGTCTAAGATGCATTTAATCATGCACCCGTGTGTCCAACCGGAGGTTTATTACAGCACACACAAACAAATTAACGAGGCAACTCTATCACAAGCTATTTCAAAACCACTCCTTGCACCTAGCATTTTATTACCTCATTTGGCATGTCAAGTTCCCTATCAGTCAGTCACGTTCGACGTAACGTCAGAGTGACTGACTAATGGGATCTCGCCGGAGAGCCCAATCACCTTGATGTTAACAAAACAAGCCAATGACGGTTGGCGTGCGTGTTCGCCACGCCACTCCGCCCTGATGCGGGTATAAAAGGAGAGCGTGCAAGCGCACATCAGCTTTCAAATCTCTTGAGTGTCTGCAAAGCAAGACTACAGCGTTGGTGTTACGGCGTCAGCGGAGGTTGCTGTCCAGTGCTGGATTCGCGAGCAGCGATCACGTTGCTACCTCCCTCGGCGCTTCAGCGCTGCTGAAAAGAGTTTTTCAACTAAAGAGCAATCTAAAAAGAGCTCCACGGCGACGGGCGTCTTTAAAGATGGCTTCCGCTCGTGCGTTTCTGGATGTGATTGGTTCCTGACTTCATCTGATGGTCACGATCGCTGCCACTCGTGCTTGGGCTTTAGGCACGCTGAGGCAGCGCTGGATGAGTCATGTTCTCTCTGTGGGAACATGACCATGGCGATGTTGCGCTCCAGATACCTCCTCGCTAGGCGTGGGGTATCCCCTTGCTCTGCCCGTTCTAGTTCCTCCGGACGGAGGACTACTTGACTCAGGGCCAGGGTGATTTGAGGATCACAGTGAGAGCTTCCCTGTCGAGTGCGTCTCCGGGCCTCTCACTCCTCGAGCACATCGCACCGTCTGGGGTTCCCGGATGAGTATGCGGGGTCCTCGGACAGGGCGGGGCCCAGCATCTCATTCAGTGCCCCAGCAGATGACAGGCTTTCGATCACTGCATCGGGGGATGAGCTAGGTTCTGGAGAGGACGATTCGGCTGCGCTGCCTCCGTCAGGAAGAGTAGCGTTGCCCGAGTCAGATCCAGAACTGACCGCTATGCTTTCCCGGGCGCTGAGAGCACCGGGCTGCACTATAGGCGTCCGCCTTCTCCCGAGCGCTCGAGGCTGGATGATTGGTTCCTGAGGGCGCAGGCCGGACGTCGGCAACCGCCCCCGGTTCCGTTCTTCCCGGAAGTGCATGAGGAGGCGACTAGGCCTAGTGCCTCCTCCGTCCTCACCACCACCCTCGGCGGCGGAGCGGCCCAGGGGTAGGTGGAGGTCCCCAGTCGGCGCCGCCCATGCAGCTTTGCCCGCAGGCGCTGCCGCCTGGAGGGTAATCCACGCCTTCCGCCCAGGGCCTGTAAGTTCTCGTCCGCTCTAACGGCCAAGGCTTACGGTGCTGCTGGACAGGCCGCTTCCGCCCTGCCGCCATGGCCCTCCTGCAGGTCCACCAGGCCAAGGCGTTGAAACAGCTGCGAGGGTGATGCTGACCCAGGTGTGTTGCAGGAACTGCGCTGGCAGCGACGGACCTCGCTAAGGGCGACGAAAGTCACGCAGCCGGGCCCTGGGTCACGATGTCCACATTAGTGGTCCAGGGCGCCACCTGTGGCTGACCTTGGCGGATATGAGGGAGTCCGACAAGCACCGCTTCCTGGACTCCCCGATCTCCCAGGCCGGCCTATTCGGCGAAGCGGTGGAGGACTTTGCCCAACAGTTCTCCGCCGCACAGAAGCAGACGGAGGCGTTTCGTCACATCCTGCCCCGGCGGTCGCTGCTGTCTCCAGCCCCACCGCCGGCTGCAGCCCTCCGCCTGCTCGTCGCCGAGGGCGCCTCTCCTCCACCTCCGCTCCAGCTCGGCCACAACAGCAGCCTTCACAATGGCCGCAGCATGGAGCTGGCCACAGGAAGCGGCGCGGCCCGCCTCCGCCCCTGCCAAGCCTGTGAAGTGCCAGGGTAGGCGGCGTCCCTGGGGCCAGGCGACCCGAGCCTCGGGATCCTGCTCTTCAGGAGATGGCGATAGCACCACTCCTTCCCGGAGGAGGGCGGGTGGAGAATTTTTTGTTCTGTTCCGCCACTGGCCCCGGGCCAGTGGTACCAAAACTTCATAAGAGCAGTTTTCCTTTTCTCCGGGTCCCAAGAGGGCGAGGATGGCAGTGTCGAGACCCCGTCTCCACATTCCCATCCCCTCTCTCTTCGCCAGTGGGCAGCAGGGTCCGGTCCGAGGGCGCTTGCCTTCTCCCGCATCCCCTGCCCAGCCGTGGAGCCAGGTGAGTGTTGCACCACACTCAGACCCCACTTGAGGCAGCTCTGCCTTTGAGTCGGGCCCCTGGGCTCCCATTTCGCTGCCCCACCGTGGGTCGTCATGTCTCCCCTGGTCCCGCTTATGCGGCCCCTGGGGGCCTGGCTACAAACTCTCGCTGGCTCCTGAGGACCATCAGACTCGGCTCGCGATTCAGTTCGCCCGGCGTTCTCCCAAGTTCAGGGGCAATCGGTTCACCTCAGTGTTGAGCCAGGATGCCCCTGTCTTGCGTCTGAAGTCGCGGTCCTACTGGCGAAGGGCGATACAGCCGGTCCCTCCAGCCGAGATGAAGTCAGGGCTCTACAGGCCCCTACTTCATCGTTCCCAAGAAACACGGTGGGTTACATCCAATCTGGGACCTGCGTGTTCTGAACCGGGCCCTTGTCAAGCTCCCGTTCAAGATGTTGGCGCGAGCGCCTCTTTCAATGCGTCCGTCCCTTGATTGGGTTGCAGCGATCGACCTGAAGGCGCCTACTTCCATGTCTCGATCCTCCTCGATTCCGCTTTGCGTACAAAGGCGAGCATACCAGTAGGCCCTCCTTCGGGCACCTCAGCCGGTTGGGGCTTCAGGTCAACCCGGGAAAAAGCAAATTCTCCCCTATGCAGAGGATCTCTTTTCTCGGCAAGGAGTTGGACTCGGTCAACCTCACAGCACGTCTCTCAGAGGGCGTGCTCAGTCAACTGAGATGCCTGGAGTCTCTCCAGCGCAAGGCGGTTCCACTGAAACATTTTCAGAGGCTCCTGGGGCATATGGCATCCTCAGCCGCTATCACGCCGCTCGGATTGCTTCATATGAGACCGCTTCAGCGTTGGCTTCACGACCGAGTCGAGATGGGCATGGCGCCACGGCACATACCGGGTCTCACTCACCCCGTCCTGCCGTCGCACCTTCAGCCCATGGTCGGACCTTGCTTTCTTGGGCAGGAGTTCCCCTAGAGCAAGTATCCAGGCATGTTGTTGTTTCAACAGACGCCTCTGCCACGGGCTGGGGGCCATGTGCAACGGGCACGCAGCCGCAGGGCTCTGGACAGGGCCCCAGCTGCAGTGGCATATCAATTGCCTCGAGTTGCTGGCAGTATGGCTTCTCTGCGCCGCTTCAGAACGCTGCTACGAGAAGCATATACTGGTCGCTCGGACAACACTGCGACCGTTGCGTACATCAACCACCAAAGCGGTCACGCTCCGTCGCGTATGTCGCAACTCGCCCGCCATCTCCTCCTTTGGAGTCAGAAGCATCTGAGGTCGCTTCGCCGTTCATGTCCCAGGCGAGCTCGATCGTGCAGCCGGACGAGCTCTCACGTCAGCACGCCCTTCTGGGAGAATGGCGACTCCACCCAGTACCCCAGCTGAATTGGAGACGCTGGGACGCTTGCCTCCCGGACCGTCTCACTGCCAGTTGTTTTTCTCCCTGTCCGAGGGACCCTCGGTACAGATGCACTGGCATGCAGCTGGCCTCGGGGCTTACGCAAATATCGTTTCCCCAGTGAGCCTTCTCGCACAGACCCTGTGCAAGGTCAGGAGGACGAGGAGCAAGTCCTCTTGGTTGCGCCTTACTGGCCCAATCGGACGTGGTTCCCAGAACTGGTGCTCCTCGCGACAGCCCCTCCTTGGCAAATTCCTCTGAGGAGGGATCTACTTTCTCAGAGAGGGGCACCCTCTGGCACCCAGCGCCCAGACTTGTGGAATCTCCACGTATGGTCCTTGGGCGGACGCGGAGGTTCTAAGTGGGCTACCTCCAGCGGTAGTAAACACTATCACTTCTGCCAGGGCCCTGTCTACGAGACAGGCCTACAGGCTGAAGTGGAACCTGTTCGTCGATTGGTGTTCTCCCCGCCGGGAGGACCCCCGTAGATGCCCGATCGCAGTCGTGCTTTCTTTCCTGCAGGATGGGTTGGAGCGAAGGCTGTCTCCTCCACCCTCAAAGTGTATGTTGCCGCTATTGCCGCACATCACGATGCAGTAGACGCTAAGTCTCTGGGGAAACACGACCTGGTCATCAGGTTCCTCAGAGGGGCAAGGAGGTTAAATCCTCCACGCCCTCACCTGGTACCCTCTTGGGATCTCCCTCGGTCCTGGCGGCCTTGAGGGGCCCCGAGCCTCTGCAGTCAGTAGAGCTTAAGTTTCTGTCTTTGAAGACAGTGCTCCTCTCTGCATTGGCCACAGTCAAGAGGGTAGGGGACCTGCAAGCATTTTCGGTCGACGATTCGTGCCTAGAATTCGGGCCGGCTGACTCTCACGTTGTCCTGAGACCCCGGCCTGGATATGTGCCCAAAGTTCCCACCATGCCCTTCAGGGACCAGGTGGTGAACTTGCAAGCGCTGCCCCGGGAGGAGGCAGACCCAGCCATTGCTCTGCTCTGTCCCGTTCGTGCCTTGCGCATCTATGTGGACCGCACGCAGAGCTTCAGGACCTCAGACCAGCTCTTTGTCTGCTTCGGAGGACAGCAGAAGGGAAGAGCTGTCTCCAAACAAAGACTCGCCCACTGGATAGTGGAGGCTATAGTCTTGGCCTATCAGGCCCGGCGCTTACCGTGCCCCCTTGGGGTGAGAGCACACTCTACGAGAGGCGTTGCTTCCTCTTGGGCTCTGGCACGAGGCGCCTCAATAGCAAACATTTGTAAAGCTGCCGGCTGGGCGACACCTAATACGTTTGCGAGGTTTTACAATCTCCGTATAGAGCCAGTGTCCTCCCGTGTACTTGTCTCGGATGGCCAGTAACACTGGAAACCCGCTCGGTGTCAATCACGCTTGCTGCGCCATTCCCCTCTACGGACCGGATACGTGCGCCTTGTTGCTTCTCAGTTCAGTTCCCCACGGCGAACCCTGTTGAAGTTCCTCCCGCACCCTCGGCAGTCAGGTGTGGCGGAGCACCAGGCGCCAGGTCCAGTACTCGACGTTGCCCAAGGTCAACCCCTGTGCTGGGCTAGGTGCCCGTGTAGTGATTCCCCTTTGGTGATCCCACATGTGTATTCTTCCACGGTACGGCTTCCCCTTGGTGAGCCCGTGTCTTCCCTGGCAGAAACCTTCTGCCCACTCTGCTGTGTAGCTACCTCACCCCAGGCGGGCTGAGTCTACCTCAGAGACTCCCGTATGTGGTACTGCCCTCGGCCAGTCCATATGTGTAATCTCCACATGATACCTCCTTATGCGGGATGTGGCTCCGTAGCGTTTCCCCCTACTTGGGGTACGCTTTCCCAGTGTTATTCTACCCACTGAGCGGAACAGCAGTGGCGGTTATCTCTGCCTAAACCCTGTCCTATCTTCCATCCCAGCTGGTGTGGGGGGACTTGCCGGCTTCTGCAGAGCACTGGAGGGTCAGCAATAGTGGCGTTTTCAAGGGATCCCATTAGTCAGTCACTCTGGCGTTCGTCGAACGTGACTGACTGATAGAACGTCTAGGTTACTTGCGTAACCCCGTTCCCTGAAGGAGGGAACGGAGGCGTAACGTCCGTCGCCATAGTTGCTGTACCACCGCTGTGGCCGGGGCACACAGTCTCGGCTCCTCAGCGAAAAACTGATGTGCGTTTGCACGCTCTCCTTTATACCCGCACCGTGGGCGGAGTGCTGGCGAACACGCACGCCAACTGTCATTGGCTTGTTTTGTTAACACTCGAAGGTGATTGGGCTCTCCGGCGAGATCCCATTAGTCAGTCACTCTGACGTTACGCCTCCGCTCCCTCCTTCAGGGAACGGGGGTTACGCAAGTAACCTAGACGATCTGTGGGAACAGAGAACATAATCAAGCATTACCTGTATTTATGATGCTGTGATATAAGGATGAATAAGCCATCAATCAATATGCAAAAGAGGCTTTTATTTTCAATTAGCAAGGGATCAGATTCGAATGAACAGCTATATTCCATACCAATGCGGGGAACACGGGGAAAAGGATGTTGTGATGGTCTTTTCCTCAGCAAATTAACAGAGAGCTCTTATCACTGGCAATATTCTATAAAGCAGATAAATTAATTATCATCTGTGAGTTAGATAGAGGTCCTTTTTAACAAGCTCAATTTGAACCCTGTAACACTGGCAGGCTGGAAGAAATGGAAGGATGATGGAGGCAGAGAGAATAGCGAGATGGACTTGAGCAGTATTTTATAAGAATTCTAGAGTACTGAACATTACAGTTAAATTAAGTTTCTAGAGTCCTCTTCTTGTTTTTGCTTGTTTGTTCTCATAAATAAATGCATCTGTAAATCTTACATTGTTTAAAATATGACTCCTTTGTTACACATGCAGTATATTTAGTTAGTTAGTAAATGGGTATGATTTGGAAAGAAACACATCTTAATAAAAGGTCTAATAGCTGATAATGCAGATCAGAGCAAAAAACAAGCCCTGAGGTCAAAATAACTGCCTGTAGAGCTCAGAAACAGGTTTGTGCCAAGCCACACATTTGGAGAAGAGTTTAGAGAAAAAAAGCCTCATTCTGTGGGGCTGTTTTTCAGTGGCAGGGACTGAGGGACTCATTTAGAGTAGAAGAAAAGCTCAATGCGCCAAAATATTGATATAGCCTTAATGAAAACCCAATCCAGAGCATTCAGAACCTCAGACTGGGCAGAAGGTTCACCTTCCAACAGGACAATGAACCAGCAAGAGTGGCTTGGAGGCAAATCTGTGAATGTCCTTGAGTGGCCCAGCCACAGCCTGGGATTAAACCCAGTCAAATATTTCTGGAGAAACATGGAAATGTGCATCTGCCCCCATCCAACCTGACAGAGCTTGAGAGGTGAAGAGGTGAGGAGAAGATTGGCAGATAATTGCCAAACGCTGATGAGAAGAGCTTGTCGCATCAAACAAAAAAGACTTGAGGCTCTAAAGGTGCTTCAGTTAAATATTTAGTTATTTATTGCAAAAACTGACCAAAAACAAGCAGTATAAAAGCATTACAAACAAGTGTAGCTTTACAAGTCTTCTGATGCCATACGAAGTCTTAATGCGAAGAAGAGAGTAAAACATACGGTTTTAATTGCTGAAAATGATCCCGCTCCGTTAACGCACTCACATCTCATTCAATCAAAAGCATATTCCCGTCCCGTAGCATGACACAATCTGTCACGAAACACACAAGAGCCAAAAGCATTTCACAACCAAGGCTGACGTAAGGCTTCTTTTGGCGTTTTAATTTACGCACAAAGACTGCACACAGGAAGAGCTTTACGGAGGACGGTGACTGCAATCATGTCTATTCCTCTCACAAATCAATCGTTTTGCCTTGGAAGACTTGAATATGAATATGAATATTTTTTATTAAATTATGACGGTAGTTGTATCTGCCTGTTATACATTATCTTGTGTTTTATTGACAAATAAACAAACAGGGACATACATGTGTAAATAAGGTAATATAAATAAAACTGTTGTGAAAGTTTACATTGAAAAATCACACCCCAACATATATATGGCAGCATTATTAACCAATATATAATTTAATCATGACGATAATATTCCCAGTACCTTTCGCATCGGCATATTGGCGTCAAGGGTTTCTTATTTAAAGCAACGGAGGACCCTGCAAGTCGAAAAATGGCGCTAAAGGGGTACCTTAAGCATCAAAAAACAACGCCAAGTGGTCTTGACCAAGCTACAATATGTGATGAGTTGGGAGTGAGAACGTGTTGGTTCTTCCATAAGAGCACACAAGCGTATTTTAACAATTTTTACTTGATGGTTACATCACTTCAGTCATTAAATATTTGGTAATTAATGTTTATAGTCCATAGTGTTTATCATATTCGTATACCATGTCATTTATATGGTACTCCAAGAAACTGGAAATAAGGAAATAACTTTATAAGTAGCTTTTTAAATAGCCTTTTTTTCGTTTATTGTGTTTTTGCATTTAGCATGAGCATTTTAAGGAGCATATTTAGTTTGAGTCAAGATTTAGCTCTTTATGTGTCTATGGAATCAGTTTATGGGCCTCTATAAAGAAAGAGAGTCTGTTAACTTGTCTCTGTGGATAAATGCCACCAGCACATATATGCCAGCTGTTTTTGTGTGGCAGTAGCCTGGCCAGGCATTTGAGAGCTGGGGAGGGTCTCATTGCATCGCTCCCAGGCGGTGGTCATATTGCAGGAGACTCGGGCCGAGCCGCTCTCATATCCGACTGTTGGTTCTTGGGTAGGCTCTCGGTCCACACTGATGAGCCATCTGGAAATGGTTTGGTGCCATCTTCTATAAAAATCATACCCCTTTATGAGCATGACCTCAGGCTCATCATCACTCATGTACTGTATGGCCATAATAAGAATATGATACGCAGAGCTCATGCCACAGTGCGTCGTCTTCTGATGGCATCTCCCTCATGGCTGTAAATACTCAGTGCCAGGCCCTGATTGAGTTCAGTGTTTACAGAAACAGTCAACTTATACCTCAGTCTCACATTATTATATATTTTTTTTAATTGTGTGTGTCACCGAGTAGATCATCTCTTAGATGCTTTTCTTGTTTGACTTTCCAGCCTGTAAAAGTTTATCCAGTAATCCTTTGAGTTATATGAACCTTTTCTTAATTTTCTTTGATGTGGATTGTTTTTAGGGGGAGTTAAAAGAAGTCGCTCACTTTAGTGTACACTTTGAGACGAGGTTTATTAAAACAACATATATATTTCATTGGATTCCCTCACTCGCCCAAGAGAGGCTGACGCTCGTATTTACCTTTATGAAGATTAGAAGAAGACATCAATGCCTTTGCTCGGCTTTGGAGTTGTTTGTTTCCTGTATTGGTGAGGAGCACTTTGAAGAAACGGCGGTTGGAAGTGTCTGTCTGTCATTAGTTGTTTTTATATTCCTTTTTGTAATTCTTTATTGTTGGGGGTGATATTATTATATGCTTATTTTCCCTCGTTTCATCTTGGTTGCATGACTTGGATGAGTTTTCTCATCTCTATTCAGGAAGTAGGTAATTCACATGGGCCTTTCAAAAAGTCAATCAAAGGTTTATGTCAGCACTAAACCTCAGCCTGTTATTGGCTGTAATTTTCTAATCTTATTTGTTCTAGTATAATATTCATTGCACAAAATTGTGTGGTTGAAATATTAGCCAATGCTTCAGTCACATTATGGCAAAATCAACTTAAGCTCCTTTAAAGAATTTATGAAATTTTAATAAGCAGTGTCACATTTGAACTAATCATACACAGAAAAGCCGCCCACGAAGCCTGCCGTGTTTAGTTTTGAAATCCACATGTTAATTGCACGGCGAACGCCGCTATGAAATATTGTATTTTCCTACTAGATGTTATTGTTGCTGTTTGTTATGTGCATTATGTAAACTAAGCAATACACCAACAATTGTCTGCATAGCTTGACAATATTGAAACAATTGTACCTAAATTCCCGGACTAATAAAAAACAGATTACAGTGTGCCGGCACATGGAGATCAGTGTTAAATCATTATGGTCTCGAACGCTAGGTCATGCTGATTTCCATACTGCATAATCTCGCCACATGTCGGCCTGTGGCTTCTATCAAGGGAGGACACTGGCTCATGCGTGTCCTTCCCCACCCCCTAATGAAGCTGCGCTCTGTCTGGGCCTCTTATGAGAAACAGCGGCTCCGGCCACCCTGCCTTTTCTCATCTGTCTAGATTATCAAGATCACAATCTCTGCATGCAGCCAATTACATACATGGAAATGTAATAGATGATGAACTGAGCAAAGTAGGAATTGGCTTTTTAGAGGAAAAAGGGCGGCAAAAGAGTCTGTCCTTGTTTCACTCTCTTTTCTTCCACCTGTCTTCTCCCATTTGTCGTTTACTTAGTGACAATGTGGGCAAATTCTGTGCAGGAGTATCGCTATGCACTACTCACACCAAAGGCATAGCACTTTAAGGGAGCACGGTAGGGTGTTACAGTATCATGTGTGGCCGTTTGGAACATCTTACTTTGTCAAAAATGGTTTGGTGATGATTAAACCATTCAGAAATTTTAGCAAAGAAAATGTTACTAAAAGGCTGTATTGTTGAGAAAATAAATAAATACATGTTTAACATAAAAGCTATAATGATAATAATTTGTATTATTTATTGTTATTATTATTATTATTAGTAGTAGTAGTAGTAGTAATAATAATAATAATTTGATTATTATCATTAATCTATGTTTATTGTTATTATTATTTGTTCATTATTATTAGTATTATTAATTTTGTTTATTATTATTATTATTATTATAAAGCTATTTATTATGATTTAACATAACATGATTTAACATTTATTTACAACTTAATCATTATTTAGTATATTTATATTTATATAGTATATTTATGTTTGTATGATCATGAAGATTATGAATGTTTTGAGTAACCAAAGAAAATACATACATAAATAAATAAATACCAATAAAGATACTTGTTGGCACTTTTTAAATAAATAAACAAACAAACAGACAATATAAAATTACCTTGCTTATTGATTCTTTTTTTATTTTTGTATCAAATTTAATCAAATAAAAAACAACTATGTAACTATATAAACATATACAGTACAAGAACAAATCCCATGTAAGATAAATAAACTACCCCATGTTTTAAAATTATTCAGTCTTTTACATTATATTAAGACCTAGCCACTCATTGTCACATGATCATAAACAGCTAAATAACTTCCTTGAAGTGATCATTGCATGTACTCTTCATTAACAGTTTTGTGGAATGGCGATTGTGCACTTTCTTTTAAAACAACTCTTCAAGTAATGTCCCCTTCCCACAAGTAACCTTCAATGTCATAAAAATGAATTTGCTCTAGATATGTGTCTTTTACTCCATGCATCTTCCTTCTCTGTCTCTTGCCGTTCTGGTAATTCTTTCATTCATTCTCATCCCTCGCTCTTTTCCTCTCACTTTATTAGTCTATCTCAGGATGGCTGTTTTGAAGTGTGAGACCTGGGCTTTTATTCTCTGTCTCACTCTTACACTCAGACAGACTCTCTCTGTCTTCCTGTGCTCATGTTCAGGGCTGCTTTTTATTTACATTAGCCTGGCCGAAAGGCATTGTAGGAAGTTTCAAAACCAGGAGTGCCACAATGGCTCCTTTAAGCTGCCACCCAAAAGCCGCTTGCAGTCGTGGCTAAGAGGATTTGTGACGCGTCTGTGTATCAGCCTCTTCAGAAATAACAGAGCCACTTTCCTCAAGCTTTGGACAAAAGTCAAGCACCACTAAGCGGAGAGAGATATAGAGAACATTTAGATAGAATATATATAAAAAAATGTAATATCAACCATTTGAAGTCCATCCAGTTGTATAAAGTCCATCCTAAATGACAGTGACAAGGTCCTTGGATCAGAAGGCTTTCAACACCAGGATTTAACTGACCAGACATATTTCTTTCCTCCTTCTGTTGTAAATATCCCAGGCGTTCATCCAGGGGTTATTTTCTCTTGTCCACTCAGCTCTGTTTAGATCTAACACCAGCGATGTCTCCCTCTTCACATTCCACAATGTCCCTTTATGATGCAAATGCTGAGATTGACATCCTATTTTGGTTGCATCTGAGAGTGCCAAATTTCTGATTAGCTGCCGCGTTTCAGTTTGATTTAATCTGGGTCAATTTGCAGAAGAGTTAAGATGCCAAAGCACTTTTTCTTCCAAGCTCATGGATATGAGGGCTTTTAGGCAAGAATATTTTTTCTTTCTTTCTTTCTTTCTTTCTTTCTTTCTTTCTTTCTTTCTTTCTTTCTTTCTTTCTTTCTTTCTTTCTTTCTTTCTTTCTTTCTTTCTTTCTTCGTGTACATTACTAAGTTTTGTTGCATTGACTTAATCTAAGCTTTTAATTTCTAGTTCTCAGCATACTGTGCATAGGACTGGATCAGGCACGTTATTGTTGAATCTAAGTGATATTGTATGTTTTTGTGGGAAGGGAAAGTCTTGTTAGTGTTTTATGTTCTATTGTGTGAGGGATTATACATTTCTGATATCTTAGAGCTTTTGGTATTTCCATTGTGCTTAAAGGTTGAGGACAGATGAATGTTGCTTTGAACAAATGTCTAGTCTTTTGTGTCTTGCTCATCCATACTAGGGGTGTAACGGTACAACAATGTCTTATCACGGTTATCAGTATTATCACGGTATTGTTAAAGTGTGCTGGAGATGTTCAAAAAGTATTGACACATAAATCACGTCACCAAGTTTTATATTTAAAAATAAACAAACAGCAAATAAATTGATTCTGATCCTAAAATAACTTTTGTTTGCATAATCACTAAAACAATAACATTGCCAATAATGTTTGGATTTTGAATGACAAGTTGACTGAAAACAGTTTAATAGCATGTTCAAATAAAGCTTTTAAAAAGTTTCATATAAAGGTAAACCTCACATTTCAGCCTTTAAATAAAGAAAATGGTTAAGTCAAAATGATAATTGATTAATAAATTATTATATGTATTTTATCTGCTCCTTTATTATCAATTTATCTGAATTGTTTAAATGTGTAGAATCCACATACGCTTGTTTTTCATCAACTGGTCAAAATTTACAGCAGGGCATGCAAATTTGGTCAGTTTTTGGACAGACAGAACCTGCACAGGCTGAATGTAAATATAAGTATCTGTAAATCCACTCTCTGACAGCAGATGGCGCTTTATATGGAAAAGCTGAATTACAGCTATTTCCCGTAAATTCCGTGGTCAACGCAATATTGTGATTAAAAACACTTCCTTTAGTTATTACATGGAGTGAATATGAAAACAAAATGCCATCGAATTGTTTACGAAGACAGTCAGGACCTTCAGAGGTACATTCATATCAGACGCGATTTCTTTAAGACTGCAAGGGAAGCTCAGCTTCCCCTATAATTGTCAAAAAATGAATGGTCAAATATATGTACTATTATGTTAACATTTTATTGACTAAAATGCGTTAAACACGTTCATCTCGACGAAAACAATTTCGTTCAGAATCAGCTACTTAGGTCGGCTGACTCGATTTCCTTCTCATTCATTCCCGTGGCGTACAGTGCATTACTCTGTTGAAGCCCAGCGTCCATTGACTTCAATGGGGCTGCTTTAAACAGTTTTTTAGTGCTTAAAAACAAGACGGTCATTGGATAATGCTGCGATTATGTCCATCCACGGACGCTCAGCGTCTCTGGGATGAATGGAGGAGTGGGCTGGCCCGGACTCCGAGCGTCTGCGTGATGATTGGAGGGTCTGTCATCTCTTTTTAATCCACTTTTATGTCCTAAAACGCTCGTTTTTTGGGGTCGACAGCTTATAAAAACGTATTTATTGTTTTTTTTTTAGCTTGTTTGCTATACACATTGTCACATATCAGCTTGTAGACATTTTTTTTTTTTTTTGTTATAAATAAATGACAATGAGGCGGCAGCTTCTCGCAATGCAAAGAGACAGTTGGTGTGGGCGTGGGCGTGGTCTTCAGATTATGACGCGTATCACTCTGTGTCTCCATTTCCAACTCAGTCCCATCGCGGATTTTGCATGTGTAGTCGAAAGACAAACTGCTGCAACCTTCATCGTATATTTCACACAATTTCACACCACATTCATTGTTTCAGTTTAACATAATTCCCACATTTCCTCCCGTTGAGTTAAATATATTTTGTAGATGGTTTGTTCATTCATTCATTCATACATACAGTAGGCTAGAACATTTTCTTGAAAAGGAACTGCAGAATTTACGTATAAATAAATGTACAATTTTTATGATGTTGGCCGAAAATGAGCTTCCACTCTTTGAAAGACCAGCAGCCGCCACTGATTCATATAATTAATTCATGCATATATTCATTTGTAGATTTCCCTATACACACACACATAAGTAAAAACAATATTTTGAAATATTATATCAGGTGTGTAAGCCACTCATTTCTCTAAATTGACTGAGCGACTTTGAGACTTTGACATGATTATGTTAATTTAAACATTAACATATAACAGTACTATTTTTTGTTTACGTGTGTAGAATTTAGACTGTGTTCCTTAGGCCTTTAAATAGAAACTGTATTAACATCAAATCAAAACTGAAACAAAAATGAATTAAATACATTAAATTTAATTACATAAATAAAGTCCTTGTTTTTACTACATGCCACGGTAGAGTAGATTTTCTGAATGTTTAGTTTACTCTGTACTTGATGTCTCATTGTTTTATTTCTGTGAGTGTACTTTGTGCTGGCCGGAGTTTATATCTGGAATTTGAATTTGTGTAGGAATGCCAGTATTGCAATAAAACTCTCTGACTCTGACGGCCCTGTGCTCCAGGCCACGACATTAATCCTCATTTTCTCCATCCTTTCTTTTACTTTTGATTTCTCTTCCTCACTTTTTTCTCTCTCTCACTCCTGCTTTCTTCAGCCAGTTACACAAAGCAGATGGCTGCAGTGGCCCGAGTCTTCACAGCCCTGACATATGGACAGTCTGATCGAGTTATTACAGCTCCTAGTTCATCACAGAACAGAGCCTGAAGTTTACTTCCCAGATATTTCCGAGACAACTATACATATTGCATGAATGTTGATATTGGGCTGGGTATATGTTCTTTATTTTTCACTGCCTGTTTGTTTATTTGTTGTTGTGTATACATTCATGATCTTTCCAATATTTTGGGCATGTTTTATTGCATTTCTGATTGCTCGTGCATTTTTTTCATCCACTGTAGTATCAAAATGATCCGTTCATGACATTAAATTCTATACTAAAGAAGGTTGGTTTCTGTAAATGCCCAACATTTAGTTTTCTGGCATATTTTAGTTACTACAAATAGTCTTTTGAGCATATACTCAAATATTCCAAGCATACCAAACTGTTTATTATTAACACAAGTTGACCTATGTTTGGGGCATATTGACACACTATATGGTGTAAGTTGTCCCAATAGAAACCGAATTAATGAAACAACTTAAATGTAAATGGTAAAACTATAAATAAATAAACAATCAAACACATTGTATACATTACATTTTTGGGGTCAGGAAGATTTTCAGTGTTACATGAGACTAATTTGATGTTTACAATAAAAGTATGAAAAAAAAAATTACATAGATACACAGTTAACAAAGTAAAAAATTAGATACATTCAGGAATTCTATTTCTATTTGTAGGGGAAAATCAACCAACATACTAAACTTCTGTTACATATTTCCATCACCTACTCATGTTATTTGCGCATTTTGTTAGTGCATTCAGTGTCACACCTTATGATTACACTTTTTGTATTTCGCGTCTTCATCTGCATCCTCCTCTTCCTCGTTTCCTCTTTTCCCCCTTCCATATTGTGCTGCCGCTCCCAGTCTCTGCAGGAACCACAGGGGATCTTGTTTATTTACTCTCTTCTTGGGAATCAAAGCTGTCGCAATCACACGCTGCCAACTTTATGCACTCCCAACACCCCCCCCACGTTCCCTGTTTTGTGTCTTCCTTTCCCCAGACACTGTCTGCGGCCTCCCACTTCCATCACTGGGGGATTTGCACGGCGAAGGGCCGATGGCCGAGCAGGGCTCACCAGTCTGCGATAAAACGGGCGGAAGTCGCGCATATGGAGTTTGTTGAGTGGAGTCGGTGACAGAGAATGAGCAGAAGTCCCGGCGGTGTTGATTTGTACTGTGGCAGAGACCCCCTTGCCTAATAAGACCTCAGTCTCTGCATAGTGTCTGACACCACCCTAATACAGCATATGGAAATGAGGCATGCATATGGCTACAGCTAGGTGAGATCTGACCCCCGCTACATAAATCTGTGCAGCGGCTGCAATGGCTTTGAGGGAGGGTTGTAAATCAGTCTCAGTAGATACGAGAATATTGCGATGTGGAGGTAACGCACACAAAGGTGATTCTTCGCTTGTATATTTTATGTTTTGTAGCCCATCGTTTCCATTTGTTTTCACATTCTCATTTGAAATCCTATCATGAGGCAGTAATAATGTGAGGATATGTGAGCGCTGGAGAGTGTGATAAAAAAGAAAGATTTTGAGTTTGTTTGCATTAACTCTGAAGTAGATGAATCACTATGTTTATTCTAGTGCAATATATTTGTGAATATGTGTGATAAGGGTTTTCACAGAGGCCTTAGTGTGCATTGAGTTATGTATGTTTGGTTCAGGTTTTAACTACATTGAGGACAGTGAAAACAAGAATTCAGCAATTTTGTGGTTTGTCACAATCAAAACAGCTTAAGTGTTTGGAAGCCCGTTTCTGCCACTGAATAAAAAATATAAAACTGCGACTTTTTCACAAATCTGACTTTTTTTATCGTATTGCGAGTTTACATCTCTAATTTTTTTCTCAGAATTGTGATACAAACTCGCAATTTTAACAGTTTTTCTCAGAATTGTGAGATATGAACTCACAATTGCGAGTTAAAAAGTCAGAGTTGCAAGATATAATCTCGCTGTTTGCAGCTGCATCTCAATAAATTATAATGTTGTGGAAAAGTTCATTTATTTCAGTAATTCAACTCAAATTGTGGAACTTCTTGTGGATTTAATAATTTGGATGAACTTCACAAGGAATGGACTGAGGCTGGGGTCAAGGCATCAAGAGCCACCACACACAGACGTGTCAAGGAATTTGGCTACAGTTGTCGTCAGAGGCGTCTTACCTGGGCTAATGAAGAGAAGAACTGGACTGTTGCCCAGTGGTCCAAAGTCCTCTTTTCAGATGAGAGCAAGTTTTGTATTTCATTTGGAAACCAAGGTCCTAGAGTCCAGAGGAAGGGTGGAGAAGTTGCTTGAAGTCCAGTGTTAAGTGTCCACAGTCTGTGATGATTTGGGGTTTAATGTCATCTGCTGGTGTTGGTCCATTGTGTTTTTTGAAAACCAACGTCACTGCTTACCAATACATTTTGGAGCACTTCATGCTTCCTTCTGCTGACCAGCTGTTTAAAGATGCTGAATTAATTTTCCAGCAGGATTTGGCACCTGCCCACACTGCCAAAAGCACCAAAAGTTGGTTAAATGACCATGGTGTTGGTGTGCTTGACTGGCCAGCAAACTCACCAGACCTGAACCCCATAGAGAATATATGGGGTATTGTCAAGAGAAAAATGAGAAACAAGAGACCAAAACACGCAAAAACCTGGGCTTCCATATCACCTCAGCAGTGCCACAAACTGATCACCTCCATGCCATGCCGAATTGGGACAGTAATTAAAGCAAAAGGAGCCCCTACCAAGTATTGAGTACATATACATTAAATTAACATACTTTCCAGAAGGCCAACAATTCACTAAAAATTTTATTGGTCTTATGAAGTATTCTTATTTGTTGAATTGGTGGGTTTTTGTTAAATGTGAGCCAAAATCATCACAATTAAAAGAACCAAAGACTTAAACTACTTCAGACTGTGTGCATTGACATTACTTAATACACGAGTTTCACAGTTTGAGTTGAATTACTGAAATAAATGATCTTTTCCACAACATTCTACAATCATGACTTTTGTGAGTTTACAGTATATCTCACAATTGAGACTTAATCTCTTAACTCACAATTGTGCATTTTAAAGTTTTAAGTCAGAATTGTGAGAATTTGACTTTATAACTCGCAATTGCAAGTTTAAATCTCACAATTGCAAGAAAAAAAGTCAGAATTGCGATATAAAAACTCACAATTGCTAGATGAAAAATCTAAATTGCAAAAAATGATGAGCTAAAATGAAAATTCATTAAAAACAAATCAAACCAGATCTGAAAATTTGTAGTGCAGTCACTTGATTCTATCAATCATTGTTGATTGGCTTTTGGGATGTCGGAGCTAAATTCCAAAATGGAAGATGAATAATAACAAAATAATTGGAGAAGTCTGGGATACATCACCTGAGAACAGTCTGTTGTTTCACAGAAAGATTAAGTTATGATATTTTGATTAAAATTTCTGAAGATTATTGGATTAATCATTCACAATAAGATTAGTATCATGCATGTACAAAAATAGATGGGGTGAATTTTTATTTTATGTCGACTTTGCATGCAAGACTCCCATCATCAGTCGCTGTTTATGAACCAGGTTCTTTTCACATCTCAACACTGATTTTTCTTAATCTCACTGTTTCTGTTAATCAGATTTTTATTCAAGTAGCTTTAGTGTTCAGAGGTATATTTTTTATGCTCAGTATAAAAACAAAATATCCTTCATAATAGAACAACAAATATTCAGTTTGCTCATAGAGACTGCTGTCCCTTATGCTGCTCAGCCATCACAACTAGTATGCTATGTCAGAGCAAGACTGATGTGTATTTGTATGTATGTGTGTTGGGATGGGGCCGCCCTGCAGCCCTGACATTGTGTGAGCTCTGATAGCGCTGTATGCCGGTGATCACTGATTCATCTGATAGCATCTGCCTCCAACCTGCCTACACACATTTTCACGTAGCTTCAGGGTCACAATCCTTGAATGTCAAAGATCGTTTAGCCTCTATTCCTTCCAAAATATCATGAATAATGTCAGCCTTCACATTGGAGAATGTCCAAAAGTCTAACACCTTGTCCCGACAGTCTCGAATCTATCACACACAGGCGCCAGCATGACCCGTTACATAAATCAGATGAGAAAGAGCAGGGCTGGTCTCCGTCATTGATACCGTATTGTCACAATCCGTCAGTGACATCGGAATTTCTGCTACACACTTCTTTGTGTCTGTCTTTCCTTGATATCTCATTTACAAAGAGTTTGGAGACTATGTACTGAATTATTGGATTGGATTGGCTCATTCTGATTAGAAACGCATACATTTGTACCAATGTAAGTAACGGGCCATGTAACATAACAACCCAGAATGTCATATGGTTGTGCCTCTTCTATACGATTGTTCACTCACTATTTTTGTTCACTCACTATTTTTATCCGCTTTTTTTGAAGGTTTAATTTGGATTAATTCATGGATGTGCTTCTTCCATACATCACTGTAAAGGCAAAATGAAACAGATGGTCTCCCTCCCTTTCCCTCTTCTGCCATGAATTTGGGAAAAAATGGTGCCACCCGCAGTATCGATATTCACCAGCCGACGAGAAAAGCGGTCTAATTCTCCACATTGAGTAAAGGTTTAGGTGTTAGGCGTTTGTGTTTTTCCCTGATGGGTGCTTTTTGTGAGCGAGTGCCTCTCCTCATCCGTCGTGTTTAGAAGAGTTAATGGACTAAATGCGAGAGAGGAGATAGGAATTCTCCTATTTTCTGCTTCCTACTGTTTTTCCCATTGCCTGGCCCGGGCTGTTAATTTAGGAGAGAACCAGATAAATTAGAGTCATGTGGTCATATGCAATATTTGTTTTTGCTACACAGCTGCAGGTACCCATAAAACGTTCTGAATTTATTTGATTTCGACAGAGGCCTCTTGGTCTAATTTACCAATCTCGTTGTTTCTCTTCGCACAACCAGAGCTGGGTAATTATTTTATCCCCTTAAAAAATAAACGTGTTTCTGAATCTCTTGTGTGGGTAACAGCCTTTGCAAATAGACAGGAGCAGGTTTCTTGATTTTCTCTCTATTGCTGACAATTTTCCTTCTCCTGGTTAACTCCCTGTGAAAGCAATTTGCCCCATACTCAGGAAAGGTAATGAGCAGATGGTACCATTGTAAATGATGATGCGCCCATAATAAAGAGTTGATAAACACAGAATTACAACAGGACGGTGGGCGCTAAACAGCACGGAGGCCTGCCGAGTGGCCTAGAATGCTCTGCGCTGCCCGTTGGCGTCCTGGCAGACCTGAACCTTCCACTCCTGGCTTTCACTTTCCCTGCGTGACAAGCGGTGGCCATGTTAAATTGGACATATCAGGGAAAATGGGATTTTCCATGTGATTTTTTATTTTTTTTGGCTGCTCTTTAAAACAAAAACAAAACAAAAGAAGTTCAGGTTATACTCTAAAGATCAACCAAATTAACTACTGGAAAAAAAATTATAAATCACGGAAAATGGGATATAAGTGTTTCAGTTATACTCCAAAGTTAATTTCAAATACTAACCTAAGCATTTATAAAAACAATTGGACATATCATGAAAGCTGAAATAGGTGAAATATTTGCAATGTCAACTGTGCACATATTACGATATGGTCATACATTTACACACACATATTTTCAAATCAACCTCCATAGTTAAAAAAACAACAGGGTAAACTATGCTAAAACTGAGAGTTTATTGAATCAAGAGAGGATATCTACATGTTAGAGTCTTAAAGGTACAGTAGTACAGCCTCTTTAATTATATGATGAGAGAGTTAACACTAAGGCTGTTTACACACTAGTGTGTTTTCGGTTGAGTAGTGAGGACGAAGATAATTTCTGAAATGCAGTGAATACACCAGCGTAGACGAGGATCGTTTTCATTTTAAAACGCTGTTGTAAAACAAAAATGCACTAGTGTAAACAGGGCCTAAAATACAGCTGTTTTGATGTAAGAAACCTTGAATAGCATTATAAAGTATATGAATATGGTAAAGCTGAGCCGACATTGTTGCCCTCCGACAACTGATGTTTTAGCCACATAAATTGCAGCAGCTTATACAATTTAGTAATGTTTCATTTTTCAGTGAACAGTATGCTATAAACTTCAACGAGACCTGAAATGGCTTTATACTTGGCTGCATCAATCACTGAGATGTTTTGGAGTAGTGTCGAATGATTCAGGGAGCGTGGGAGTTCTCATTAAGCCACTAGTTGTGTGTCACAACATATGAATTTCAGTGAGTTTGACATGGTATTAACACTTTGGGTATATTTAGATATTTATGTAAACAAGAAAATTGGGTATTTACAGTGGACATAGAAAGTGTAGATGAGCTCACAGCACAGACAGTTCAGTGAATGAAGAGTCATTGGAGATGATTAGAAAAATAATGGTAATGTTTTTGTCAGCCTCACTGTCCCTTAGCTGTTTTTGCTCCGGAAGCAAGTACGACCACATACTCGTACACACTCAGACGTGAGAAACGTCTGTGTGTGGAAGCAAACATCTCTCTTTGAGGTATTTGCAATGTAGCGGAGGAGGTCTGGAGGCTGGAGGGCAGTTGAGTCTCTTTCATGTGCTGCTGCTTGGATCTTATGGCCTGGATCCCAGCTGAAACACTCGACATGTGTGGAGCTAAGTGCCCACTAATTTCCCTTTGGATCTCAGACCATGATGTTGAAGTGTCTGTCTCAGTGTGTGTGTGTGCATGTGTGTGTCCGTCCCTAAGCTCTCTCTTAGCAGGGAATTGCAGCCAGAGTCAATCATTCTGTGTGTCGCCCCTGCGCTGTTTGTACATCACTCCGTGGAGGCATTCAGAGACCCGTGTACCGTCCTCATTTATTTCTCGATCTATAATTCATGTATTTACTCGTTTGTTTGCCTACAGATATGACATGCTACTTATTTTTTCTGTTTGTAGAGATATATCAGATATGTCCAAGAGAAAGATCTAAGTTGCTGCAAAAGGAAGATGAAAGTGTGTAGAGAGTGATTTTTGCATGAAAGGGTTTAAGACTGACCCAGAAGGCCACAGATCAGTGCATACATTAATGGATGTGTAACTCACTGTCCGGTCCTCATGCATATTACAGTGATCCAGAAGATAGAAGCAAAGCCCCGAGCAGCATGCAGTGCAACAAGCACTTTACTAAGTTTTTGCCAAACTTCAAGTTTTGCTCTTTGCAGACAGGCTTTACAGCAGATGATTTTTATCCAAGTTTCAAAGATTCGCAGTGGCCTGCCATGAAGCGATCAGAACTTTTAGAGGAGCTTATCACTTAAGGTAAAAAACCTAAAGGTTCACTAGTTTTTATTTGTTTATTTTTTCCCTTTTTTAAGTTTTGAAACTAACAAAACGTCCGTGCTTGTTTTGTTTGTTTTAAAATTTTGTTTCTTTTCAAGTTAGTTTTGTTCTCATTAGTTTTCACTTTGTTACTATTAGTTGTTTATAATTTGTTTTCCTGAATTTTTATTATTTTTATTTAGTTTTCATTTTATACAGTTGTGGTATTTTCATGTTTAGTACTGGCAGGTTGTAATTGTAAGAGTTTCACGTTTTGTAGTAATAAGTAATGTTTAAAATAACAATATATTACTTATAATATACTTTGTTTTCGAACAATAATCCACCTCATTTTTAACTTGAATGTACAAGGCTTTCTATATCAGTTATTTTAGCTATATACTCATAGCGGCTAATGAATCATACACACATTCACAGGAAATTATTTACTTTCATGTCAAAAAATAAGATGAATAGCTCTGCCAAATGGGGGCCGCCATGTTGAGATCACATGATTAGCTGGATCACATGACCTTGCAATATCTCCGCAATCTCAGTCTTATTGGACATTTTCACTGGTGAAATAAGTTAATCGTAACTGACTAATTTAAACCAAAATGTTTGCTTTTAGATTAATCTGAATCTATAAATTCACAGGTGACCAGACCATATCATATTGACTAGTGCAAAGTCAACAAAAAATTACTTCAGTGCACCTTTAATGAAGTGAGTTTAACTCCTTTTCTTCAACATTAGGTGACTGCTAATATACAATGGTAGCGTTTTGGCAACATTCAGTCCCAGAAGATGTGAGAGATGCTTTAGCGTGTCTTGGTACCGTGTCAAGATCACACAGATGAATAAAAACAAGACCAATAACATCCGTCCCCGCTGGATTTCCGAAGGTCCATTATAGCGGAGCTGGCCAGCTGTCAGTCCTTCCCTCTCTCTCCCAGCAAAGCAAATCACTATGCAAAGTTTAATGCAATTAAAAGTCGGTGGCGTCCAGGCCCTCGATTGGGCAGGTAGCCTGTGCCGGGGATCTGTAACGCTGTGAGCCAGAGCCGGGCTACTGACAGTAATTAGCACATGCTAGTCATTAACAAGCATAGATCAGACAGAGGCTCATGTGGCGTGCTTCCATGGGGGTGATACGGATGGGTCTGGTCCCCTATCTCTCTGTCTATAACCAGTGTGACCTTCGGCTCACCAAAAGTGGTGAAGCCCAGCCGCCGAGCCACCGGCCCCTCTCGCATGGCTTTCATTACTGAATTTCTGAAATCTGTGTAGATTTATGAAAATGACTTTTAAATGCAGCCAATCTCTTTGAGGGCTGAGGCCCCGGTCGGCCGTCGAGGGGACCCCGCTGTGAGGTTTTAATGAAAGATCATAGTGGCCCTCCAAGACTGTCAGAGAGCCGCACACCCTGAAAAGCCCAAAATAATCTGTTTTACTTTTAATGGCAGCCATTTTATATTCATTAAGATCAAAATGCTGTTTTTTTGCAGGCAAATTGCAAAGCTATTCCACTCACAGCTTGAGAAGGCAGAGGCCCCACAGCTTTTTATCTTGCTCATAAGTAAGCATGGGCCTAATGTGTCTAATGTGCTTTGATGGAGCAGAGACCTTCACAGGTGGCGGAGGGAGGTAGTCATCAAACTCGCAAGTCAAATCGAAATATCCACTTCTCCTTCAGCTTGTTGCTCTCTCTCTTTTACATCTGTCTTCTTTCTTGCACTCTCTTCTCTCACCGCGTTCGTTCCTTGCACTCTGTCTCCTCTCCTTTTTATTTTATTTTCTTTCTTCTTGTGACATCTTGTTTCTTTTTCATTCCCCCTTTCATTTTCATTTCCTTCTTTGCTTTACATTTTTGTGTTATTTTCCTTTGTCTCGTCTCATCTCCTTCCCTTACTTTGCCTTTTTCCTCTTACATTGTCTTTCCATTTCCTCTTCTTTTCCGTTTCCTTTTTTGATTCCTCTCCTCTCATCTTGTCTCACTTCATCTCATCTCCTTTCCTTTTTTGTTGCCTTCTAGTCTTTAGTCTCACCTTATCTACTTTTTATTTTAATTTGTCTCAGTTTGTCTCATTCCCTTGCATTTCTTTTGCTTATGTTTTCTACTTTCCTTTTCCCTTTCTCTTATCTCGTCTCATTTTGTCTCATCTCCTTTAATTTCTTCTGGTTATGTTTGTCCTTTCTTTTCCTTATTCTGTTTAATCTCTTGTGGCTTCCCTTTTCCTTTTTAGCTTTCCTTTCCTTTCCTTTCCTCTCCTTTCGTATCCTCTTGTCTTATTGCCACTCCTTTTTCTTTTTCGTTTCCACTTTTCTCCTTTTGCTTCTTCTCCTCCTAGTTTTACTTTCCATGCATTACTTCTCTTTTCTCCTCTTTTCCTCTAGCTTCCTTTCGTTCATTTCTGCTCTTCTCCACTCCTGTCCTCTGTCTTGTCTTTATCTGAACTACCTTCCAGGAGTTCCTGCTCCATTTTTGCAGGTGCAAGAAGGTATGATGATTGACTCTGACACATCTCTGTATAGTTGCATCAAACAGCCACCGCTGCAGCACAGAGGATCTATATTTACCCATCAGCCTCCTTGTTATGGTAATTAGAAACATTCCTTCACTGGCACTTGTTAAATCCTTAATTAGCAATGACTTTAGACAATTTCCATGACAACTTGCTTCCACTGGTTAAAGTGCAGTTGTAATGATGTTTTTTCTCTGTTGTGGTGTTGGCTATTGCTTGTATGGTCACTACAGTGTGTTGTTGGTAAGTTAGTCATTGACCCTATCGCAAGAGGTCATGCTTCTTGTTTATGCTAAACACATCTATATTATTCTTAGTGAAAGTTGTTAATGCTGTTTGCATACTCTTGTGTTATTTCAGTGTAAATACACTGTGTAATCCAATGTTGTCACTGACAAAAAGCACAGTAAATATTTAAAAGTTTGGAAGTGTGGTTTTAGCACTCGATAGCATGTGTTACGTTACACTCGCAGGAACCTCCGTCCTGCACACTTGAGTTTCTCCCATTGGCCAGCAGAAGGCACAGTTGTAGCACACCTAGATTTAAGAGGTGCACCCCTACACCCAAGTCCAACCTCACATTTTTAGCTTGAGGGTACCGAGTCCAACCAGTGACCAGACATGCTGGCTTCAAGCCCACTTCACAATCCCAGTGGCTGCTGGGGAAATCCAGTTTGATTTCATGCCCTAATGTTAGGAGAAGAAAGCAAAGAGCTTCTATGTGCATGGTACCTCAAAACTTGAGTTTCTGTGAATGTGTGTGTGTGTGTGTGTGTGTGTGTGTGCGTGGCATGGATAAGGGAATCTGATAACCTTCCCTCATTATGTGGGTCTTAGGGGTGAGGTGAGTGTGTCGGGCCCTGCCAAGGCGCTGTTTAATGGGCCTCTGACAACACTCAAAAGGCAGACACAAATGTGTGTACGGGCAGAGGGCCAGCACTGGCTCAGACGGGAGCGCAGTGATCTCAAATGGGGGAAGGTTGTGAAGGAATGCTTAAGGACAAAACAGTTTGAAGGAGGAAGGTACGAAACGAGCGAACGGAAGGACATCAGGAGAAACAGAAAACGAGGAACTGAGCGAGTCAATAGGCAGACAGTAGCAATAGAGAGATGGAGGAGGAAAGAAAGAAAGATCAAAGTGAAAGCAGAGAGAGATTAGGAGAGAAAAAACGAGCATCTGTGTGAGGGAGCTTTTGTCCACTTGAATCCATGAGCAGAACACTTTTACACCTGTCCAAATGTAGGTGAATAGTGAAGTAATTGGAGACAGATGTAATCAATTCGGGTCTCACATACTTCTGAAAAAAAAATCCCATTTCAACCTAATACTGTCTGTAATTTGACGAATAAATGGCAGTGGGTAAAAATGTATAGCATTAGCGGTGGCGCCAGTGTTACATGAGCTTTTAAGGGACACATTTTTCCCCAACAATGTTGTGGGTAAAAATGTTTTAGACAACCTTGAAGTTATTTCTGCCATTGTCAAGTAAATTGATAATTCTGGATAATTCTGGCAAATAATATTAATAAAAATATATATTTTCCCTTTTATTTTTTGTTCATTAGTTTAATGAATAAAATATATAGCCAAAATTTTTGTCTTACTGGAAAAAAATAAAAACTTTAGGAATCATATAAATCAGCTTTGCCATTACAGGAATAAATTACATTTGAAAATATATTAAAATAGAAATTTAAACAATATTACTATATTACTGTCTTTACTGTATTTTTTATGGGAAAAAACTTGGTGAGCATAAGACACTTATTTTTATGTTTTACAGACCCCCAAATTATTTATGTATATTGATTTTTTTTTTGTGTGATTTTGTTACTTCAAGGATATCTTTTTCTTGGATTCCAGGTTCCATTAGTTCTCCCAGTTTAATGTATTGCAGAAACAAGAGCTGTGCCATAAAACCATAAAGCACATACAAAAACTAAGTCAGCTTAACCAATGCATGCAAAATGATCTGCATTACAGCCATACACAGTAAGTAAACCAACGGAGCATGAGAACAGCTGAAATAAAAAAATGAGCTCAGACCTAAACAAAACATAATATCTGTTTTGATATGGAAATACTGAGACATTCTCATCCTCAGATTAAATATTAATAAAGTGCTGTTTTTTATGTGTCCATAATATGCATTATGTATTCTTTTTCTTCCATTCAGATCGGGAACAGGGTTTCTAAAGAACGAGAGAGAAAGAAAAAAAACTTTGAAAATTGATAATGGTTGATCAACTCTCCTCTCGCTCTGACACCAAAGCGAGATGTGAGGTATAATAAGGCAGCTTTAATTATGAGTGGATGATTGTCAGAGAGCACCTTTCCTTTTGTCTCACTTGTCTCACTTCCTATCTTGATAATAAGACACAAGCAGGCAAACTGCAAGCAAACTGCAAATAGACGCGTGCACAGACACACACACAAACACCACACAAACACAACATCGCTATTCACGAAGATATATGAAAAACTACATCCCCTTGTATATTATCTGAGCATGTGTATGTGTGTGTGTTTGTGTGGGTAATGCAGCAGTGTTTTGACAATGGCTGTAAAGTGAAGCAAGTGTTGGGCCCTTGTGTGCAGGTCATCACTCCTAATGCAGAGCGTGTCATCAGTTCCCGGGACAACAGCAGAAATGATGTGGCCGATACATATGAAACAGGCATCATGCATAAACATGGAGTCCCGTGGCGGGAGGGAGGGGGGAGAGAGAAGGACGACAGTGGCAGGACCAGGGGGTGAGGTGACGTTGCCACGGGGATATTGCTTCTCAGGGTCTTAGCTTAGATGGCTCTTCAACCCTGTTTATTATTCATGAGCTTTGGGGTGGTGTAATAAGCCACACCTCAACTGGGCAGCTGCGGCAGGTCTGCGCTAAATGATGGATCGTGACAGTGCTGACGGAGAATATATCACCATTAAGATCAAATGCACCTCTCCAGCACACTTCATAGCAACACGCACATGCACACACACAAACACACACACACACACATACACAAAATACTGGACCGTTGCTATCTGACTCTATCAGTGCCATCAAAAAGAAATACAAAATCAGTGTCAACTCACTGGTTGGTCACAAATAAAGGTCACAAATAAACCTAAATTCTGTCTTATACTTTACTTTTGTGTGAAAGACTGTTTTCACATTAAAGAGGGTGGTATGACCAAAAGTGTAATTAAGCAATAATCCTATGAGCAAAAGTGTTGTTTTTCAGGTAATCAAAGTCATGCTGACATCTAGAACAACAGCATCATGTTGCTTTTTACAACAGTTCAAAAAACTAAAAGTTAGTTCTGGGAAACTGTTTTAAACTATTGTAGTATTGTAGGTTAATTAGACAATTTTTGCTATGTCAACAACAACTATGTCATTGGAGTGGTGATTCGTTCCTCAGTGAATTAGTGTTGAACGAATTGATTTAGTTGACTGAACGACTCAATAATTCTGTTGATTCCTCAAAAAAGCAGTGTTTCTGAATGATTCAGTTTGGTTGAGTGAATGAATCAATGATGATGAAAGTGCATACTGAGTACTATGTTTGGTTAAGAACTTCTAATTATAATCCAGACATACTCTTCAAGTTGTCATTGTTGACCTACAGAGAGTCACTGGATTTGGTCCTTGCATCATTGTTGTTATACTGTGAATTCTGACTTACTCATTTGGTGAACTGTTTTTCACATGCTATAATAGTGTAGTAGGCATATTCTGACACATTGACTCACTTGAGTGAATCAGGTTTTAAATACGTTTATTTGATTGAGTGAATGAATCAATGATTCATTAATAAAGACAGTCACTTGTATCACTCAAATTTGAAGACTTACTATTGGATAACAAAAAATCACAATAATAACAATATTAAACGAATTTGAAATATAATAATTCCTCTGTAAACGACTAAACTTAGTTAGACTGTTAAATGAAGAGTTAGACTGTTAAATGAAATCTCTACCATTTAGGCCGTGGCCTAATGGATAGAGCGTTGGACTTGTAACCCGAGGTTGTGGGTTCGAATCTCGGCTCTGGCAGGAATTGTCCACAACTGAGGTGAGACCCTTGAGCAAGGCACCGCCAACTGCTCCCCGGGCACCGCAGCGTTGGCTGCCCACTGCTCCAGGTATGTGTGCACTTGGATGGGTTAAATACAGAGAACACATTTCACTGCTGGTTATACTCTGTATAATTTTGTATGTGACAAATAAAAAAATCTTCTTCTTCTATATATCTTCAAACCACCCAGTACTAATTTACATACAAAGCTAATTCAGTTCAGTGATATCATTAACCTTTAATATAAATACCAGTGCTGCATGTAAAATATATTATTACCAGCCAGGTAACAGAGGCTATGCTAAGCTGAGCTTTGCGTCAAACATTGATTTGTCCCAAGGTGCCGCTGAGAAGAGCGTAGAGCTCCTTAGTCACTTGAACTCGGGTTCTCAGTGATCACACTTCTGTGGATCTGTAGATGTTTGCAGTGTTGTACCGTGGTGCCGGCTGCTTTCAAGTGTTTAGTGTTATGGTGGGGAATTGAGCCGCGGCTCAGCCTGTACAAACCTCTCACTCTTGTAAGTTTGTATTTATGCCGTAAATAAAAGCACAGGTATTGGTTTATTTGGCTGCCACGGCGCCTGAAGGAGAAAGCGGCAGCTTTTTTCTCTTCTCTGTGTCTCTTTTCAGTGGACTCTGCTTTATAAAGGCAGCATTATTGACCTCCTATCCTTTGAGAGACACGCATTACAGCGCAGGTGAGGAGGATGAGGATACTGCCCCTTTAATTCATCAAAGCAGAGATGTGTGGAAGGGGGTGTCGAGGAAGAAAAAAAACAGCCCTAGCCAGTGTCTACAAGCTGCATTCCAAAGAGAGACGTTTTCAATTCACTCATTATAAAAAGGTCATTCAGGGTCAAGTTCAATGCCATGGAAAAGAAGTGCTCGCTGTGCGGAGCACCACCCACATAGTGTGCACCTGCTGGAGAGAGAATTACTGAAACTATGTAACTTAATTTTTTTTGGCAATATATAAGAACATTTTAGCCCTGCATGCAGTTTACATTTGGGGAAAAAAGGTGAAATGGAGGGGGAGAGAAAGAGGTGGGCATTAGTAATTTGGCTGTGGAGGAGAGGAAGGTGAAGGAAACCATAACAAAGTAAACATGCTCTGCAGAAGAGCCGCTCTGTAATGATGTTATTAGTATGCATGTGGCCAAGCCCAAATGTAGCCTATATAACAGTCCATGCCCACTTTCACCCTCCATGTTTTTTTATTCCCTCCCGTCTCCCTCCAATAATGGCTTTAGACTCTATTCAGAGTGAGGGACACTCGCAGAGCATGGGCAGAAAAAGGACGGGATTGGGAGATAATGCACATCGGCAAATAGAACATGACCGCCGTGTCCAGCGTCAACGCTGCCCATTGTCTGCTCTGAGAACGGATGATAGCGACTGGGGAGGACAACAAAGCTGGGCCACAATGGACCGAGCGTATTAAGACTGCGCCCAGACCACTGGCTAGCTGTGCGTGGAATGAGCGAGAGGGAAAAGAGACGTGGAAAGGAATACGTAATAAATTAAATTAGGTTCTGGCCACATTCGCATTGGTCGTCCGTTATGAATACCTTCGGTTTAGGATGTGCAGGCTATTGAGGTGCATCTGAAAGAATGGTGAAAAAGTGAGGGCAGGGGCTTACGGTTCATTTGCATATGCATGTTATTCTGCATGAAAGGGGGCAGGGCGCAGAGGGGGACTGATGCGAGGAGAGAGAAAGAGGCCATCTTCGGTCCAACAATATTGTCGGCACAAGGACAGCAAACATGTTTGGCTTTTGTATTCACAATTGTATGAGTATCAATGAAGAGAATGTGTTGAAAGGTGCACTATATGAGTTTTGTTTGGGGGGAGAGTTGAGAAAATAGTTTATCGAGCAAGTACATTAAACACATATGATAAGCTTACAGTAATGATGTATATATCGGAGCAGTCAGGTTGGATTTGACAGGAAATGTCAGGTTTATATTGTCTAGTTCTGTAGTGCAGTCTTAAAGAAATAGTTCACCCCAAAATAGAAATTTGCTTAACAAGGGCTCACTGATGGTAACAGAATTCTCTGCAATTCATTTTTTTTAAGAAAATAAATAACATTCCTAAATGTTTTATGAGATGCAAAAATATATTTGTATATATATTTATATTTATTTAATATAAATACATTTACATTTACAGTCCTCCATTTATATTTATTTAAAAGTACTCCATGATGTTTGAACACATTTGAGGCATTAAGCTCTCTTTAAATGTTACCCTACATTAAATAAAACTAGAAAAAAGATCACACTCCATACCAGTTCAGTTCCACCAGGACATTATGTAAGATGTGTAAAAGCAGTGAAAGTGAGAGCATGTTAGACTGAATGAACGAGAGGGTGAGAGATCTTTGAACCTCTATGCATGGGAATAATCTTCTTCCAAGTTTGATTAATTATTGTAATCCCAGCTAAACTTATTTTTTGAAAGTCAAAGGCTGACTTTTTCGTGGCATTCATTTGTAAAGCTGTACTCAAAACACACAGGTCACCAGGTAATTAGCACTTCTAATTGCAAAAACTCCACAGCACATGTATGCAAAAATACCATCTGGAAGATGTCTGCTGAGAAGTTCTCAACACTTCTCTTCTTTCTTTAGGAATATGTCATATTTTCATATGATTTAATCTTTGACCCTTACCTGATGTCTTTCATTGTCGATTAAAGCATAGGTTGATGAACATTTAGATGGCTAAATGACAAACATGTGGGCAGAACACATGTTCTGTTTTAGAGTGCTAAATATGTACTCTGTGTACTAAAATGTTGAAAATCAGATTATGTAATTAAAAGACTACCTAAAATTTTCAGGATTTTACGTAAATGTGTGCCCTACTTTTATCCACGTTTTTATCCACATTTTACACAAGAATCTGCTTCAAATGAATGCTGTTCTTCTGAACTTTCTATTCATCAGAGAATCCTGAAAGAAGTGTATCATGGTTTCCACAAAAATTGTAAGCAGCGCTAACTGTTCTCAACACTGATATTAATAAGAACAGTTTATTGAGCCCCAAATTAGAATGCAAATTAGAATAATCTCAACAGTTTACTAGAATGCTAAATTACAATTACAGAAACAAATACAGAACAAAATTAGTAATTATATATATATATATATATATATATATATATATAAATTACAAAACAGTTGAGTAAAGTTGAAATTACATTTCACAATATTACTGTTTTACCATATTTTTGAAAACAAATTAATTCAAACTCGATGTGAATAAGAAACGTCTTACAACCTTTGACCCAAAACAGTATTGAAATGTTGAAGTGTTATGAATCATATTTACTTATTTTACTTTAGTCTTTAATACAGATCATACTGTATGCATAATAATTTGAAAGTCAAACCTGAGTATTCATAAGCACAAACTTTCACGTCACTGTATGGCCTTACTTGTATTTGACAATGTATAAAGTTCATCGCTTCCAATAAATTGCAGCCAGATCTGTGAGAATGTTGAGTCAGCAAATGTTCCTCTTCATCATTTTGATGAAACATCACTGGTGCTGAGAGATGTTGGTGTGCGTGATGGTCTCAGTGGGGTAATGATTGCACCACGCGTCCTGATTCAGCTACACGCAGAGATGTTGTGTGCCATTGTTATTCATCTCATTTCATACTTAATGGTCAGATTTTCCATTAGGCATGCAATCATCCTGTTTGTGGAATATTGTGACTTTTGCAGTGTTTCTGGAATGAAATGAGTAGTTTTGATTTATGTGCTCATTTCTCCGGACGTGGTCCTCTCCAAGTCAGCGTGGCGGGGAGAGTATCTTCTGCTCTCAGCCGTACCCTGGATAAAAAGCCATGAATCTCAAACTGAGTTGGCCAAAGTCAACTGGTTAAATCTGTTATATAGTCTTGGCAGCGAGATGATTGAGGAGAACCATAAATTCAGCTGTAGCCTTTACTGTCAGCAGCCTCTTGGGACGTGCGGTCGTGTGGATCATCCCCTCGATGGAAGAGCCTCGGTGTGTCCACGATGTTGACCTCTCCTGACCCCGCCACTGTTAAAAACTCCATCTGTCTCCTGTCCAGATTTCTAAGACCTCTTTCTGGCCTGAACACCTGGAACTTACTAGCCTTAGGACAACTTCTTGTTCTCTCCAGAAAATAATTCCTCTCAGAAATCAGTCTTTTGGAATCCGGCCCCTCAGAGGGAAGTCTTCCGCAGTTAAGACCTCCACGGCTCAGTCTGTTTGAACTAAGCCTTTGAGGACTTAGCCTTTCTGTGGGCTAGTGAAGGCCAGAGCTGAAAGGAGGAGAAAGAAAAGGAAAGAAACGTGAAATAGAGGGAGGCAGAAAAGAGGGCACGGCTGTGTGATTCAGTGTTCAACTCTTTGCAGCGACATTCTGTGTGCCGCTGCTCAATGCAGCCACCAGCTCTGGTTCACCAAATGTCACATTCTCGACTCACTCCGCTTTGATTGCTGTTTTGTATACAGCATCTGACTTTGAATCGAACAGATAAAGCTTATGGACAAAGGACATTTCTCATGATGAAAAGCTAGTAGGTTAAGTTTCTGGGGTTATTTGGTTTTGTTAAATTTGTTGTTGATATCTAGTACTTTTTAGTCAATAGCGCATATTTGATTTCAGCTTAATATGTTCATTCATACCATACACACACATTAACCAGGGTTCAGGGAAAACAAAAAATGATATGACCCCTTTAGTTAATTTTTGTTTTGTTTTGTTTTTTATATAATATATTCTCTTTTATTTTTATGTTTTATTTTATTGTTGTTATTATTATTATTATTATTATTCTCAGTCTATTAAAAAAAGCAATTTTGATACTGATTCATACAGTCTAAAACATTCCTCAATTTTTTGTTTTAAATCCTCATAACTTTTTTAAATCATGACTCTCTCTCCTCTCCACCTGTAGCTGGTGTGTGGTGAGCGCACTGGCACCATTTTCCTGTGGCAGTCGTTGTATCATCCAAGTGGATGCTGCACATTAGTGGGGGTTGAGGAGTGTGATGACATGGCAGTGAGTGTATTGTGTCTTCGTCGTGGTTTGCAATTTCGAGGCTAGTGTATTGTCCTAAAGCTCTGTTGACTATTGAATTTGTTCTTCTGAAGGTGGTATGTAATTTGCTGTGTCGGTATTGCAATGGTGTACTTTAGAGTGTGAAGCCTCTGGTTTAGAGCAGATTCTATTGTTTATTATTATGTGGTGTTGGACTGTGGTTTAGTACAAGTGAATAGATGTACTCTTTATTCCCGGTGAACTGCCTCCTTAGGTAGCATTTTAAAGTATCACATGCACATTTCTGATGTGAATGCTGTTCAAAATATAGGTAAAGTTGTTACATTGAATTATGTCTTGATTTTGCCATAAATGTAATGCACTTCAACAAGATTCTCTTTTTTAAACCCTTAAAAGTTTAAAAACTCACATTCTTCTGTGTTTTAGAAAAAAATGTAAACTTTTTCCTCAGTAATGACAGCCGTGGTTCTCTGTACTATTGCTTTCAGCCTGACATTGATGACATTCTTGTGCTTAACAAGGCTGCAGTCATTTGATAAAAAATGCTATAAAAACAGAAATATAATGAAATAGTATTACAACTAAAAATATATTTTACTATATTTTTAAGATACAAGTCTTTAGTGTCACATGACCCCTCAACAAACATTTTAATATGCTGATGTGGTAGTATTATCCATGTTGAAAAGCCATGCTACATATTATTGTTGTGAAAACCATGAAACATGAAATTTGATCAACAGAAAGTTCACAAGAACAGAATTTATTTGAAATATAAATCTTTATAAATATTATAAATGTCCTATCACATTTTATAATTTCAATGTATCAAGTATTTGAACAGTATTGTACTTAGCAATGGAAGTGTCACATTACAGGAAGTCCCGCCTGTAATATTGTAGCTCCGTTTGTCTAGATCACAGGCGTCTGTCCACATTTCGTGTTATAAATGTCCATATGACAAAACTGTGGTACTTGGAACACACAGAGCAGTGGACACAAGCATTTGGACAGCTCCCAACATGTGTGGCATCAAATGAGCAGTCTAGTCAGCCATTATCACAGCACAGTCCATCTCTCACAGACAGCAGAGTGTATCTACTATAATATATGGATTACATGAGACCCCAGTCTATATGCTTCAAATGTTTTGACTCCACCCTTTTCTCTGTTTCTCTGTTCTCTGTTCAGTACAGAAGCTCTCGCGGTGTTGGTTGAGTTCTGGAAGACCTGAGGGACACAACGGCTACCATGCACATCTGCATCCTGTGTGTGGCTGAGGGGTGAGTTAAAACACAGAGACAGCCAGACCCTTTAACTGTAGCGACGGTCAGAGCCATGGGACAATGTGTGTGCAGGGTGAAGACTGGGTAAGGAACTGTTTCCTGCTCTGGGTCTCACTCTCAGACAAGCAGTCCATGCAAAACCTGTGTCACACTTTTGTGAGCCTGGCTGCATATTTAGAAAAAATATCAGATTTTTGTCAATTTTCTTTTCATGCTGTTCACTTTCAGGGCCTGGATCCTCCTTAGTCAGCAGAAATGCATCTAGAATTTGTTAAATTGTGCTTTAATTAAGCATCAGACCCCATCACTTTGTTATAACTGGGCAAACCCCCTCCTTTTTCCATTCACAGCACAATGAGCCCTGGCAAAATGGAATTTGTCCTTTGTTATGATTAGATTCATCTGTTTGATCTCAGTTGAAACGGTACGAGAATCAAAGCTTGGCACTGTCTTCTTTTTTTTCTCTTACACCTCATTCTGCTCATCTCACAGGCTTAAACATTGTAACCATGGCAATGAGAGTTTGGGATGAAAAGAACCCATAATTTTGCAGCGGGATTAATTTTGAAACATAAGATGTGCCGCGTGAAAATCCTTGTCAAAACCCCGCAAATTCTCCGCTGGCCGGCGTATCCGTTGCTCTCGGCTCTTTGTACTGTGTGATTTGCCAATGTGGTAGTTTTTGACTTATTTCTCCTTGTGCAGCTATTGACATGTTGACACAAAGTGGTTTTGCAGACAGACAGTGCCCATATTTCAATCAACATTAACCGAGACATTGGACAGAGGTAGAGTGGTAAAAGCAGAAGTGACATGTACAGACACATCAACAGACAACTATAATTTCTGCCTGATGCCAGCTGGGAGCTCCAAGAGCAGAGTAAACATTTAGCGTAGCAGGAGAAAACTGAGACGGTCGTCTGCAACTGAAAAACTGCCCTGCTGCGTAAGCTTCTATTTTTGGATTTTCCATGATTATATGGAAACTATATTCATTTGTATTATTGGAGGCTATAATAACATGGCTCATCCACGAAAGAGATCATGTGCTACATAAATTATTTTTGAGGGAAAACAGGGTCTTGCAGTTGTTGCAAAACTATAGACAACAAAGTCAAATATATTTACTGAAATAAACAAATAATAATAAAGCAGTTTTGAATTTGTGTGGTGGTACAAATTGTTTCTTTGTTTCAGTCTGTTAAGTTCATAAGTTCACTGCTGTTCAATAATTTACACTGAAAGTGATTTTAGTAAAATATTTAATCACATCTTATGACTCAATAAATGCATTTTGCTTAATAATACAATTATTATTGCCTAGTTTAAGTAATCTTGACAGTTGACCAGGGCGTTCCAATAAAATAGAAACAAATAAACCTCAACAAGTCATGAATATCGCAAAGTGTGCTTTTTCTCATCTGTGTTTTGAGTTATGATCTGAATGCTGTGCGTACTATTGATTATTTAAGTAGTTTAATCATGACAGCAACATCACGAAAGTAGGCATAGGAATAATACTAATAACCCTACAGCTGAAGTTATGAAGGCAAACATTCCACCTCAGTCGCATTTGAATTATCCCCAATGCATTATAATGCAGGCCTTGCAGACAGACCTCTCCACCTCTGTGTCAGGATCCAGATGTATGTGACGTTAAAGGTGAGCGCATCTGTATTCAGCAGGGAGCTTTAGGCTCCAGACAGTCATTATGGAAGTTTGGGAGCTCATATCCCCTGGATGAAAACTGTGTGTGATGCAGCTTTACTGCAGATTCAACTCTAAATCTACCAAACAAAGACAGGGATTAACTGTTGAGACAGAGCAGGCTTGGCTACTGAGGTACACCATTCATTCGTACACTTATAAAAATAAAGTGTGTGAAGGAAATGAGGAGCAATTGATAAAGACCAGTATCGGTCCAAGTGGAGTTTCAGTGTTGAGGTTATTTTTGCCATGCGTAGGATGCTGAACTCAGCAGAACCTATATATCAATGCTATCCTTTGAAATATAGCAATGTTTTTCTTCAATTTCACTCTACTTCTTAAAATAAAACATTTAATAAACTGCTCATACATTGTTTGAAATAAAACATTTGTTGGGAATTTTACTGTGATGACAGACAATACTATAAAACTTATATAGATTCAGATATTGCAGACGATTTAAACAATTACAGTGTAATACATTTATGAAGCTATTATTTCAGCTTTGGGGAATCATTTATTAAAGATTTTGGCCAACGATAAAACAAACAAAATTTGTACTTTATCAAAATTGAGCTAGATAACGCATTCTTTGGCAAATAGTTTAAAACTTGAAAATCACACAGCCCAAGACATCATTTTTTATAAATGAAACAAGGTTTATTTGCTAACTGTTATTCTACAATACTACGTTAAATGTACTAAAACACATATACACACATAAATATACGCACACACACACATAAGGAGTTTTGCGGTTTGAAGAGAGTTTTAATGCTAACACTCTTTTGCTGCCTCGTAACTTTACCAGAGGAAGATCACAGCAGAGACTTCACTATCTTTACTGCATACCGATCAATTCACCATCAACAATTAGACAATAGAGATTTGTTTGGTCTACTTGCTTTCAGTTGAGTTGTTAGCTGATCTGGTGTTTCCTGAAACCTCTGGCTGCTGGTTGCGTGATGTCACTGGGGACACCCTCTTGTGATTGACGGTTGCCTGGTTCTTTTGTGACATGATGACGCTGTTAGGAAGCTTGTTTTAGAGTTCTTATGGCTTCAGACGTTAAAGTTCTTCAGTGAGACCTTTTGTCGAAGTCTTTGAATTCTTTAGGTTTGTTAGCCTGATGCTAAAGGCGGTGATCGAGTGCGATCAAATGACGAACCCGAAGTTCCAGTGAGCAGCGAGCGGGGGCAAAAAGTGCTAAGCTAATGAACAAAGCTTTTATGTCCATTTTAAACGATCCAATTTGGGTCCACCCCACCTGTCCCAATCAGATTTTTCTTGTGGGGCGGAGCCCCGTTCCGCATGACTTTTTGCCACGCCTACATTATCTGATAGTCAATTTATCACATGAAGGAAAATACCTCTAATAACTTATAAAAGTATTCATCATTCGTACGATGCTGAGAATCGACATATAGTTCACACCAAATTGTTGCATTTATCATGACCATTCATGAAAAATCTAATTCAACATATTTCACACACGTTCATAGCTTTTCCTGCTAAAACAGTTCAGATTAAAGATCAGAAACAACACATCATGCTTATATCAAGACATAAAATACAACCTTAATATATATTGTCTCTTGAGTATATTGCTTTAATAGTAGCAGGAATTATTAATTGTCTTTTAGCATAAAGTCCATAACAGTTTGCTCGTTCCCTGTCTGCACAAGAATGAGAGAGAGCGCGCCTTCCCCTGGAATGCAACCGAGAAACGGGAGGTGTCTGGGGTCAGGAAGTCACTTTGGGTGTGCATCTTTAGAGCTTCTTAGCTCAGACGTCTGATCGTAAAACAGTCTTGCATTATAAATTATGTGTTAAACGGTCATTCCGGACCATTTCCGGTTCTTTTGTCCTGTTTTGGTTGAATTATGATTAAGTGATAAGAACCAACAGTGAGGTCCTGTTCTTGAATACATCCCAAATGTTCTTCTCAAATTTCTC
Source organism: Gymnocypris eckloni scoliostomus (assembly GCA_027564155.1). NCBI lineage: Eukaryota > Metazoa > Chordata > Actinopteri > Cypriniformes > Cyprinidae > Gymnocypris > Gymnocypris eckloni. The sequence goes on from CM050429.1 coordinate 7,323,045, forward strand.
CTGGTTTTTAGAAATCTCCTGAGATAAGGAGATTTTAGGGCAGGAAATCAGCCAGCCAGTTCAATGAAAATCGATCATGTATTAACGTTTATGACTTGCAAGTGCTGGGGGGCACATTCCTTAGGAATGTGCTGTGTTGAGATTATTTGTTTTGTTTTCTCTCTAAACGGCACTACAACAGCTACACTCTGGTCTTTGCTTTTAGTTCTGTGTTGTTTAATTACTATTTAATTGAAGGCTGTTACCATTAAAACAAACAGTAATAGTACAATTTAAAAACAGTAGTGAGATTAAGTCTAAAAACTGTTGAAAATAGTTGAAAATAGTAAGTTTAAAAAAGTAACACTATGATTTGTGGAATTTTTTTTTAGGAATAAAGTGAGATTAGAAAAGTCTACAATAGTGTTATTAATCTGTTATTTGTTATGAATAAATTCAGATTAAAATTGTCTAAAAATAGTTTAAAATAAGTTTAAAAGTCATACTGTGATCTGTAAAAACATTTGTAAGCAATTGTAAGAAATGTTGTAGTCACAATCACAAGAAACTGTTTTATGAATTTGCATAAGAAATTGCATAATGTAAAATCATATGTATTTTATTTATATTTTAATTTATGTTATTTTATTAGCAGGTATCCATATTATTTGTAAATGTTTTATAATAACGTATATTTTAAGGAATGTATTAACAGAAATGCTAAATATCTTTATTTTGTATGTATTGAACTTGGACTCGAAAGCCCATGTCTTGCTGTTGCTTCGATTACATACTAATTTTGTGTGTTGCCCAGCAATGGCAGAATAAATCAATAGCGGTGTTGTTGTTATTGTCATTGTGTTTTTTTTGGTTGTTGTTTTTTGCCGTTGATCTGACTGTTAGATAGGAGGAGGACGGATTGCAAGAGAGAGGCAGGTAGGTGTCCAGGTGGGCTTTTGCACAGCAAGATCACAGTGTGACAAGTTGGTGAGGAGTGCTGAAATCCCGTCCCTGCCCAATCGCACTGATTAAAGATTACGCTGTCATAATGCTGCGACTGGAGACAAGGAAGATTTTCTTCCTTGTCGTTTTTCTTTATTAAACTTTCATAAAGGTTTATACTGGCAATGCATTATAAATGAGACAGAAGGTCAGAGCAAGAACATAAACTTGTCTCACTACCTCAGACCTAAACGCAAAAACACACACACCCAGAAAACAAAATCAGTGTGTTTAATGCAGGTATTTACAGTGTTGGAAAGCTTGACGTTGTTTTGCAATCCTTGCTTCTGGTATATTTTCAAGTCATTTAAAAAATATAATTTTTTTTTTTTTAAGGGACTTAGAAGAAGTGTTCTCCAGGTTTGACATCGATTTGATGCATTTCTTCTATATATATAAACCAGGTCTCAGGTCAGCTAATGAGAAAAACGTATCAATATATTTCCCCTTCAGTAATAGACGTTTTCTTCTCTGCTTTGAAGCTAGGGATCCTTTTTTCATCAAGTGTTTTCAATCAGGAAGGGTCCTCATTTGTTCTTTCTGGTTTGTAATTGTTAGCAGTCAATCTTCTCTTTAAATAGAATACAGTATTTGCCTCAAGATATATCATTGTGTATCATTATATATATCATTGTAATTCTATTTCACAAAATTATTAATTTATACTGTTTTTGTAAATCCAGCCTTTGCGAGCATAAGAGACTTCTTTCAAGAATATAAAACCACCACAAAAAGGGAATTGATTATGACAAAGCTTGAGTTTAAATGTGAGCTGACCATTCAAATCAACAGATATAAAGACTTTTGTCTGTAATTCCATTTTTGGGCTACTGGACCCTCAGCCCATTCAGCATGGTGTAACGTTACCATACTTCTCTGTCTCCGTGCATCTCTGAGCGTGTGGAGTCTGTCCAGGCTTGCCTGCGCTGGGCACCGTCTCACAGGCATGCCGGGTCTGATCAGTACCTGTGTTAAAATACGCCCAGACTCCCTGCCAGGCCCCCCAGCTGAGACGCTCCAAGTGTCCCACCGTAGAATGGGACCCAGCCGAAAAAGCAATTCGCACATCTCTTCATTTGATTTATTTATTTGATTAGCAGCGTTCTGAAGCGGGCGGCGCGGGAGGGCCAGGTATTTCAGCCGGGACTGTCTGCTCCAGCAGGCCTGGCACGGGCAGGAGATTGGGGTCCTGCCATCACAATCTTCAGCTGGTGCTAGCACCGGGGGGAGAGCCTTCACCCTTCCACTTTTAAATAGAGAGAGGAGTTTTTATCTAGCTGTATTACTTTCCTTATTCCCAAATGCTGCCCAGCTGGCCTGCAGAGCGGCTGCAGTCTATGTCATTACCGCACCGTCGTGACTTGTCACTTTCAGATGACTTGATATATTTAAATGTAACCGGTGATTGCTGGAAAGCAGAAAAGAAATTGATGTATCACCAGCTGATGGAGGGAGGTGACATTAATCTAACCAGCACTTCAACAGAGCACTATGCTGAATTTGAGAACAGAAACTGGGAGCAGTCTGTCTCTTCTCTTGTGGTTCTTGGCTTATAATAGACTGAATATGAGATGTTCGTAGAGTGAAATTATAAGCTGTTCTTTGTTGGAGGTCAGGGGTCATGCTAGGCCTTCAGAGCTACAATTTATAAAAGCATGGTATGCACTGTTCCACTTTCCATTGCTCTGCCTTAAAAGCTAGAAGACCGCATATTGTGCTTCAGACATGGCATATTAGTCATTGCGTATTAGAGGATCAACCTTCTAGTAATGATGGAAAGTTTCAGTCAAGTTACCATATGTAAGTCAAGTGCTAATAAAGTATGAGGGAGTAGTTAGTTGTTTTTTGTGTTTATTTATTTTGTTTAACTACCTACATTTTTTCCACAAAGCCTTTTTTTTATACTTTTTGTATTTGAGTGTTATTCTTCCCCAAATCTGATCCTATGCCTCATATTATTTGAGAGAAAAATAATCATAAGCATTTAAATATGTGTGAAAATTATTTATTCATAATATATATTTCTTTCTTCCAGTCAACTTTGCATTTAATATGCTTTGATACAGCACTATGTGAACAGCCACCCCTTTCAGTAATGACCTTATGTGACTTACCCTCTTTGTGGAGGGTGTCAATGATTGTCTTCTGGACCATTGCCAAGTCAGTAGTCAGTTTTTCACAATATTCAATTTGTTTTTTAAATGCACCTGTATATGCATAACAGTTTTTCTGAAACCTTTCAATCACATCCAACAATATGTCATTTAAGTTTAATCTTTTTAAATTTCAGAAATCTCCTGTGACTATGTTCACAGTTGAACAGTTTTGAAAAATTAATTTCTTAAATAATTGTCTTTTTCCTGATGGTGCCAAAATGTTCATCATTAAAAAAAGAACCCACAAAAAGTTATGGTATGTAGCATATAATGGAATATTTTAAGAAATACAAAGCTAGCTTGGGAAAGAGGTGCCAAAATAAAACTTTGCATGTGGCTATTTTTTTCTTTTTTTTTCTTTTTTGCAGAAAGAGCAGCTAGCTCAAAATCTCTTTCTGTGACCCTTTCTGAAGTCATTAACCCATATCCAAGTCAAGTTATTTTGGTTTAGTCTAGTATAAGTTCTCAAACTTGTAAATCAGCACAAGTCACAAGTCTTTAGTCCACATTTCTATTTGTAATTCCAAACAGAATAGCTAAATTAAGATGTTGTGTTTTGCGTGTGCTTTTGCATGTCTCTCTCCCTCATATCTCAGGTTAAACACCCGGCCCTGTCACAACCCACCTTCCCCTCGACAAGTTTCTCTAAACCAATAGTATACCTGACGGCTGGATAAATCCACTTGACTTACCCAAAATATTAAATTATTTACACATTTAGAAAAGACTCAATCCTCAAAATGGCCGACTCCAGTGGCATGGCCTCATGAAGATTTAATCAGCATAATTTCTTAACGATGGATCGGGAACTATGGGAAGAGCCGGGAACGTCTTGTTCGCAGATGGAGGAAGCAGGGGCTACTGCTCTAAGCAAGAGCGTTAGCGCATGATTGACACATGGCTGAAACTCATCCGTCAGATGAATGGTTCCTGCGCTTGTCCTGTGCCTCGTCTGAAGGGCTCTTGTCACCTTGCGGGTTGTCACTTAAAGACGAATTGTCAAAACAACAGAGATGCAGTTTGTAGCCATGCACATAAACAGCCAGTGGGACGGCCTTAAATGTTTATTGTCCTTTAAAGCGATTGATTTTGTTTTTGTTGTCATTGTCGTCGTCGCTGTCGTTCAGTGTGCGTGTTCTGTTCAGTCTCTAGCTGCTTCCGTGTGTGGTGTTCCGAGATGACGGTATTAATGTTTACTGTTTTTCCCCCTTTCTCTTCTCCAAAATAAAGGCCTCTCATGTCCCAGTTCTCATCATCTGTTTTCACTGGGCATGACTGAAGTGTTGGTCACACCATTTAGAAAGTGATGACTCTGACCTCTGCTTTGCATATGCTTGGTTAGAGTCTCTGATATACTTCAGTCTGTGTGGGATTTGGTCATTGACACTTCTGAAATTGCCTCCTGAGCTCCGTCTCTCTCTCGCTCTCACTCTTTCATCCTCGTATCATTCGCTCCCTCTCTCAAAACCACTAAAACACACACACTTAGGAATGTACGGCATATTGCCAATTATTACGAACCCCAGCCAAGACTTAGTTTATCTTACTGCTGTCTAGATAGTGAACGCGTTTGTAATTTTCAGCTGGCGTTGTAATATTTCGACACCGACGAATGAATATTAGCGTGCATGCCTTTCTCATAATGTGAGCCGGTGATTTCCATAAGCACTTCATCTGGATGTGTGGGCATTGTTGTTTATGTTTGCCACGGGTTCAGTGCTGACGGAGGAAGTCGGGACTGAGAGGCTTTGATTAAAGCATGAGTGTGCAAAGTGGTGGGATAAGGGCCGTTTTGGATCCCCGCTCAGGCATGGGGCAGGAGGCTAATGATCAGATTACACTGATTGGCTGCATGAAATAAACATGGCGACGGCGGGGCGCTGTTCCTGAGACGTTGCTGGGTAACGTGTGATAATTCCACCGTCTGTGTAAGCTGCCCCACACCTGACTCACTCTAGAGCATGAGCCCAGCCTTTCATACTAAATACTCCAAAGTTTCCGTCCAATAACCTTTTATTTGCCTTCATTAGATATTCATTTGCTGCTCTGAATGACATGTAGCATTGTGAAGTTCCTTTGGCGTTAAAAGGAATATTCTGGGTTCCGTGAAAGTCAAGCTCAGTCAGAAGTAATGCAAAGTAAATGGGGTCATTTTTTCTGGAGAATTTAAAAGCCTATTTAAAAAGAGTTTTTTATAAAAATTGTTACAATTTTGAGTTTCTGATCAAACGTGTTTTGGTGTTTTGTTGTCCTGGCAATGGAATAATAAAACTGGTTGAAACTTTACACAGAAAATGAGTGTAAGAATTTTTCACACACAACAAAATGTTTTGGCTTGGTAAGCTTTTTAAAATGTTTTTAAAAGAAGTCTCACTGAGGATGCTATTATTTGATTTACAATACAGTGAAAACAGTAATATTTTTACATTTAAATTAACTCCTTTCTAAAATCGTATTTATTTCTGAAATGTCAAAGCTGAATTGTCAGCAGCTTCATAGTGATTGTTCACAAATCAGTCTGATATGCTGATTTACTTGTATTTTGAAAACAGTTGTGCTGCTTATTAGTTGTGTGTAAACCATGATACATTTTCAGAATTGTTAAAATGTATAATTTTTTTATTTTTCTATTAATGGAAATAGAAAATTACAACATTATAAATGTCTCTTCTGTCAAAGTAGGCAAAACCTTTCTGACTCTAAACTCTTGAGTTATCAACAATGTAAATCATGTTAATATTGTTTCTATCATGTGGCTAAACCCCTGAAACCATTGAGTATTTAAAAAATATATATTTTTGTGGTAATCGACATTATGCCAGAAGTACTGTTGAATAAGATTAACTTGTACTGGACCCAAAATATTCCTTTAATACTTTTTGGTCCGAACCAGCAGACTTCCTCAAGACATAAGTGTCTTTCTCACTCACATTTCTTCCTCTCGTTCTTATCCCAATTGCAATAAACTCATGTTTTTTTCCCCTCCTTTTCGTTGAGATCACACACCCCCATGCCCGTGTGTGCAGGTATTTCGGAAAGCAAGCCAGTCACAAACGTACAAAGTTCCCAGTAATAATCCATTCGTTCTGTTCTGTGCTGATTCTGGGTCTAAGCCTGTACAATTATTCAAATCCCAGCTTTTAGCTGCAGTATACAGCTCCCCATGGGGCTCTGCCTCTCTAATCTTGCCTTTGGCCTTGCATTTCAAATGGAATTAATTCCCATAAGGAATGCATATGAAGAGAACCACTAGTGGCTAATCCTGCCATAAGTTGGTGAAACTTACACCTGTCATGTTGTCGTAGGCGAGTGGTTGTAGGTACTGATAGCCGGACTGAAATCCACAGGGCGGCTCCTTCTCCCTTTCTCTTGTTTATCGCCGTCCCTTGCCAAAGAAGAGTCCCTCCTTCGCTCTTTCCCCCCCTCTCTCCGTGACTTCTGAGACGAGAGATTGCATGTGTTATTACTGAAGATATGAAGGCTTGGAAACAGAGCGGACGTGTGTCAGCTAATCTGACAGCGGGTGATCCATGGACGGCGCTCAGGTACAGAGTGGACAGATGAAAATGGCACACACCAAATTGAGAATGTGTTTTGTATTCCGCTTACAGGACACAAACATATACTGTATATGCGCGATGGTTTACAGAATCTCTAATAGCTCATGTCATATGTGATGTTTTTACCTGAGGGTGATGAAATGTATCTCTTCATGTGTTATCTGGTAATGTGGATAGTTTGTGTGTCCTCAGATGGGAGTTGAATAGTGTATGTAATTATGTTTCGGGAGAGGGAGAGTGTTTCGGTTGTAGCTGGTGTGTGTGTACGTGAGATCTCTCTTTCCTCTCCTAGCTGTAGGCGCAAAAAGTGAGGATCCATTCAGGACACAAGCCCATCTGCCCACAAGCCCCAGGTAACACGAGCAGCAGCCCAGTTCATCAAACACACACACACACACACACACAAGCGGGACCCGCTACAACTCCCACATTAGAAACTCTCTGTCTTTTTCTACTTTTAAACCTCTCAGCAGTCTGTTCTTCTGCAGTCAGTCTGGGTGAGAGAATGTGTGCTGGAGTGTAATGATGCCTGTTGCCGTTTGGGTGCTTGGCCTAGCGGCGATGGGTGTGCGTGTGTGTATGTGGGTAATTGAGTGGATGAAGAGGACTGGCTGGCTGGTGCTTTGCTCCGTTCTCTCTGGATTTGGAGTTACCCTTAGCATTAGCTTTAGTGCTTGTGATTGCTGGGCCAAATGCCAGGCTGCATGAGAGAGTGTTTCTGGTGTCTCTCCCCTCGGTGTAGGCACCATCTGCTTGCTTGTCCTCCAGGACATTGCCCGTCCCCGCCGGCCATCTCTGGCCAGGCTTTGTGGGTGATGGACTGTAGGCCTCCTGGCAGGAGGCTAAGAGGCCCAAGGCTGTAGGACCAGTCCTTACTGCCCAAAGAGACCCCCTCTTTAACACTTCGGCCCTCTGCTGGTCAAACTACCATGACAGCAACCAGTCTGGCTCCAACTAGGTTTCCCTTCTATGTTCTCTTTTCTGAACAACCAGACTGTCATACTCTTCTTCATTATTAATAGACTATGTAATTAGTTTATTATTATTGTTAGTAGTAGTAGTAGTAGTATAACATTTGCAACATTAATTCTTATTTAATTAATAATGAATCACAATATTATTATTTGGCCAAAGACCATAAATGCTGGAGAATACTTGGTGCCTATAATAATAATAATAATTAGCATAATTTATGATTTTATTTATTTATTTATTAATGGAAATCGAAATGTGCAACATTATAAAAAAAGTATTATTATTATTATTTTAAATATGAAAAGATCCTTTGTTTAAAATGACATAATTTCTTGTTTATTTATTTATATATCTATTGTCATACAAAATGATCTAAATTTAGCAAATTGTATTTGGGATAATCAGTCAATAAACAATATTGATTTTAAAAAGCAATTATCTGCACTCTGAGCCATTTAAATTCAATTCAAGATTATTTGTATAGCGCTTTTTACAAAACAATCGTTGCAAAGCAGCTTTACAGGAAATTAAGTTTCTGCAATAGATTTATATATTGCAGAAACTTAATATATTTACCTTATGGCACAATTTGGTTAATTCTATCTGAGGGTTGGCTTCCTCTGAGGTCCTCTGAGGAGTTGGCATCATCACTTCTCAGGTGTCTGGTCATCTCAGGTAATTTAATGGTTGGATCCAGACTTGTGTAATTCCTAGTTACCATGGGGTGTTAATCCCATGGCAGAAACAGAAAAATAATGGAGACATAATTAGCGTAGCTGTTGTTCCATCCAAGCAAAAAATTTGTTCAACCCAAGCTAAAGTGTAATAATGTGCGTTTGATCCGAATTAACTGCAGTACAAGATTATGAGATGCATTATACGAATGCTTGGCTAAAGAGGTTTGTCTTTAATCTAGATTTAAACAGTGTCTGAACCCCGATCATTATCAGGAAGGCTATTCCAGAGTTTGGGAGCCAATATGAAAAAGTTATACCTCGTTTAGTGGACATTGCTATCCTAGGTACTATCAAGAGTCCAGAGTTCCCTTCGATATTCCCTTTCGATACTGACTCTTCACTGACGCCGGGATCCGCCGTTGAAACACCATGTTGAAACGTGGATGAAGATCTCATTTTTAACACACTCCGTTAGCTTAGAAAATTTAGAGGTTTCATCTGGTCTTGTTGAGATGTATAGTTGAGTATCATCAGCATAATAATGGAAACTAATCCCGTATTTTCTAATAATATTACCAAGGGGCAACATGTATATTGAAAATAGCAAAGGACCTAGGACAGATCCTTATGGTACTACATACTTTACTAGTGATAATTGAGATGACTCCCCGTTTAAATAAACAAAGTGGTAGCGATCAGACAGGTAGAATCTAAACCAGTGTTTCTCAACCCTGGTCCTGGGCGCTCCCAGCAATGCACATTTTGCATGTCTCCCTAATCAAACACACCTGATTCAACTCATGAGCTCATTAGAAGAAACTCCAGGATGTGAAATGGGTGTGTCAGATAAGGGAGACAAAATGTGCAGTGTTGGGGGGCGCCCAGGACCAGGGTTGAGAAACACTGATCTAAACCATCTTAAAGCCTGCCCTTGAATACCTGTATAGTTCTGTAATTGATCTATGATTATGTCATGGTCTATAGTGTCGAACCCAGCACTACGATCAAGTAAAACTAGCAATGAGATGCAGCTTTGGTCTGATGCAAGAAGCAAGTCATTTGTAATTTTAACAAGTGCAGTTTCTGTGCTATGGTGGGGCCTAAAACCTAACTGAAATTCTTCATAGATATAATTTTTTTGCAAGGAGCACAATTGAGCAGACAGAACTTTTTCAAAAATTTTAGACATAAAAGGAAGATTTGAAATGGGTCTGTAATTTTGCCAGTTCACAAGGATCTAGTTTTGCTTTCTTAATAAGAGGCTTAATAACCGCCAGCCTGAATAGTTTTGGGACATGACCTAAAGATAACGATGAGTTAATAATATTGAGAAGCAGTTCTTCTGATACAGGTAACAACTCTTTCAATAATTTAGTGGGTACAGGATCTAATAAACATGTTGTTGATTTAGATGCAGTGATAAGTTTATTTAGCTTATCCTGTCCTATAGTTGTAAAGCACTGTAATTTTTATTTGGGTGTGATGAATGAAGCTGAAGTATTAGACGCTGTAGAATGTACATTTGTAATTGTATTTCTGATGTTATCTATTTTATCTGTGAAGAAATTCATAAAGTCATAACTATAAAACTGTGAGGGAATATTTAGATCGGGTGACGTCTGTTTATTTGTTAATCTAAAATCAATATTTTAGTTTTTATTGTGTATATGATTATTATATCTGAAAATGAATAGCAGTTGAGTATAATACTGTAGTTTGGTCTCTGTTGTTAATTTGACCTCTTATATTATAGTAATCTACCAAATGAGAAGGTTCGTTTTGAATAAAATAACAAAATAAGTTCAAATGGCAGCAGTTGTCAAAATCATATGAGCTTTTTTTGTTTTTAATTGAAATGACAGTGTAAAGAGAGATTTGCAGGATTAATTCAAACCTGGCTCCCCGCTGGAGACCCTTAGCTCTTATGTGTTGCAAGCATGCGTATTACCAATGTGCCATACCATCACTTCATTGTGGGTTTTATGTTTGAAAATTACCATTTTATTTACATATCACTGTACCATTACTGTAGCATTTACCTCAACCCCTGAGTGGGAATTCTTTAACTGACCAATTCAAACATTAAAGGAACTTTACATTAGCTGTCATGCATGCCACAGAAACCTTTCCAGCACTAAACGGCTGATTTCTGTTTTCTTTTCTTATAGTATTCCATTTCTTAGATGGAGGCTTATATATGTTGTCAGCTAAGCAAAGCAGAGTGTAGTTTGTGGCCATTTTGTGGGATGTATTTTAATGGATGGTTAACCATCACATCCCTATCGTAATCGGCATTGCTTCTGGTATCCGCCAACAGCCTCATAAACACACAGACTTTTAGACGCATTCACTGACTCAACAATACAATAACTTTAGCCGTCAGTCTTCTGTCCAACCACAAACAAGCCAGCCAAGTTTAATTGGTATGCTTTATTTCCCCTCAGTCTTCAAGAGCTTAGAGAGAAATTCTGCATGGTCAGAGGTCAAAGGCATTTTGTTTCCCCTCAATGACAGTTCAGCCTGTAGAATAATAATTTGTTATTTTAATTAATAGGTTAAATTCTAAAATTAATTTAAGTCAAATAAAAATAAACACATTTTAGATCCAAAAATAATTTCCTTTTAATTACCTTTACATAAAACTCTACCTCCTTATAACAAAGTGCATAAACAATTATCTATAATTAATCATAATTATAAGTGATGATGAGTTAAAGGGACAAAAAACATGAACATTTGCTGTTAATTTACTCACACTCAGGACATTCAAGATGTAGGTGAGTTTTTTTTCCTTGAGTAGAACAGTAAAGAAGATTCTTAGCTGAACCGTGGTCCTTGGTGATTCATAAAATGCAAGACAGCAGCTACTGGTTTTTGAGAATTTAAATAAATAAATCATATTGAGGAACACAATAATAATACCCGTGGCTCTTGACAATACACCGAGGTCTTATGAAGTCAAGCAATGCAAGAAGCTGAAGATTTACTGAAGAAAAAAGCCACCTACAAATTGGATGGCCCAAGGGTTAGTGGATTAGAAGCTAATTTTCATTTTTGTTTAAACTGTACTTTTAAAATTACAATAGTATATTGTTTAGAGCTGTGGTGCTTATGCGGATGATTATATCTTTTGCATGATGCTTTCCCCCCTTTTCCGCTTTGTACTATATTTCAGCTGTAGCTTTCAATGAAAGTGGCAACTGTGCACTACTGAAATTCACAGAAAATAATCTTGTGAATTCAGGCCATATTCAGTGACTAGCATGTGTGTGTGTGTTTCAGAGTGACTGCTCTGGATGTGAGAAAGTGTGGAGATGGTGAACAGCACTGGGCAACAAAACACACACACACATAAAACATTTATTTTTTTCCAGCAGAGAAAAGATATCCTCTTCTACTACTAGGGGTGATTTCTTGATTTATTTATAAATTTTTCTTAGAGGAGAAGAATTCAGATGCAAGCTATAATTTTCACACACCAAGGAAGGATATATATATATATATATATATATATATATAGCACTTTCTATAGATCTAGAGTGTAAATATTTTTTTACCTTCCTCTCTCAGGGTGTTTTACTCCTCTTTGACCTATGTTTTCGTGGCTAAACTTGTATTTTCTGCTGAAATAAGAACAAAAACAGGTAATTTTCTCCCAGGACACCGTGAATCTATCTTACAGTAGTAATACTATATAGTACTTTATAGATTAGCAGTTTTGTGGTGATTTATGGTTCACATTTTTTATCAAGACTCAGCAATTAAAAGTCCCATAGAGCACTGTAATGAGATCTGTATATGGTATTTTGCACGAGTAGGGTACAAAATAAAGCCTGATTTTTTTCTTCTTCTTTTAAATTCTTTTTAAATGGGCAGTTCAAAACATCTTGATTTTCAGCCTTTTGATATTGAACAAAATATTATTTTTTTAAAGATAGAGTGCATGTTAAAAAAATTAATTTCAATATACAGTATGGAATGCTTTGACATATTTGCATGAACCCATGTTTCTGTATATTTGATTGTTTCATATCCTGTGTGCTTATGGCAAAATTACTCCTAAATATTCCCTTACAATAGGGAGTGAGTGGATAGTACTTGATAGTAGTTCAAATAATTGTCTTCTTCAAGAGAAAGCCTGTTAAGCAGCTAAGAGGAGTCCTTGGCTGGGCCAGACATCTTAATTTAGACTTGCCGCCTGTGCACAGAAATCCCTGTGTCACATTGTGCACAAATATTTATCTAGGGCTTTTCAAGTAGAACTTTCTGGAATATATGGAGGGAGGAGTGGAGGAGAAACAGCCTGCTGGGCCCTGACCCGGCCTGAGATTTCCAAGCCGATGGCTGAGATTGGTGACACACAGGCAAGCAAAGGAACAAATGGCCTTGTCTGCTCTAATTATTTTAAGCATTGCAGTTGAGCAGTGGGTGCTGGAGTGGTGCAGTCTGGGATAGCTGGGTGGTTAGGAAGAATGGCGGGGTGAGAGGTTGGGGCTGGCAGTCTGGTGGATTCCATCTCCCCGCCAGCGCACCGGACGCACAAGGCCAGACAGACGCAAGCGAAGGAATCAGACAGCCGGCTGCGTGTCACACGACAGATTGAGACGTCAGCTCGTAACTCACGGCCCAAAAGAAGGCCTCGGTCTTAATGCAATGCACATAAATATATCTCAGTACATGCACTGGATGCTGGCCATAACAGTGCGGCTGCTAGTTTGGCTTCTCTCGTTGCAGTGGGTAAACTTTTGCCAGAACATACCCTTGCAGATGAGCCATGGCTTCTGACCCGACGTTTATTATAACCATACAGAGGAAGTTCTGTGACTGAATCTAGTGATAAATGTTTGTATTAGTTCTTTGTTTTTGGGTGTGGCATATTTACAGTAAATGGTTAATTTACTTATTGTTCTAATCTAAGATCAATTCATGAACATATTCATGAACATATTCTTCCATTAATTCATTTAGAATATATATATATTTTGCATGTCATATTTAATAGGTAGGATTAATCAGATTATACACTTTATATATGATATACAGTATCTCACAGAAGTGAGTACACCCCTCACATTTTTATAAATATTTTATTATACCTTTTCATGTGACAACACTGAAAAAATGACACTTTGCTATAATGTAAAGTAGTGAGTGTACAGCTTGTATAACGGTGTAAATTTGCTGTCCCCTCAAAATAACTCACCACACAGCCATTAATGTCTAAACCGCTGGCCACAAAAGTGAGTACACCCCTAAGTTAAAATATCCAAATTGGGCTCCAAGTGTCAATATTTTGTGTAGCCACCATTATTTTCCAGCACTGCCTTAACCCTCTTGGACATGGAGTTCACCAGAGCTTCACAAAGTTGACACCCCTAATATATATATATATATATATATCATATGGTTTCCACAAACATATGGCCAGTTAATGTTTATTATAATAATTCACAAAACTACTGTTTTTATTTTATTTTGATTAAATAAATGTATTGGTTAGCATAGCTTGCCCACTGGAGTCCTCTTCCACTCCTACATGAGGAAATCACGGAGCTGGTGGATGTTAGAGATCTTGCGCTCCTCCACCTTCCATTTGAGGACGCCCCACATATGCTCAATATGGTTTAGGTCTGTAGACATACTTGGCCAGTCCATCACCTTTACCCTCAGCTTCTTTAACAAGGCAGTGGTCATTATCATGTCAGAATACTTCCCTGTGTCCCAGTCTCCGAAGGGAGGGGACCATGCTCTGCTTCAGTATATCAAAGTACATGTTGGCATTCAAGTTTCCCTCAATGAACTGTAGCTCCCCAGTGCCGGCAGCACTCATGCAGCCCCAGACCATGACACTCCCACCACCATGCTTGACTGTAGGCAAGACACACTTGTCGTTATACTCCTCACTTGGTTGCCACCACACGCTTGACACCATCTGAAATAAGTTTATCTCGGTCTCATCAGACCACAGGACATGGTTCCAGTAATCCATGTCCTTAGTCTGTTCATCAGCTTTAGAAGAGGCTTCTAAAGCCACACCTGTGCCACACCTGTGAGGTGGATGGATTATCTCGGCAAAGGAGAAGTGCTCACTAGCTATGTTTCCATCCAAATATTCAAATTTAACTTATGCGCAAAACTGGAATATCGCATAAAACATATGCGAATAAAGCATCGTTTCCATCCAACGAGTCAGAGAGAACAAAATCCAGAGAACGTCACTTCCTGGTAAACTGTGGCACTAAATATCACTAAGAATATTGAAGAAGCTATTGAATATAATACTTTTCAAATATGATATAAATTACTTGCACCTCAGAGCGAGCAGATGTAACAAAATAAATGCTGCTGCGTTCGGAGGTGGATGCCGGCTGTTTGGGAATACACTCGTCTAAGACAATTTTAGACAAATACGTTGATGACAGACTTTCCTCAGGCTTTTCAGGACGACCATAACAATTTACAGATGCTGTGAACGAGATCGGCCCGCTGGTTAGTCAAGTTATCCCGTCTCAAAGAGCAAAGTAACATTACTTTTCTTTCTTTCTTTCTTTTTATTTGACAAAAAAACAATGTAGTGAATACACTTAATTCGTCAAGGATAACACAATAAAGTTTAGGATAAAACTTATTTCCATTGTGGTCCTTGATGTAAAGCACAATCTTCACTCCCGGTAACAGATACACTGACACTGCATTTAAATACAAAAATTACAATAAAATTCCACATTTACAAAACTTTACAGTCACGAATAACTATATACATAATATAAATTCATCAACATAACAACCTACTTAAAAGCCAACTTTTGGTTTTTAAACTAAAACTGACCATACTTGAAATATCTTTAATATCCAGAGGTAGTTTATTCCACAACAGTGCCCCAGAATATCTAAAAGACCTACGACCATACATAGTTTTAAAACGACATAATGTAATATCCATAAGACTTTGCCTAGTTCTATAACAATGCTGCTCATTTACCCTAGAAAAAAGTACATTAAAATAGGAAGGAGCTCTATTATTGATCATTTTATGTACCATTTTTAATTTAATATATTCTAGTCTACTTTCGATAGGTAACCAATCAAGACACTTAAAATGGGAAACCTCCACATGTGTAAATCGACTAAACCCTGACACTAACCTTATCAATTTATTCTGAGATTTTTGTAACTTATCCAACCAACCACGAGACAAATCAGACATCCAAGAAATACATGCATAATCGTAATGACATGACACTAAACATGATGCAAGTAATTTCATAAGCTGTTTATCAAGAAAACTAACATGTCTGGCAAGAAATTTGGTTCTAGCATTGACCTTACCCAGGACTTTCATAGCCATACTTACACCACTTAAGTCATTGTCAAGGATGCATCCAAGGTAATTAACAGAAGTTTGGTTTGATATTAAACAATCCCCCACCCTAACAGACAACTTAGAAACCTTATTCAAATTTTGTTTAGACCCAAATAAAATAGATTCCGTTTTACCTAAATGCAACATCAGTTTGTTTTCGGAGAGCCAGTCTCTTACCTTACAAAGCTCCTTACCTAAATTCTCTTGTATCCTACCAACATCCTTATCTGAAATTAATAAAGCAGAATCATCAGCATATAAAAACAAATTACAATCACAAACTGCTTGCATGTCATTTATGTATAGAAGAAACAAAAGAGGGCCTAAAACACTTCCCTGAGGGACTCCGTTTTTAACCAAAGTTTCCTCAGAAAGAACCCCATCAATTTCTACCCTCTGAACCCTCTCAGATAAATAAGAATTAAACCAGGTTATCACTTTACTTGAAAAACCCATGACACTTAACTTGTCTAAAAGTATTGAATGATTTACTGTATCGAATGCTTTCTGGAGGTCTAAAAGTACCATACCACACATTTTACCTTCATCAATCTGTCTCCTTATAAAATCTGTTAAATAAAGTAAAGAAGTGTCAGTCGAATGAGATTTCCTAAAACCTGACTGAAACACATAAATTAAACTACTCTTAGTTAAATACTCATTCATCTGATTATACACAATTCTTTCTAAAATTTTTGATGCCACACTAAGAATGGAAATTGGACGATAGTTTCCAGGATCACATCTGTTACCTTTTTTGAATAACGGAATGATTTTAGCTATCTTCATATCCGATGGAAATACACCAGTTTCCAAAGAAAGATTAACAATAAATGTAACAGCTGGCGCTATAATATCTGCAGCATCTCTTAAAAATCTAGCTGGAATGTCGTCCAGCCCAGTTGACTTAGACACTTGTAACTCTTCAAGCATTTTAGTAATTTGATTTACTCTAACTTTAGCAAAAGAAAAACTGTTTGGTAACACCCCTTGTTTTGAATAAAGTCTCTTAACAAAATCAATCCCATAACGTCCATTGGACAGAGGAAGCGTATCAACTAGACTATTAGCAATTAATGAAAAGAATGAATTAAATTGATTAGCAACTTTATTTTTATCAAATTCTATCTTACCGTCAATATCTAAACCTACCTTTGATACAGAACATTTTGATTTACCAATTGATTGGAATCTATTCAACACCTTCCACAGAGATTTAGGATCTTCTTTGTTTTCTAGTATTTGCACCTTAATAAAATTACGTTTGGCCTCTTTTATATTTTTCTGTCCTAAGTTTCTAAGTGCTTTAAATTTTCGATAGTCTTCCTGATTCTTAGTTCTCCTGTAAATCGAAAGAGCCCTGTTCCTGTTTTTTAATATTTCTAATATTTTCTGATCCATCCAAGGACTAGTTCTTTGCTTAACTCTCACCTGTCTAAGGGGAGCCATTTTGTCCACTACTTTAAGAAATAAAACTTTAAAAAGTTTCCAAGCATCATCAACTATTGAAATATTTTGAATATCATTCCAATTAACTCTTTTAAGGTCATCTTTAAATACATCAATATTATATGTTTTTAATGATCTAATTCGTACTGTTTTATGATTACTAAATCTTATTTTACTACGTTTTCTTGAACAAAAAATTATATTATGATCACTAATCCCATATTCAATTACACCCTTCTGGGAAATATTTTTTTCATCAGATACCAAGATAAGATCAATGGTACTTTCCCCTCCTTCCCAAACTCTGGTAGATTTGTTTATTATTTGGGTTAAATGGAATGATTGGCTTAATGATTGTAAAGCTTTAAAAGTATTCGCTGTTCTATTAGATATGTATGTTTGTATTAAAGTCCCCCATAATTTTATGATGCGCATGGAGGAATTTATTCGGTAAATGTGTTTCCATCATAGTTTATGTGCATTTTTTCTTACCAGATAAAACGTTTATCCTACTCAAATGTGCGCATACGTTTTTTATGCGCATTTTTTTTATTTATGTGCATCTTGCCGTTTCCATCAAGAGATTTTTTATGCGATATTCTAAAATGCGCATAAAAATAGGTGGATGGAAATGCAGCTACTAACACAGATTTAGACAGCTTTGTGAACAATATTTGAGAGAAATAGGCCTTTTGTGTACATAGAAAAAGTCTTAGATCTTTGAGTTCAGCTTTTGAAAAATGGGTGCAAAAACAAAAGTTTTGTATTTATAATTTTGGTCAGTGTATTTAATACTTCTGCCTTATTTTCAATGTGATATGAAAAGAGTGTTCTAATGCTTATTGCATCTCTCTCTCTCTCTCTCTCTCTCTGAATCCACACACTCATTAACCTGTGAAAGTCCCTTTGTTGTTGAATGCTGAAAGTGTACTGAGAGTCCCCTAGGAAGTTTCTTCAGACAGGCTGACCTCTGCTCCTTGACCTTTCTGAAGGCTCTATGACCTGATCCAAAGCAGAGTGATGGCCCAGCAGTGGGAACCGTCACATGTTGGCTGCTTTGACTGTAAGGATTGAGACCTCTGGACAGCTCCATCCCCCTCATCCTGTCACTCCGCTCCTCCTCCTCTCTTGAAGAACAAAGTCAGCTCCTGTTCTGTGTCAGGGCTGAGATCCCGATGCCCATAGTGTGTGTATGTGCTTGTGTATTTATGTCTGCGAGAAAGACATTTCTACAGTTCCTATAACCTGCATATTACTAATACCACTCTTTTATTTATAGATTCAGAATAGCTTAAGAGGAGGTTCTTGCAGCCTGTAATAACCTGGCTACATAAGCTACCATACAAAAGTTTGGGTAAGTACATTTATTTATTTATGAAAACTTTAGTAAGAATAAACTCAAATAAACAATGTTCTTTTGACGTTTTTATTCATCAAAGAATCCTAAAAAAGTGTCTTGGTTTCCACAAAAATCGTAAGTAGCTGTTTTCAACATCCTAATAATAAGACACATTTAAGCATATTAAAATTATTTATAAAGGATCATGCGACACTGAAGACTGCAGGCTGCTGAAAATTCCACTTAATTTTTTGTTTAAAAATATATCAAAATAGAAAGCAGTTGTAAATTGTAATACTATTTCATAATATTTATTTCACTGCATTTTTGATCAAATAAATGCAGCATTGGTGAACATAAGAGACTTCTATCAGAAAATCTTACCAACCTCAAACTTTTGAAATATAGGCTAGAGTAGTTTGTGTCTCTGATCACTATGGAGTATGTTATTATAATTACACTCCTTTATGTGAACATTAAATAAACATTATTTATGTGAGATTAAGAAACTGCCAAAAGGAGAAGTATTTTTCAGCTTAAATTCTACATGTAATTAAAGGCTATTCCAGAACCTTTCATGTTTCCCCTGCAATCTAGAAACCCAAAGAGAGAAAATATGTTTTTCGGGGTTCTCATTTTACTTTCATGTCTGCGAGGCTGCAAAATGTTCGTTTACATGTACAATGAATGAACAGCTGCCAAATACACAGGGCAAAAGTCTAGGTTACAGTGAAGAAAGGCCTTGTCACAATCCGTAAGCCTGAAACATCTCAGAGAGTCGCCCTCCGAGTGCTGAAATTATCAGATCGGCCCTCTCCTGTGTCCTGGGAGAAGAGAGGAATGCATAGCATTACCCAGCTCTCGCAGCCCCTCTCTAAACACACTTCCATGTTCATACTATTATCCATTCTTCACGTCCAATTGCTCTGTTATGGTAATCGTCAGAAGCTCACCATGGCGTAATTACTTACAGCTGACTTAAGAAAGGAATATTCCACACCCCCACGGTCTGACTGCTGGCTTTTTCTGCACTATTAACCCATTCCTGTTTATTAATGCCTTCCTACTAATGCAAAGGGGCCACTTCATGAGATCCATCATCACGCCAGGCCTATTAGCAAAGTGGCCCCACACTCGGGCAATATTACTCAGTACCCGTAGCGTTCTCCTTCTCCGGTCCTCTTGCACGGCCGTTTAATTACCTCGGTAAACGGGCTGCGGTCCTATAAGCCTCTTGTTGCTTTGAGTTGCTGAGTGCCTGGTCATGTGAATATCAACAGGGCTCCGTTTCCACGTTTGTGCGGCTTTGGTAGTTTTCTGCGGTGAGCTATCACAGCCGAATGTAATGCTTGATTATGAGACAATATAGTATGCAATGAATCTTAAGAGGTTTTATGAATGATCAGAGAGGCGCTTGTTTACCTCAGGATTGTTTCCTGTCAAATAATGTGTGTAAACACAAATGTTACGGCATGAAGTGAAGTCAATTCCTGGGCCTTTGCTGGAATACCTGTCATTTTTTTTCTGTGAAATCTCCCCTCCTCAAAAAATGTTTCCCCCTCAATCATAACCTGAATAATTTGCTATTCACACCAATTTGCCATTTAGAGCTGTGCTAATAAGCTCAGGATTTATTGCATTAAGCATTGTGGGTTTGACTGCGAATGGCAGAGCTGAGTTCCAGAGCTTCTCCTTTGATTCCAGTCATACACATCACCCTGCAATTACTGGACCTGATCTGGAAACTGTCAAGCATGACTGCTGCGTTATTGGAATTATTGCAATTACACACAGGTAATTGACCCACTATCAGCCAAGATGTTAAACTCTACCTCACTGGTGCAAGTCCCTGTTGAGCTCACTTCCGTCCACTCTCTCTCTCACTTGCTCACTCTTGTTCATTGGGATGGCAGGGCTTTAATAATATGTCTTAGTGTTGAGAACCAGGTAATGTCACCAGTAAGTGACATTTTTGGTGAAATGAAGATATATACATCAGATGACATTTACATTTATGCATTTAGCAGACGCTTTTATCCAAAGCGACTTACATTGCATTCAAGTTACAGTTTCTACATTTTCGTCAGCTCTTGCTTTCCCTGGGAATCGAACCCATGATCTTAGCGTTGCTAGCGCCATGCTCTACCAGTTGAGCTACAGGAAAGATGAAAGCTCATAATGAACTATACTAGAAAAAGTACTGTCATCCATGAGTGTACAAATTTGTATTATAAACAATTGAAATCAGTACACAAAGTCAGATCAAACTGTGGTAATTTTTTTGTTTTGGCTCTCCTGTAAAGTTGGTGAAATGTCACTTACTGGTTCTCACCCCTCGATATGCACTGTTGTGACACCAATGACACACTATTACTTATCAGGAACTGTTTCTCACTTTTTTCACACAGACAGCTTTAACGAGTGGCAACAAATAATTTTCACAGGAATAAATGTAAATATGTGGTCTATTGAAAATACAAGATACAAGATGTTAATGGTAGTGAAGATATATTAATATACACTGGGATCTCCAAATTTGAGATTGCACTGAAAATGTAAAATGTAGCTAAAAGAGATAGTTCACCCAAACAATGAAAATTCTGTCATTAATTACTCATATTCATCTTGTTCCAATCGCATAAGGACATCGTTTAAAAAGTCTGTGTGCCATTAGTGGTTCTACCTTAATTTTATGAAGCTATGAGAATACTTTTTTGTGTGCAAAGAAAGCAAAAAAAACTACTTTATTCAGCAATTTCTTCTCTTCCGTGTCAGTCAAAAGAAACAACGTCAACAACTCCTTGTTTGCTTGCAAAGAAAGACGCACACATGTGTCAAGGTACTGTTGTGAACGTGCATCGAATACTTACATGGAAGAAAATAAATTGTTGAAAAAAGTAGATTTTTTTTTCTTTGCACTGGACTATTTTATCGATGTCCTTACAACCGTTTTGGGCCTCGAACGTGGTAGTTACATTGCTGTCTATGGAGGGTCAGAAAACTCTCGGATTTCATCAAAAATATCTTAATTTGTGTTCCAAAGAATTAAGGTCTTACGGGTTTGTAAAGACATAAGGGTGAGTAATTAATAACCTAACTTTCATTTTTGGGTGATCTATCCCTCTAAAACTTGAAAATAACAAAGTCTTAGTATTTTATAAGTGACACATTTTGAAAAAATAATTCTGCACTATAGGCACTACTAATCAAATATGCTAATGTGTGACACCTGTGACCTGATTGTGTGAAATGATTCATATAAATCATCAGAACTGGCCTTAGACCTGACATATATAGTATACAACAGACCGTTGGACCATACTTTATATAGAGTAACATCTATTTGTTTCATATTATTATTATTAATGTATTTTATGGCGGTTGTACAATTGCATGTGTGAAAAAAGACAATGCATTTCCAGTACTGCATGCATCTCATGCTAACATGAACAATCCTGTAAAGGCACAGTCTTAGCACAGTTCAAATGTCAGCTGATTTGTATTGAAAAGCAAAACTTTTAAATGGTGTTCCCAGCTCTTAGTGAGGATGTTGACCATTATCTCCTCTGAGCGCAGTCCCAGTACTGCCCCCATCTTGTCCCAGCCATCCTTCATTAATGTCACACACAGTAGCCTCTGCATCCATTGTACATTTATCTTTCTCTAGCCAGTCCTCACCTCTGAGAAAGAGAGCGGGAGAATACAGAGGAGTGGACTGCACAGCCAATCAACTGCAGCTAACTCACATCTGAATTAAGCTGTGTAAAACAGGCCCCAGGGCTGGTTGCTAAGCAGTGAGATGGGCTTGCCGATTTCCACTGGGAACCAGAGGACAGTGAGAAGGTTTTTTTTTTGTCTTCCTCGTGGATGGGAAGAGCAGAGGACATCGCGAGCAGCCCCTGTAATAATGAGACCTCACGTCCCCAGCCAAATATTGCCTCAGTTCTGAGAAACAGGCGTGAATGCTGAGCGTGATAATTAATATGTGCCCAGATGCGGGGAGGGTTGTGATGCCGATAACCTCTCCTCACCTCATATGAAAAGTACTGTTTGTAGTACCACAATGCAGCGTCTGTGTTTACGGCTCTGTTTTGTGCCCTGCACAGGGCAGACCATGATTATTTTCCCTGCTTGTGTTGTTTGGGCTGTGGTTATTATATTCAAGCGAGTGTTTCGCAGCAGTTTGTTTCTTCCTGCTTGTTGGGGCCAAGGGGCCAAATTAAGGCTATTGTGTGATACGTCTCCATGGCGATGTGTTGGTAAACTTGGTGTGAAAGCTGCATTTGTTGCAGGAGAGCACTTGAGCATTTCTGGACTTTGTGGATTTTTCCTCCGTATTGCTGCATGGCTTGTTGTTGGGGGCCAAATTGACCGAAGTAGTGACGCCATAATAAATACTTAATGGAAATTATGTGTAGCCTATTTGAGAGTGGTCTTGATATGCAAACTACATATTTTCTGACCCCCTACTCATAACTATTTCCATACTAGGAGTTATAGAATGACTAATAAGTACATTTTTATAATTTTTGAGTGTTTACTGCTGCATCTCAATAAATTAGAATGTCATGGAAAAGTTCATTTATTTCAGTAATTCAACTCAAATTGTGAAATTCGTATATTAAATAAATTCAATGCACACAGACTGAAGTAGTTTAAGTCTTTGGTTCTTTTGATTGTGATGATTTTGGCTCACATTTAACAAAAACCCACCAATTCAATATATCAACAAATTAGAATACTTCATAAGACCAATAAAAAAATAAAAATACATTTGAGTGAATTGTTGGCAACCCTCATGCTGGGGTTCTCTCAGTTGGTTGTGCATCTTTTTCTTCCACTCAACTTTCTGTTAACATGCTTGGATACAGCACTCTGTGAACAGCCAGCTTCTTTGGTAATTAAAGTTTGTGGCTTACCCTCCTTGTGAAGAGTGTCAATGATTGTCTTCTGGACAACTGTCAGATCAGCAGTCTTCCCCATGATTGTGTAGCCCAGTGAACCAAACTGAGAGACCATTCTGAAGGCTCAGGAAACCTTTGCAGGTGTTTTGAGTTGATTAGCTGATTGGCATGTCACCATATTCTAATTTGTTGAGATAGTGAATTGGTGGGTTTTTGTTAAATGTGAGCCAAAATCATCACAATCAAAAGAACCAAAGACTTAAACTACTGCAGTCTGTGTGCATTGAATTTATTGAATACACAAGTTTCACAATTTTAGTTGAATTACTGAAATAAATTAACTTTTCCACGACATTCTAATTTATTGAGATGCACCTGTATGGGCATTTACTCTACCATCTACCACTCTTCTTTACATTTCACTACGGATTATATTCTGTATAATTGAGTATGTGACGAATAAAAGAACCTTGAACCATCCAATAATTTGGGGTCAGTATTTTTGTCTTTTTTTTATTTAATTGTTTTGGAAGTTCCTATGCTAAGGAATTTATTTATTAGGTGTGGTCAATTTGAAGTATTATTACAATTTAAACTATTTTCAATTAAAAAAAATTAAATGCACAAAAAAAACTATATTAATATCAATGCGTAACACATATGTGCTGCTTAATATGTTAGTGGAAATAAATACATATATTTTTTTGTTTGTCTAGAAGGTTAACAATAACTTTAACAATTTTAATCAATCAATCAATCAATCAGTCAACAAATAAGACCCCAAACATTGCAATGGTAGTGCATCTTTCTTTCTTTCTTTCTTTCTTTCTTTCTTTCTTTCTTTCTTTCTTTCTTTCTTTCTTTCTTTCTTTCTTTCTTTCTTTCTTTCTTTCTTTCTTTCTTTCTTTCTTTCTTTTTGTTTGTTTGGTGTTTTCTTGAATTGGAAAAAAATTCTATATAATTTTCTGTATCATAATATAATTTTTCTGTATCGCTTGTCATGTCCATAAAGAAATTCATAATTCCTATTTGTGTACATTATGTTTGTTGTCATAAACAAAAACATAACACATAAATAGTAGTGTCCACACATAGGCTGAACAGGTAATAAACTATGAGACACAAAAACTATACAGTTTGTGCTAATCTAAGTTGCTAATTGCAAGATTTTATTGTGTCCTGTTATAATAATTTTGCTATGAAAATCCATGATAAGCAAAGGCTTGAAAATAAGAGAAAATCATCCTTTGTTTACCTATAGATTTGAGGGAGAGAGAAAAAAACGCTTTGAAAAAAAGAAGAAAACTAAACCAAAAGTGAAATGACAGCATTGTGGAAACCATCATATTAACACAATTAGCTCCTGCCAGAGTCTGAAACTTGAGCGATTTTTCTTATTTAACTCATTAGAGGGGCCACAGCACCACTATCACTCATGTCAATTCTGCATAGTTACTTTTAAACAAAATCAAAGTAGCCACTATCTGGCATTGGTCGACGTGGCTAATTGCTAAATGTAATTATGCGTTCATTTTAATAAATCCCATTTCGGATGAGAAGAGTCGTTAATAAGTTTCATTTACGCACCTACGTCTTAATCATCAGTCCTGCCGCATAGCGACAGGTCATTTCAAAGCAGCTCCACCTAAAATGCGAGCACCAGGGGGGCAGTTTTTGAAAGATGACAGGGCATTTCTGTGGAGACAGTGACGTGTGTCTGAATTGTCCATATGAATGTCCATTATGTTAAGATGTTTGTTATGTACTGACATAACTGTTGTTTGAAAGGCTGTTTTAGGAATATCCATGATTCTGAGAATGTACCTTTGACAGATCACTGCAACGTTACATTACATTTACATTTAGCAGACGCTTTTATCTAAAGCGACTTACAGTGCATTCAGGTTATACATTTATTGTCAGTATGTGTGTTCCCTGGGAATCGAACCCACAACCTTTGCGCTGCTAATGCTCTAACCACTGAGCCACAGGAACATTAAAGGTGAGGTGTGCATTTTCTCCTCAATTAGCAGTGCCAAATGCCATTGCAAAATCTGAATAAAACTAATTTAAAACACTCCTGAAACTTTGTTCATACAAACAGGTAGTTATTTCCCAAATTCACACCCCTGGTTGAGCCAGTGTTGCTCTGGTTTCTCCCACAAACAGACTGCAATTCCATATGCTTCCACTAGTCGTGCAGATACTTCACAGTTCACCTTTAATAGCTCAATTCCTTTTTCCCCTCTCTTTCCTGGAAGTTCTTTCAAGACTCTCCAAGAAACACTCATGCAGTGTCCAGACGTTGTATTGTTCAGTATTGGTGCTTGTTGAGCTCTTCACATTATCAAAAGCATTGCTTTCCCACCATTTTTGCAGCTTTTTAGCACTGGACTCAGAGTTTTTTAATGGGACTGCTGGGCTCCAGAGGATCCCAGACTTACTTAAACAATGCCCACAAGGATGGCTTTGTGCCCATGGTAAGGGGCCCTAGCCAGAGACACCTGTCCTGCCAACTTGCAAATAATTGCTTACTATTATCTGTAACTCTTTCTATACTTGCTGCTGATTAAGTAAGTTTCTTATAGTAAATAGGCAAATTTTGCCAATTTACGTTTTTTGTATTTTATTTTGTTAAGATGTTTACCATGTATCTGAAAAGTTAGATGGTCTTTTATCTTTGCTGGAAATACTGATCTCCAAACTCTTTCAGTCTGTGAATTCTGAGGTCATTGTCGTTTAAACTGTTGCGCTTGGCTCAGTCTACCGGACAACAGCAAAGTGAGTACACTGTCGTTTTTCATCGAGAGGAATTCTTTCTTATAATCTAGAGTGATGGAGAGGCGGAGGGAACCATCGGGACAGTAATGAGTGGTTGGCAGTGAGGAAAAAATACTAGCCCTTACCACAAGGCACCCCTGGGTCTCACAGAAGAACCAAAAGAGAGAAAAAAGAGAGCTTTGCTCCATGGAAAAGGCTTGCCTTTTCTGACCTTGAATTCTCTTTATCTACAACCCGAATTCCAGAAATGTTGGGACTTTTTTAAGGTTTTAATTAAATGAAAACTAAAAGAATTTCAATTCACAAGAGCCGATATTTTATTCACAATAGAACATAGATATCATAACAAATGTTTAAACTGAGAAATTGTACAATTGAATGCACAAAATGAGCTAATTTCAAATGTGATGCCTGCTACAGGTATCAAAATATAGGTAAGAGAGGCAGTGTCTCCTCTCCTCAAAATCGGATGAGAAAACAATCGATATTACAAAAATAAAACAGCACAAATATGACTAAATATGATATAAAGTAACACTGTCCAACAGCGACACCCACAGGTAAAGTTACATTGGAGGCTTGCCTCCCTTCAGTCCGTTGACTTTCTACAGAGACCCCTTGGCATGCTGTGACTTTTCTGGAGGCTCATTGAGATGAATGGGGGAAAGTCACATGAGAGGAGGCAATGCCTCCATCGCGGTATAAATGGATATGATCGGTTATGATTGGATGTGATTGGTTCTTGCGATAAATCCCGCCTTTTGTTTTCATGCGATCTCTTGGTCTGAATGAAAAAAAAATATGGCATTATTGACTAATTATAAAGTAAGTAAGCAACTCTCCTGCTTAGATATCACTGCTTTGTGTAAGGTCAAAATGAAATATAAAATGGCATGAAAAAGTGATGACTGTCAGTTTTTAGTGAGAATTCAGCTTGATGAAATTAAAGATGTATCTTCGTGCCTGTGACAATGATTTTTGACAGGGCTTTTATGATGATTACCTGAAAATAAGTTGACTATTAAAAAGAACAGCTGAACATCAGTTCACAAATAAAAAACACAGTGTCTATTTAGAAGTGCAAATAGGCAAGTGTAAGTGCAAGTGTACAAGTGTAATCACACGGTGGTGGGTGGAGTTAGTGTAAATTACTTCTGCCAACAAGGCGGTTGGCAGAGGTTATTTACACTAACTCCGACCACCACCGTGATTACAAAGCATTACAGAAAGCATTTACACAAATAATTTTCATCTTTCAATACCAGCTGTGTAACAGTGGCGCAGATGGTGAAGTACGTGTTGATGTTGTTTTTGAAGCGATTGACCGGGGTTCGAATCTGCGTTTTACCAAACTTTTTTCCCTACCTTTTCAAATCAGATATGTCGGAAAGGCATGTATTTTCAATAATAACAAAGGAAATAATCTAAAAGTTGAACTTAAAATATCGGGTAGGGTTAGGGTAGGTGAAAGGGAGGGATTTATTGTCCCAATAAGGTGATATCCATTTAATAATTTGAATTAAAATGATAATTTAACACTCAATATGTTATTATTGCATACTGTTTTATATTATACTACATTACTGATGTGCAGATAATTGCCACTATTTGCAATAATAGCAGAAAATAGATGGGGATGTAACACCCCCACCACTAAGAATACAAACAAAAGTTTGTAGTCAACACCTTTACTCTTACCAGTTACACTTGGAAAGAGGATACTAGGGACAGCAAGATAATAATTGAATACTCTTGAAAGTGCATCAGCCATAACATTTTCAGCACCCTTATTGTGACAGATGTCCAGATTAAACCCTTGGACAGCGAGAGACCTCCGTAGTAATCGCTGGATGGAACCGGACATATGGGAAAGGAACACTAAAGGATTATGGTCAGTGTACACAACGATAGGATTGGAGTTACTCCCCAAATATACATCAAAATGCTGTAGAGCAATCAATAATTGCCAGAGCTTCCTTTTCAATTACACTATAGTTCTGTTGAGCTTTTGAAAACTTTTTAGAAAAATAGGAAACAGTATGTTCAATATGGTACCCATCCTCCTGTAGTAGGACCGCCCCAGCCCCTACAGCGCTTGCATCCACTTGTAGTTGGAAAGTCAATTTGAAGTTTGGCGCAGACAGGACAGGTGCATAGCAGAGCAAATCTTTAGCAGCTTCAAATGCAAATTGATAATCACTGGTCCATAAAAACCTTCGGTTTGTACTAAGAAGGTCTGTAAGTGGAGAGACGAGGGCAGAGAAATTGGGACAGAAACTTCGATAATATCCTGTCATACCTAGGAAGCGTCTAAGTTCACGTTCGTTACAAGGCACAGGAAATTCGAGTACAGCTGAGATTTTTGCCTCACCAGGTTTAACCATTCCCTGGCCTACCTGCTTGACCAGGTATGTAACAATTTATTTTGCGAACTTGCATTTGGCAAGGTTTAGGGTCAAGGAAGCTGCAGCCAGGCGTTTTAAAACCTTCTCGATGGTCTTTAGGTTGTCTGTCCAGCTATCTGAATACAACAAATACATCCAGATACACTTCAGACAATATCTGTTGCATCATGCGCTGAAAGGTAGCAGGTGCATTTCGCATTCCAAAAGCTAGGACCCTGTATTGTAGGAAACTATCAGGGGTGATGAATGCAGAAACTTCAGATGCACGTTGTGTTAGAGGGGCACTTGCCAATAGCCTTTATGATCTAATTTGGTTACATATCTCGCTAAACCAACTCTATATACACAGTCTTCCATCCTAGGAAGGGGAAAAGAGTCAGGTTTTGTTACACTGTTGACCTTCCGATAATCAGTGCAAAACCGGAAGGTATTATCAGACTTTGGAACAAGTAAGCAGGGAGAGCTCCAAGGACTCTGGCTGGGCGTAGCGATTCCATGATGCAGCATATACTCAACTTCTGTCTGCATGATGCCTCGTTTCCGTGGGTCAACTCTGTAAGGATGATTGTTTTATGGGGGTAGCATCACCAACATCAATGTTTTGAACACACACAGTAGTTCTACATGGCACATCACTAAATAAGGTGGGAAAGGCATACAGTAATTTGTTTAAATCCTTTGAATGTTCATCAGTCAGATGAGAAAGGAAATGTGGAAGATTTTGCAGGATAGCAGAATTCTTCAGACGAAGAGGAAACTGGAACGGCACTATTCATCAAGCCATCCTCCTCCATGGAGTAATTGGCCACGACACCCACAGTGTCAATAGAAGCAGGCAGTGGGGAACACTCAGTCTGATCTGCAGTCACTTCATAGTGAGCCCTGTCTACATAGGTCTTAAGTCGGTTTACATGACAAACACAAGTTTTACATTTCCTGTCTGGGGTGGCAACAAGAAAGTTAGTTTCATTTAATTTCCTTTCGATAAGGTATGGACCAGAGAATTTTGCCTGCGAAATAGAAACGGGGATCGGAAGTAAAACCAACACAGGATCACCAAGGTGAAAGTCTCTTTTCACAGACCTCTTGTCAAAATGTCTCTTCATCTTAGTCTGAGCAGTAGAAAGATTAAGTTTAGCAAGAATTTTGGCTTTGTGCAACCTCTCACGGTTAGAAGTGACATAATCATCAACAGGAACGGGTTTAGAACTTTGATCCTACAATTGTTCACTTAGCAACTTTAGAGGGCCACGAACTGTATGGCCAAACACAAGTTCAGAGGGGCTAAAGCCAAGGGATTCTTGCACGGACTCTCTTATTGCAAACATTAGGAAAGGAAGACCCTCGACCCAATCTTTCCCAGTTTCCATTAAATAGAAATAGAATATAGCTATATGCACTTAGTGTAAACATTAAGTGTAACAGGGACATTATATATATATATATATATATATATATATATATATATATACATACAGTACATATCAGGGGCGTGAGGTGGTGTTTTAAAATGAGGAGGCAGTTTACATACATACATATACTGTATATGTGTGTATGTAAACTGCCTCCTCATTTTACAGGGGCAGTCGTGGCCTAATGGATAGAGCGTACAACCTTGTAACCCAAGGTTGTGGGTTTGAATCTCGGCTCCAGCAGGAATTGTCCACGACTGAGGTGAGACCCTTGAGCAAGGCACCGAACCCCCAACTGCTCCCTGGGCACCGCAGCGTTGGCTGCTGAGTGCTCCAGGTGTGTGAGCACTTGGATGGGTTAAATTCAGAGCACAAATTTCACTGCTGTTATACTATGTAACACCACATGCCACTGATATGTATGTATGTGTGTGTGTATATATGTATATATATTCACATAGTTTGCCATTCCAAGTCATTTAATTTAAGCTCCAGTCTAGTTTTTGCTTCATCCATTCAGTCTTCAGTTGTACTTGATTGTATATAATAACATTGAATTTTAGGGTTCCCCCATATAAAATCAAAGTTTAACCTCTAGTGATTGCTGGTTCTGTTTCCTTTGACCCCAAACACTTTATTGGAGACATGCATGGTTAAATTAATCTTTAACAACAGCTGTAACATATAAAAGTACTTCCTGATCAAAGATCCTTATTATTTGCATGCATATGCACCACAGTGCCGCTCTGCACTAGATCACTGCACAAACAGTACAACTCCATCAAAAATGGCTGCCCAGGCAGCGCTGCGGTAACACCAGCGGCGTCCATGTTGGCTCAACTACGGGGTGGGTGTGACTCCTGACAGACGGTTCCTGTTGGTCACTTATCTTGTTAATTAGGTTTTCACTTCTCTCCGGTTCTCCCCTCCCCACGCCCGGTGACAGATCTGCACCCAAACGCTCCGTGCCACCGCCGCATTGTTTTTCCCCACATAGTGGGATAATTAATATGTCTGGCCCATACATATTTCATGTTGTTTGCTTTAAAATGGGGAAGGAGGCAAGAAAAGAGAGATTCACAGAGTGAGGGAGAGAAGGGAAGATTAATTAAAAGAAGGAATAGAGAGAGGGATCGGTCCTAGGATAGAGCCTAGAGCTGCCGGATGCGGCGGGCTTCATTTAAATAAAGGCTAGTGTCAGAAAAGCCCCTTTATACCTGTGTGAAGGATAACTAGCCGAATGTATTAAGGTATGTGCCATCTATTCTCTCAATGTACATTATTTGTATTCAAGGTTTTTGAAATGACATTGCAATCTGATGATGCACCAGCCCATTATATTGTCGCACAGGACAAATATCCCGGCGTTTTCTCTGTAGAACTAACACAATTTTTCCATGTCAGAGGTGGGTAATATCCTCGCGGTCCGGGAGGCTGCCGGTGCATAAGGAATGATGCCATTAATCCTCCTGGGCAGCCTCCTGCTCTGATTATTAAGGAAATAAATTTGCATGCTGCATATGAACCAGGTGAATCACTGAAGGCGCAAATTATATTTTCTGACAGCGAGGTAGAGAATGGAGCTGCATTGCTCACCCTACAACCCTACCACCCCCGTAGTACACACACACACACACACACACTCAAACGGCTCTCCCCACGCTGTCCTGAAAGCTACATTTCTATTCATTACCCTGCGAGGGAAGAGTCAATGGTCGCTTTGTAAGTTTGCATGGAGTGCGTTATCTCCCAGTGTAAGCTGGCACTCGCTCGCTCGCTCCCAAATGCATGGCTGTAATCACAACTTACAAATCACAGCAATAATTGAGAGGGAGAGAAATAAAGAGACAGGGGTAGAATGAGATTCGAAACAGAGTTGCTCTATAAGGTCTCGTTCAGGTTAGACTTTGGCTCCACAATAAAAAACCCTGCACTGTTCTTTCTGCGTCGCATGTGAACGCAGAGAAGCGGTTTGAATGTGGACAGCTCGAACTTGTGTGTTCATTGACCCAATGCGTAATGGACCAACTTAATGAGCTGGTCATCGGTGTCAGGGGTATTGCTTAATGTCCTCTTAATGGATGAAGACCTCCTCCTCTTGTTTTACTGCACTGAAACCAGTATGATTTTTTCTCGTTTCACATATCGTTCTATTCTTTTTCATCACTCTTACAGGATCGATGCATGGTGAAGTGAGTTTTTATTTGTACGCCAAAGGAGCTAATAAAATCACAGCTGGGTGCGTGCTGGTGTCACTGCATTTATGAAAACATGTGGCGCACCAATTAATCGAGATGTGTCAAACCAAAACTGGTGTAGATGGTTAATTTTGAATGAAGCGGGGATAGATGATATCACGTGATTCATTCTCTCTGTGGATATAAAAAAAGCCAATAGAAATGTGGTGTTGTTTAAAGTCATGCAGAAATGCAGCTGTTTCACAGGTAGTTCCTGTTGTTGCTTTGAAAGTTTTTGGATATGTCACCTGGTGCATTTCTACTGTGTTCATTTTATGTACAGTCACTACATATAGTAAAATAACTACTTTGATTTGAGCAGATGTTGCCATTTGAAAAATATCTTTTTTTTTTTTTTTTTTGGTTTTCTCACTCTGAAATGTTCCATCTTGTTTGATTTAAATTACAGAAATCGGTTTACTGATGTCACAATTTAACCAAGATTATTAACTTACAGCTGACAAAAATCATTTTCTTTAGTTACAGAGTAAAAAATGTGCTGCATATGAGAAATGCCTGTGCTTCAGACAGTATTGAGCATGGAAAAAGTGTGCTTGTTGGCCCGACAGTTGTAGATGTGTATTCAGTATTTCCCTCGACTACTAGTAAAATAAATCAAAGGTTTCTATTATTTGTGTTTTGCTGTTGTTATATCATGGGAATTCACATAGTGAGGTGAGATATCATGTTTATTGTTTGCAGTTGTAGTGGTGAAGGCTTCTAGTATTCATGTAGAATAAATATGACTTTTTTATAACCAATTAGTCATTAAGTAGAATTATGAGGCTTTTTTTCTTCTTTTTTAATATATATATATTTTTCAGCATACAGCACTATACTTTAATAAACTTCTTTGTCTTCAGATATTGCATTCATAACACAATCCTAATAACATTAGTTTTATGATCACTCAAATAGTAATGTTAAAACAGCTTCTCACTTTTCCTAAAGAGGTCATAGCATACTTATTATATTTTCTGAATTTTCTCCCCCTTTATAACAACTACAACCTGTTTCACTGTGTTAATTGGTCGAGTACTTCAATAACATGCTCCAAAACAATACTTTCTGGCTTTGAGTGCTTATATTTTCAAGGTTTTGCTTTAATTGTCCCCATAAGCTGTTTCTATTAAATGCAATTCACACACCTTTGTTTGTGCCTGCGTGTGAGGGTTTTAGTCAAAACTAATGCAAGAAGGAGCACACACGCGTACACACACACAAAGCAGCGAGTGTCAGAGAGGGCCCCAAGTCTTACCATTATTTAGACACATTGGCAGACCTGACGACTGCTCCTCTAATGGATAAATACTTAACCTGCTCCTTATTCCGCCTCGTGTGTGTGTGTGTATGTGCTCTGCTGCACCACTGTGTTTGTGAATTTGTATGTATGCATTCCAGACTGTGAGATAAATATATAAGGACACTGATTATGAATTACGCCCCAAACTACCGCACAAACGTATTTTTCGCCTATCCTGATGTATAAGACCGTATTTCATTGTCACTTAAATCCATACACAAAGATGTTGTTCTTTGTGAACAACAGCATGACCTTGATATGATGAATTCATAGCCCCACTTTTGGTGCCTGAAGTTCATCAGTGAGAGTGTGAGCTATTTTAATGTGGTGGCCGGAACAAATGCTCCCACCATCTTGCAGAGCTGAATATTAAAAACGAGGCGCTTTGAATGAGACAGTAAAGGACAGAGGATCTTAGAGCATTTTTAAGATAGCCTCGTCAGGGGCCCGTCCAAGCACAGAAGTGAGAGCCAGGGCCAGGCGGTGCATTCGGCATTCGGATCAGCATCAGCCCTCTTGAGCGTGGCAGATATGGGTCACTCTATCCAAATGATATGGGTGGTGTAGGATTATTAGCAACATTACAACAGCTGTTCTAACTCCCTCACAACAAGGGATGTGTTGTTATTTTAGGTCACAATAGATGGACTTATAATTAGTTTTAGTGTAATTTAGTTTGTTCTATAGCTTTTGTTTCTTTTATTGTTATAAAAGCAGCAATTTGGATGATTTTTGAAGCAGTCCTCAATTCTGATTTTCTTTCTTTGTTGTATTTGATAGAAGCGATTGTAAAGCATTGTATTACATTTTGTCATCTGTAAATAAGTTTTTTTCAAACTTTGATTTTATAACCCCTATTATCTACTACAAACTAAAGTAATTTATTAGGTTTAGAATTTGATTATGTATTCCTAAGATCTAAATTAGTCTAAAGAACAAAGCGCAGTTTAAAAATAAAAGGCAAATATAATACCACCACATTAATTAAAATTTGCATGATATTACATTAAAATTACATGATCATATTATCAAATATTAAAATAAGTATTTACTATAAATATTTTATATTTAATTTATTGTAATTTAAATTAATTTAATTTACAAGTAAAATGACAAGCAGTGCTTTGTAGAAATGTACCATACAATTTAAATAACAGATTAAATAGTGTTACTGTCAGACTTTGTCTTCCTCTACCTTTGTCTCCTCACCCTTATATGGTTCTTCCTGTTCCCCATCATTAGTTGATTAGTCTTCGTCTGTGTCTTGATTGTGTCCCAGGTGTTTCCAGTTATGTCTCCCTTTATATAGTCGGTTCTGCCCCATGTTTGCTGTGGATTATTATTAATGTCAGTGTGTAAACCTGTGTGGATGTCCTTACCTGTGTTCCTGTGTCTCCTCCGTTTGTCATTCATTAAATACCCCGTTTGTCACAATCCTCGTCTCCTCGTTCCTGGATCCCCGTGTGCAGCACCGTGACAGAATAATCCACCCTAAAACAACGATGGAATTCGCCGCCGGCGTTCTCGCCCTTATCCGGCGGGATCTCTCATTCGTGGAGTTCGCCGGGGAATTCTGCGGGCTCGCTTCGGTGACGGAGCTCCACGACGCGGCAATCCTCCATCTATTTCGGCTCGGGGCAAAGTACCAGCGCCCTATGGATCTCCCAGACACTACAGGATTGTGTTGGAGAGAGGGGATCTACCGGTGTCTGGGAAGTTACCGGTCCCGAGTCGAAACCAGCCCACGAGTGTCTCCGCTGGCCCCGTTCAGCTCTTCTTCGTCTCCGCTGGTCCTGCGGAGCTCTTCTTCGCTGGTCCCGCCCAGCTCGTCTTCGTCTCGGCTGATTCCCGAGCGCCGCCGCGAGCCCACGCTTCGGCGCCGCCGCGAGCCCGCGCTTCTCGATCGCCGCCGCGAGCCGGCGCTTCCAGCGCCGGCGCCGAGATCCAGCGCCTGCTCGAGACTGCGCCCTCAGTGCCTGCTCCGAGACTGCGCCTCCAGTGCCTGCTCGAGACAGCGCCTCCAGTGCCTGCACCTCGCCAGTGCCCTCCGGTGCCTGCACCTCGCCAGTGCCCTCCGGTGCCTGCACCTCGCCAGTGCCCTCCGGTGCCTGCACCTCGCCAGTGCCCTCCGGTGCCTGCACCTCGCCAGTGCCCTCCGGTGCCTGCACCTCGCCAGTGCCCTCCGGTGCCTGCACCTCGCCAGTGCCCTCCGGTGCCTGCACCTCGCCAGTGCCCTCCGGTGCCTGCACCTCGCCAGTGCCCTCCGGTGCCTGCACCTCGCCAGTGCCCTCCAGTGCCTGCACCTCGCCAGTGCCCTCCAGTGCCTGCTCCTCGCCAGCGCCCTCCAGTGCCGGCTCCTCGTAAGTGCTCATCGATGCCTCCGCTGGTTCCGTCCAGCTCATCGATGCCTCCGCTGGTTCCGTCCAGCTCTTCAGAGCGCCAACGAGAGTCAGCGGCACCCGAGCGCCAACGAGTCAGCGGCACCCGAGCGCCACGAGTCAGCGCCACCCGAGCACCCACGAGGCTTCCAGAGCCCCCGCTGGTCCGTCCCAGCTCACCTCATGCTTCTCCGCTGGTCCCGTCCAGCTCACCTTGGCCCACGCTGGTCCCGTCCAGCTCACCTGGGCCTCCGCTGGTCCGTCCAGCTCATCTGGGCCTCCGCTGGTCCCGTCCCAGCTCACCTGGGCCCACGCTGGTCCCGTCCCAGCTCATCCTTAGCTCCGCTGGTCCCGTCCCAGCTCACCTCATGCTTCTCCGCTGGTCCCGTCCAGCTTCCCTGAGCCTCCGCTGGTCCTGTCCAGCTCACCTGGGCCCACGCTGGTCCCATCCAGCTCACCCTTAGCTCCGCTGGTCCCGTCCAGCCCAACTTTCCCTCCGCTGGCCCTGTCCAGCTCGCCTTCCACGGCTCCTGAGCGCCCCCCTGGGATGGGGAGCTTCCCCAAGAAAATTTTGGGGGGGGGCTACCCTCCATGGCCGCCTGAGTTCCCCGATCCGCCATGGCCGCCCGAGCACCCCGCTCCGCCATGGCCTCCTCAGTTCCCAGACCCTCCGTGGCCGCCTGATCCGCCGTGGCCGCCTGAGTCCCCGGATCCGCCGTGG
Organism: Gymnocypris eckloni scoliostomus; assembly: GCA_027564155.1. Lineage (NCBI taxonomy): Eukaryota > Metazoa > Chordata > Actinopteri > Cypriniformes > Cyprinidae > Gymnocypris > Gymnocypris eckloni. Next base: position 7,359,686 of record CM050429.1, read on the forward strand.
CCGCCTGAGTCCCCGGATCCGCCGTGGCCGCCTGAGTCCCCGGATCCGCCGTGGCCGCCTGAGTCCCCCGATCCGCCATGGGTCCCGGAACGGGCACCGCCCTGGAGGTCACCTGTCCGGTCTCCAGGTCCTTGAGGCCTCCAGAGTGCCCACCCTCCTCCCCTTTCGATGTAAATGACGGCGGGGACGCGCCTATTGGAAGGGGGGGGTAATGTCAGACTTTGTCTTCCTCTACCTTTGTCTCCTCACCCTTATATGGTTCTTCCTGTTCCCCATCATTAGTTGATTAGTCTTCGTCTGTGTCTTGATTGTGTCCCAGGTGTTTCCAGTTATGTCTCCCTTTATATAGTCGGTTCTGCCCCATGTTTGCTGTGGATTATTATTAATGTCAGTGTGTAAACCTGTGTGGATGTCCTTACCTGTGTTCCTGTGTCTCCTCCGTTTGTCATTCATTAAATACCCCGTTTGTCACAATCCTCGTCTCCTCGTTCCTGGATCCCCGTGTGCAGCACCGTGACAGTTACATTGCTTAACTATGTTTTAATTTAAAAACAAACTTTATGCATTACTAGCATTATGGAATGGCATTTTAGTGAATGTATATATTTTGCTGTTATTAAAAACAAAATTATAATTTTGTTATTAATTAAATGTATTTTAGTAATTAATAATGTTTCACACATTCTCTATAAGATATAAAGTGTGTGTGTGTGGGGGGGGGGTGTTTGTATGGTCTCTAAACTGCTTTTTCTCAGCTTCTGTGTAATGTAATGACTTTGAAACGCTATGTGGCAACACGTTTTATGATTTTATCAGTATAAATGTACATACAAGTGTTTAAGCAATGGTGTTATGCACCGTAGTAGTGTGTTAAAAGTGCCAAGTGGATGCTAAAGAGTTGATATGTGAGTTTGCATGTTTAGAAAATGTCAGCGTTTTCAAGATCATCCACTAAGAGTGCGAACATTCGGGCGTTGTGAGTATATGCCTAGTGGCAGGGTGGGAGATGGGTGGAAAGAGCATGTGGTAGACTGGGAGAAAGAAAAAAAGAGAGAGGTCTCCACAGCACCACAGATCAGGGAGGAACAAAGGGACGCTGCCAGAGTGTGTGAGAGTCCGCACTCCCGCTGGCCTCTAATTCAAACCAAACGTTCACCATGAAATAGCTCTTTGACATCATTACATGCTGTGCATGCTGATGGCCTCCACTCCTAAACATGGTAGGGTGAGGGGGCTGGGAAAGAGGAGGCACTACAATTGCCACCACATGGGTGTAATGAAGAGAACGATGGGACTGCACCCACCATCTTCGTTAAAACCTTTCCCTCTCTCTCTTGGTTTAATATCCCAAAGCACATTAGCGGAATTTGGAGTACTTTAGCAATTTCTGTGGGCGTTATTTGTCATGTTCAGACAACCTGCACTAACCTTCCGATACCGCAGGATTCCAGTATGTCAGACGTCAAGATCGGTCGGCTCTTTAGAACTGAGCTTTGGCCCCCACCCTGTCCACCAATGTGTGCTTAAAAGAGCCCACCTCCCTTTGATTTCAACCGGGCACAAGTATCTGATTGTACCAAGCATCTGATCCAGTCAATCAAGGCTTTGTGTGACCCAGTGTTCCTGGGACCTATTCATGTCTCTGTTCTTTGGCTGAGGCGGCCCAAGGTTCTACAGCCCTGCATATTATAGGCCAAGATCCAATTTCCAAGCCATCTTAGATCACAGGAGAGTCGTCTAAACTCCAGAAAACCACAGAATATTTTGGCAACATACGACGGGCCTGGTTTCAATATATTTGTGGACTAAGTCGTGCACGAGACCTCATATTGAAAGCTTTATTTTAGGTCACGCAGACTGGGAAAAGTTGATACAGTGTTGAGCTAAAAGTGTTGGTCACTTAGAAATTATGTGTATTTAAAAGTCCTTGTCAAATGTCTAAAACAATGAGCAAAAAATACATCCTGAGATGGAAGAAACGTTTTCAAAGTGCAATTTAAACCAAAAATGACAAGGGCCTACCGCTATAAGTCTTGCATAACACTTCTCAGAGTTTCCTACAGGAAGCAGCCCTCTGTTCTTCAACTGAGCTATGTTTGATGGGGAAAATGGGGTTTTCTCAGTCAGTACGATTGCATGTACAGTTTATAATTAGGGTCGGAAACAAAGTTCCAGATAAGGTTCCATATATTTGGACGAAAGATTGAGTCTGTTCTATTTATTTATTTCAAACACACAAACTTCATGGTGTAGTGACTGTTCAAATGACAACATGTAGTAAGATATAAGTTATTTGTTTGATATATTAATGGATTCAATTTTTTTTGTGTGTGTGTAGTATTATTGTTTTAGTTGCTAGGAATTGGATTGCATGCATGCTGTCTCTAAAATGAGTGTCACACTTTTTTAGCAAATAATTGCTTTAAATGTATTTATTAATTAAATAATCGTATCATTTGTCCAAGGAATTACTTTTGTAGTATAATTAATCGGCCCAACTTTGGTCGAACCATTTATGTGACATTGTAAAAAGACTAATTATTGTTTTAGTCCAACCAAAATCGAACTTTTAAAGTGCATGTAAACGCACTTAATGTCTCAGAGGGGGTCTGCGAGATTCTAATCTCCTACCTTTTTGTTTAGAAGGGCTTAATTGGCCATTAGTCTGACAAATATCATGCCTCATCCATTCAGTCCTCTGTGCTAGGAGTTTGCATCTCTAATAAATAGAGGTTGATACATTATTTGGTTACTAGGCAAGCTCTAACAAACAGGTTCTACACATTGTGCATCAAGACCTGGATAGTTGCTTAATGATCAATCAATAGACCTTTATAAACCTAAAAATAAAAGGAGTTAGCTGTGCCACCTTTTATTTATATTCTAAAGCAAACTTTAGCTAAACAAAATCAAAGTGCCTGTTAAAAGCAATAAGAAAACCTACAGTTTTTCCTTACCCAGATGCCTTATCTATCTATCTATCTATCTATCTGTCTGTCTGTCTGTCTGTCGGTCGGTCGGTCGGTCGGTCGGTCGGTCGGTCGGTCGGTCGGTCGGTCGGTCGGTCGGTCGGTCGGTCGGTCGGTCGGTCGGTCGGTCCGTCCGTCGGTCCGTCCGTCCGTCCGTCCGTCCCTACCTCCCTCCCTCCCTCCCTGCCTGCCTGCCTGCCTGCCTATCTGTCTAACATATTATGTTACAGCTATATTGGAGATAAATTAGTTATATGAATTTAAAAGGCATTCCCAAATCAATTCTGAATCATCCCAACTGGGAAGTTGTGCTGTGTTAAACATTTGATGGTATAGTCAAAATCATTCAATCACTCAGGTATAGACAACTTGGCCTTTATATAAAACACTAGTAAATCATCCGTCTGACTTCATGTCTTATTGATAATATTTAGTTGAAAAAACCTTTAAATGTACTCATCAAAATAATTGTATGTACCTTGCAGGGTTACATAATACACACATAATTTACACAGCAGTGTAATGAGGCTGGAACACCAGAGTGAGAGTGATATAGAAGAGTTTCTCTCGGAATGAACTAATCAATAGCAGAATGTTATTCGTAATGGACTGTGTCAGCTTTTTAACCGGACGAAACCTTCGTCAAGTCAATGAGCGGAGTTAAACCTCTCACTAATCTGAATAATTTGTGGACATATCGACTGACGAGCTGTCTGCCAGAATAACAAATCCTTTGTGTCCTTTTTTTTTCTCGGCTCCATTTTACTGTAATATGAAAATTCTCATTGATAATCTCATTGATTATTTCTTGTTCTATCATTTCAATTTATTCTCTTTACACAGGAGGGAAGTACTGAATGACAGTTACATGAAGACAAACAATCTGTTTGTGTTCTGCACATGCACTCCTGCCGAAGTAATTTTCCTGTGTGTAATAACAAACTCTGTGATCACGGTGGTGATGAGTTTTAAATGAAATATGAATTATTGAGTGTGAGCATGTGGGTGAGGGATTTGCAATTGCCACAGCTTCATAAAGACTCAAGAGGTGACTGGGGTTTAGCTGTCCTGTTTCTTTTAAGTTTGATGTTGACTCTGTGTTGCCAAAAAGTGACGATAAGCAGTTTTGTGAGGTAACATAATGGTATATAACTACTTTTCTTTGTAGCGTGTTTTTTTTCCCCTCCAGTTATTCATTTAAGAATCAATTGTTTTAATTGCATAGAGGGTCACTTGCAATTGTCAAAAGGCATCTTCACAATAAACAGATGTAAAAAAACTGACCCTCTAATTCTGGCTGTTAAAAGTTCTAACATGTCATGAAACTGAAGTAGCCAGTGGCACATAGATAAAGTATGGGGAGCCATCTTTGCAATTATCTTTTTGGCATATTTTAGGGCTTATAGCCAGATATTTATTTGTAGCTCTTTTAACCTGAATTGGAATCATCATTAAGAAGGAACACAACGGCTTGCATTGGTATATCTTTTCCTATCAATTCATGCAGTAGCGATGAGATCTTCTTCTAAAACTTCATAAACTTCTCACGTTCCAAAACTATATGCATGGATGTCTCCAATTGTTGGTAGGGACACAAACTACAGTTGGGATTTGGATATAATTTAATGAGGAACTTATTCTTTGGTGTCCAGTATAATCTGTGAAAAAAATTAAATAAATGGTGGTTCTGATTTTTTGATGCAAACAAATATTTCCCCCCCAATCATTCTGGTCTACAGAATGAATCTCCCTTTCCAAGATTATGTGCAGTGGTAGCAGTTTCTGCTTAACTTCAATAATGCACTTGTAGACAGCTGACACTACACCTCATTGAGAAGGATTAAAGAACCAAATGTGAACTTTATCCTTGTAGTTTATAAAAATGCTACATCACTTTTTTTGTCGTAGTAATTGCAATGCTTATTCTCTATCGCTCTCTATTATTTAGCATTTGTATAACATACATGTCATGGTTTGTTTGGATCCTGGGAAATTATGTAAAACAACCAATTAATTTGATCTGTAAAAATAAATAACCTGTGCATAATTGCATTTTTTCTGTAGCAAAATATATAGTTTTGTGTTTCATAAAAAAAAATAAGAGGAGCATCATGGTGGTAAATCATAGATTTTTCATTCTGGTTGAACCATCCCTTTAAATGCTTTATGCTTGTAACATGGCTTGTAACTACAGTTTTAATGTAGCTTCCCCACTACTTGTAATAAGCAGGAAGAGGGTCAAAAATGGCTTAAGAAAAAAGCTTGTAAGACCAAGTGGAATTTAAATGGCAGAATAAAAAGTGAAAGAAAATTAACTTTGGACCATATTTTGAATACATCCAGTGCCCTTTTGGTGTGAGCATGTGGGTGGGTTAGCAGTGTCAGAAGAACACAAGGCAAAGTTGAAGAGGCTGCACAGAATCAAGAGAGATCAAGAGAAGTTCGCAGTGCACTGACACTGAGGGGGAGGGAATTCAGCCCGAGTCATTAGGAGGTAAAGGAGGAGAGCCATCTGATGATGGCAATAAGGAGCAGGCTGAAAGATAAGGTGTCCATTGATCTGCACATTGATGTGTGACATTTTAACCAGAGCCGAGAGACAGAAGTTCACTAACACGTCTAAAGCAGCATCTATTTCCCTCCCTTTCTCAATGTCTGTTTCTTCACATCTGTCTGTTTCTATTCACTTTCCTCAGTGCCCTTCTTTTTGTCTCCTGTATGATCTCTCTCTTTCTTTGTCTCTCTTTCTATCTCCCTCCCTCCCTTTTTTTTCTCTGTCCCCAAAGCATTTGATTTCTTTGCTCCACAGCCACTGGTCTCACGGGTCACTCCATATTAGCTTACTTGTTAATACTTGGGGGTGGGATCAATACTTAATCAACAAGTAATGGGATTTTGTAGTCATCCCATATGATCTTCCAATAAAGACTTGAATCTATCTACCAACCTTTTATAAAGGGCTCAGGGAGAGGGTGGGCGGAGTGGGTAAGAGAAATGGAAGAAAAGAGAGAGAGGGTGGCCGGCATGGTGTGGCGCTGCGCTTTAGAACAGGGATTTGCTGCTCCGATGCTTTTAGTCTGATCTGCATCTGATTAAGGTTCAGAGAAGGCACTGTCCTTCACCCCCTCTTCTTTTATCCCACTATAATTTACCGTGGCACACAGATTCATCATCGGCGGGCTTGCCGAGGCCAGAGCCCAGCCACTCAAGGAATTATTATTGTGTCCTGCTTATGGTGGCCTACTTTCTTAACTAACAAACCAATAAAGCCGTAGCCTCCATTCAGCTTAAAGGAAAGATAAAGCACGAGTGACTGTTTGCAGTGTCCTCACAGGTGTCACGAAATGGACGACAGTATAATCTCTTTACCCGTGCGTATTTTTCACTGTGTGCTTTTAAATGTCTTACTGTGTATGTGTGTTTTATTTTGAAATTCTATTATAAAAAGGTGAGATAAGCCTCAAAAGCCTTGTCCTCATCAACCAGAAGCCATAGCGGAATAGCTGTGGTCATATTTGGATGGCTCCCTTGAACGCACTCGAGATAAATTCAAAAGCAAACTCTGATGGTTTGTGAAACATCAACATAAACATGAGGTTTCACCTCAGTTATCAAATTCATAAACTTGTTTAGAGCAATGAACGCTCTCATTTAGTTATTAACATCTCAGCAGGTTCCAATACGATATGATGCATTTCAGTACACTAATATCCAATTTACGGTGACTTCTATTACTACGTGTGCAATTATGATGGGATAACAGCGGTGATCATTCCGGTTTGCTATCATACAGTAACTCTCACTGATGTTTATTAGGTTAATACAGCAGTGTGTGATAATGATAATGTCCTATTAAATGTTTCGGCTTAGTGCTAGAGTGTTATGTGAGGTTTTTAGAGACTGCTCAATGCCAGGCATTGGATGGATTGTCATTGTTTCATTACGCTGGCTTGGCTGGAACATATGTAGTGTGCTGGATGCTCATGCACCGCTGCTTCAGAGACATGCTAACACCGTGCTTAGAAAGACAGGAGGTCAAACGTACAGTGCTGGGCTACATTATGCTCCCTTTCTCTATCTCCTTCTTTCTCAAAGGCTTTTTTTTAATTCTCCCATCCATAGGTCACAATGCATGATGTCAGTTGAGTAGCAGCGACCGAGATAGTGTTGTCTCAACGTGTGCCGTGTTTGATACAGACTGGTACCAGCGCATGCTAAACAGCAGAATCCGGGGCCTGAAACATGCTGCTCGCTCCTGTAAACAGCTCGGTGCTGCTATTGTCATTTTTCAGAACATTAATATTCATGGAATCTTAGCGGTTTAAACACTTCAGGAGTGCGTGGCTGTGCTCTTCTTTTTTTTTTTTTCTTACAGCAGATTTGTAATTTGCATTTCATAGGCGACTTTACTCAACCCTGAAATATTTTAAGCATGGCATTAGCATTACTTCCTATTATTGTATGTTTACGAGAATGAGAACATGGTGCGTGTCTGAGCAAGTGTGTATGTGTGTGCATTCCTGGCCAGTTTTGAATAATATTACATAACCTGAATAATGTCACATTTGATCATATAGTGCACTTGCCCCATCTCCTCATGTCAGATAGCTGATAAACGGCAGGTTAAGCCTGCCCTTATCGCTCGCTCTCCTTCTTCCTCCCCATCAGTGCATGAGCTGACTGTTAACTGTGGCCCCTGCGGCCACTCTCACTTCCTTTCCACACAGGAAGTTTGGTCAGGTGTCAAGGAGTTTGTTGATAGTGTGCTAACAGTCATTTCCTAGGCCTCTGCCCCACTGACCAAGACCCATTGAGACAGCAGTGTCCCAATATCCTGTTTCCTGTCGTTCCCAAGCCTCTCTGGGTGATTTATTGACATGAGAAACATGTCGTTTTTCCTTAGTAGTAACGGTGAAAGTCGCTCAATCTCTATTTGTTAAAACGATTCTGAACTCTTTTAACCTCTTCCTGTTCTGTAATGATACATGGAAGTCCCTTAATTGCTGGGATCTATAAAGTGCTCATCTATCAAATGTACCAAATTTAATGGGGAAAATATTTTTGGGATATTTAACGCACTCAACCGTAGTATTGAGATCCACTGCAGATCTTTTGAATATTTTTGTCAGGTCACTAAAGATTAAGTAATTTTATTTTTTGTAATTGTTTTCTAACACTATCTTCTTATTCTATTGGTCAGCCAAACATAACAAACTCACGCCATTGATTGAGCCACTGTTGCTGTGTCAGGCAGGTGGGATTCTCAAAAAAATAGCATTGTTTTGATAACACACCTGTGTTTACACTTTTCAGGGGAATCAGCCTGCAAAAGGGCTTAATTCTCTGCATACCAACCTAGGATAGAAGAAAGTATTTTAACATTGCAAAAAAATTAACACGGCACCTTTAAATACTATAAAGTCTATACCCAGTACGTGACCTGTTAGGATGGAAATCAGAAAGTGTGTAGGCCTATTCACACCAAATACAGTAACTATAAAGACAACTATAACATTAACTATGCTAGCTTCCATACCAACAGCTGATATCATTCTGTTTATTAAAAGTGCAAACTGCAGTTCGGTCATCTGCTGCTTTAAATACTGGAGCACTGAAAGTCAGAGGGATTTTGATTTTGATTTCAATGTTTTTATTATTCTGAAAGTAATTCCAATTGTATTTTTCTTCGGTGTCATTATAATGTCAGATCGGACTTGCCTATTCACATAGAATTAGAAAGATTATTGAAAAGTTGTAGTTATCAATATAGTTATTGTCCTTGATGAGAACAGCCCTTAACTGTTGTTTTTCAGTGGACCAAACTTTTCAATAGTCACACATAGTCTTTCATTCAACTCCTCAGCTAAGTGGTGCTCTGTGGAAAGGTGGTTTATCTCTCAGGAAAAGTTGAGGTAGTGGAGGGAGCTCCTCAGGAGAGAGCAGTCTTGAGGGGACCGTCTGACTGCGTCCGTCTGGAGCTACACTAAATCAAACACAGGGAGAGGAACCGAAGGCTTCCAGACTTAAATCCCTGGTGGAAAACTTGCTGCCATACCTCAGAGAGATTCATTTAACCTGGATTACTCTGGTGGATTTTCGTATGATTTTTTCTCAAATAGATTTGTTAGAAAAGCTGTAAGAAGATCCCAGGTGTGAAGATGATGGCATGGGGAACGTCTCGTATTTAATTACCTTCAGTTTGTGTGATTAGCTGGATTTTGCGGTTGTGCTAAATACTGTCCACCAGCAGTCTTCCATGATGAGTTCTTTTGTGGTACTTTCAGATCAAGCCCTTGTGCAAATGGGCAGTTTCTATTGGCAAATAGTTTAAATATTCACAGTCTACTCAAGGTCAATATTGGCTATACGGCACAGGCTCTGTGTGAGAGTATGTGTGTGTCCCTGAGGTCTCTGGTCCTTTAATTTCTCCCCTTCCTCGTGTTCGCTAATTAAGCAGATGCACTTGAAAGGAATGAGGTTGTAGTGTCAGTGGAAAAAGACATGGTCTGCCCCATCCGCCTCTGGCTGCACAGGTCACGGTCAGGTTCAGAAGTCATGTGTGAGAGTGGACTACTGGTGTAGATATCAAACATACTCTGGCCTTTTATTAGACAGGAAGTGTGTGTCAGAAGAGAAGGGGAGCAGAAGGATAAATGTGTTCACACATTCTAACTGATGTATGTAGCTCAGCTTTACAGGGCAAAGAAAGGGAGCAATGTCATTCAACCTGAAGGACAATTTCTACAGCCCATCTTCCATACAATAATTAATTTTATCTTTGTATACATATACAATATCTTCTCTTAGATGACCTTGACCTCTGGATGACAAATACCAGGTCAACACTGCAACACTTCCTCCATTTCTTAACCCGTAGATTAGAATTTGAAAAGTAAAAAGAAAAATAAACAATTAACAATAGATTAATTATGGAACTTCTCTGACATACTTCCTGGTTTTTCTTGTAAAATTAACACTTGCTTTCATTTATCTATTTTATTTACTTATTATTTATATAAAAAAAGTTAAAAACTAGGATTCTTTTTTCTATATTCTATCTACTTGTTTTAATTAAAAAACAACAACAAAAATAACCTTTCTACGTGTACTGTGTTAGGCTAACCAAGACTTGTCATAGCACCTGCATGTTGTTGCTCTTTTGTTGGTTTTGATTGCTTCTAATGTCCCCATTTGTAAGTCATTTTGGATAAAAGCATCTGCTAAATGACTAAATATAAATGTACTACTCTGACTCTTTAGCCTTGGAGAAACTCAAAGGGTAGCAGGTTGCTACCTTGAGTGATGACACAATTCCTTCCTCAAACTCTTTCCGACAGACAAGGGTCATGCAATCTCGCTTCCAAGTAAAGGACTTAGTTGGATTGACAGCATCCTTCAATTACCCAGATGTCCAGCCAGTCTGCAGGGTCCTGTTGAAAGGAACATCTGTTGAGTGCCACAGCCCTGAATTTAAAGGTAGAGTGAGTTAGGAGTGGAAATGGAGGGAGTTGGGGCAGCTATTTTAGACTGTAACCTGATCCTTTATGGCCACTCATAAATGTGGGCCGTGCGTAAAGGTCAGAGGCTGGGTTTGTTGTGTCTGGCAGGCTGCTACATCTGGACGGGCCGTGTACAACACACACCCCATCAGTGTGATGCTCAGTGCCTCAAATACTTACAGCCAAACTCTTTTTTAGCAACATACAAACCTAAATTCAGTCATTATGGATTATTGTATGAAAATTAGATTTTGTAATTGATGGAATGTGATTGATAATACATGTGTGGCGACTTAACAGATGTATCATTTTTAGTCTGACCACTAGAGGCAGCATTCTTTACTTAGACTAGAGTACAGCTGTTCACTGACCTGTGATTTAAATGGCTTTAATAATGATGCATGGTAGCCAGTTTTTACAGTGCCTCTGGGGATGGATGGACAGATAGATAAAGGTAGATGTAGACAAATCCATTATATAGTCACTTTTATGTTCCCTTTCAATCTTTCGTGAAGTCTCTTGTTTTTGCAGTGACCTACTAATGTAGCATTCAAATCTTAGGATGTGTTGAAACTAGTTTGTTGTAACAGTTAGTTTAGAAAAATATGGACTTGTACTTGTGCAGAATGTTGTGTATAATTCCGTCTTTCCCATCTCATTCTCTCTTTTTTGACTCGTTCTCTCACATCTGTTCCTTCTTTTTTCTTATATCTCTCTGATCTGCCCCTTTCTTGTTCTCCTCTCCGGTCCTCTCGCTTTTTACACTCTCTCTTTTTCTCAGTTGGTGTTTTATTTTAAGACATGCAGCATATGCTGATTTCAGGCTGAATTGAGAGAAGGACTTAGGAGCCCAGCTGACCTGCCTGTGCTGGCTAATTGGGACTGTTTTCTTTCCCGGTTGGCCCCAGAAGCCCAGCATTCTCAGCTGTGGCCGCTTGCGCTGTCAGCTGCGCCCCTGTGACAATAGCAACTGTAATATTTCATCCCAAGAACTACATATTTCAAAAGATGATCATATTTATCTACCTGGTTGAGCTGCACCTCTGTATCATCATAAAAGTATTTTTGGAATGCTGGGTCAGAATTATTCTTATGTGACCTCTACAACTTTTTTCCCTTTAACTGTACAATCACAGTCTAAATGTAAGGCAACTGCATGTTGGCTTAGATTAGGGGTCTCTAACTCAAACTACCTGGGGGCCACTTGCCAGGAGTAGCTGAGCAGTGTGTAAAAAATAGAAATGAGGCATCCATCAACTCCCAGTGTAGAAAGCTCCATTTATTATAATGGGTGCGATCTACTTTTGTTTCATCGTGGCGCTCGAATGAGTTTGATATACATTTGACATGTTTTATGCATTGGGCACAGAAAGATTTACATTATATTCAAAGTATATGTTTTATTAGTACATACATTCTCAGAGAATCAAACCCATAACCTTTTACGTAAATTTAAACTTTTTTTTAAGAAAAATATATTTGAATTCAAAATATAATGTTAAATTTAAAATGAATCTTATAAAATAATTATAAAAGTAAAAATAAGATAACGTGGTAACACTTAAAGCCTTTATATAAAGCATTATAGTGCAAAGTATTTTAATGCATTAATTATGCTTTGTAATGCACCTTATAATGTCTATGTGTATAATATGGTCTTATGAATAATTGTAACCACAGTTACAGTATGCATAAATATATTCATTGAGCAGGATGAATATTTAACTGTTCTGTACATTAAACACTTCCACAGTCTCCATGTTGACATGTATGAACATGGCCACAGGATGCTGATTGCTCAGAATCCTGGTGTACATTTGGCTCATTGATACATAATTAACAATCCCTGCAACTGCTCCAGCAAACACACAGATGTCTTTATGCCCATGTGTGTCTGTATGTGAGTATCACCAGCGTGAGTTTTGGCCCTCTGTAAGGTGGCAAAGTCAGCTTCCGTACCTCGGAATCAGGTGTGACAGTGGATAGTTGTCATGTTTCCTGGAGTTTGCATGATACTAGCACAGTGGCAACCTTCATTTCACACCGTGGAACGTTGATTTAGTTGTATGTGGCATGGCTGTATAAATGAAACTCTCCTGCACTGCACCTCACTGCATGAATGTGCTGTAACCAGAGGCACTCTATCCAATGGGCCGGCAGCAATTCCAGCTGGACCACCAACAGCCAGGCCAATTAGCGGCTATTGTCTGGGGCAGCCATGAGTGCAGAGACCACCAGGACAGACCCTTCTACCTTTCTCACAATATTGCCCTCCGCCCCCTTCACATCTGCTCAGTTCGCTCTGCTTTGCCTTTGCTTTACTCCTTCCAGAATATATTTCTGATGTGCAGAACAAGATTGTTGAGCATAACAAAATAGAAAGTGGCTGTAAGTAAATAGTTAAAGCATTGCGAGGTTCCAATCAACTAAAGATGTTAAAAATCTGCCTGGAAGAGGTCGCGTCTATATCGTCCTTATGCACAGTGAGTTTGAGTGGCCAAGAGATGAGACTCTCCAAGGATCACAGCTGTAGAATTGTAGAGATTAGTTGAGTCTTGGGGTCAGAAACCAAAATAATAATCAAACATCCTCTACATCACCACATGTTGTTCAGGAGGGTTTCAAGGAACATTCTCCTCACTCATCCAAAAACAAACTCCTGCAAATTCAGTTGTCAGACATGGCTGGAACTTAAAATGGTACTGGCTTCTATGGTCAGATGAAACTAAAAAAAATAGCTTTTTGGCAGCAAACCCACCAGATGAGTTTAGTACAAACAGGGATAAAATATACCCCATGTCCACAGTTAAATATACTGCTGGATCTTTAATGTTGCCAGAGGTCCTGAACATTTTGTTCAGAGGCATGGCATCATGGATTCTATCAAATACCAACAGAGAAAAAATAAAAACCTGACCGCCTCTGTTAGAAATCTTATAAAGGGCCTTGTTTGGATCTTCCACCAGTACAATAATCCAAAACAAACATCAAAATAAAGAAAAAAACTGGTCACTGAGCACAAAATGTATCTTTTACCATGGCTGTCCCTGTCCTCTGACCTGAACCCTACAGATAAATTAGTGGGGTGAACTGAAGAGAAGTACTAACAGGGAGCTGTGAATCTGAAGGATCTAGAGAGATTCTATATGAAGAAAATGGTCTCTGATCTCTTATCAGGTGTTCTCCAAACTCTTCAGGCATTATAGGAGAAAACTCAGAGCTTTTCCCCTGGAAAAGAATGTTGCAATAATTTGGTGCTGTCAAATGATTAGTCGTGATTAATCGCATCCAAAATAAAAGTTTTTATTTACATAATATATGTATGTGTACTGTGTTTATTTATTATGTATATATAAATACACACATACATATTCTGAAAATATGTCCATGTATATACATTTATATATTTATATTATTATATTTTATATTATATATAAATATATTTAATATATAAACATAACATATGTTTCTTAAATATATATACATGCATGAGTTGTATATACATAATTAATATACACAGTATAAACACACATATTATGTAAATCATTTTTATTTTGGATGCGATTAATCAAGATTAATCATTTGACAACACACAAATATGCACCCACACACACATTATTATATTATTGTTTATGCATCAATTTATTTCATAATGCTGCATGCATTTATTTCATACACATTTATGCTCTCTGGACTTCTAAATTAAAACATTTTGTTATATATTCATACTACATACTACATACTACTTGTTACAGACTAATGAAATTGTATAACCTGAATGCAATTGTAAGTCGCTTTGGATAAAAGCGTCTGCTAAATGCATAAATGTAAATGTAAATGTATATTCATGGCACAACATTGTGTGTGATTAATTCATTAATTAATTCATTCATTCTACACTACCAGTAAAATAGTTTTGAACAGTAAGATTTTTTTTAAGTCTCTTCTCACCACGCCTGCATTTATTTGGTCCAAAGTACAGCAAAAACAGTAACATTTTGAAACATTCATTAATTCATTGATTGATTCATTTATTAATTCATTAATTCAATAAAAATTAAGATCTGTTAAAAGTAGAATACAAAGTGTTTCACTTATTTAAATGTATATCGTAAAGCTTGCAGCTGATTGGTCTGTGATAAGTAAACATTGTTTCTTTGTAGACCACAAAGAAACAATGCCATCGCTGCATGAAATGTTGATCACTTCCAGTGTAGATGCGTTGGATGGACTAGTCCAGTAAGAGCATCTGAAACTGACCTCTGATGTGTTGCTCCAGTAAGCAGAGTGAAGCGTGTGCCCACTTTAGTCCTTTCATGAGGGGCCTTGTCTCTTTTTATGGCTCCTTCACACACACACACACACACACACACACACACACACATGCATATTCTTTTCTTAGTTTTTCCTACTATGCTGTTTTTCAGTGCCTTTTTGCCATCTCAGCAGACGCTCTCTCTCTCTGTTCCTTCGTACTCTCACTCCTACTCTTTTATAATGTCCCATCATCCCCTTTAACTCCATTTCTTCTCTGGTCCTGTCATATCTCCAGCTGAACTGCTCTGGCCCATCTAATGGGGTCAACAGAACACCACCCCCCGCATACTCTTCCCTTTCACTCTCCTCCTCTTTCATCTGTCCATTTCCAGGTTAAGAGCCCAGTGGCTGAGAGACTCACTAGATTAGTGGTCTTTTATGCCAAGGTGGGGTCTGGTGTGGCTCCTTTACCCATCCGTCCACCATTTATGATATATATGTGTGTGTGTGTGTGTGTGTGTGTGTGTGTGTGTGTGTATATATATATATATATATACTGATGATGATGACAAAAGCACATATTCAATTTTTAACTGAAACTAAAACTAAAATTTAAGCTAAAATTAAATTGTACACAGAAAACATGAAATATCGAACTAATTCAAAATTTTAATAAATAGTAACATTTGAATAATACAAAGATAATACCCAAAATGATAACCTGATTAATAATACCCAAGATAATACCTGTGCCCAAAACCAAACCAAAAGAAGTAATATTAGCTATTCTATGATCCATTTATTTATACACTGACCTATACAATCCAGCAACAGACAGTGGCAAATGTAATATGAAATTGTCAAAATAAATATAGTAATAATAATTAAATGCATGCTTGAGCATTTGAATTGGTCAACAAGAATCTTTACTCCCTTATAATGTTAACTTGGTTTTACATTTAATTTGTTTAAAGGATTTCTGAACATCTATAATTGTAAAGTTATGGTTTACTTTTGAGTTTTGAATGATATATGATTGTATATACTGATGTAATAATATACAATATACAACTTCCTATTTAACACACTTTATTGAAACAAACACACACACACACACACACACACACACACACACACACCACACACACACACTTACACAAGACTGACACAGATGCAGGGAAACACAGGGCTCTTAAAGGGGCTTCTAAACTAGGTAATTGAACATTTTGTTATATATTCATGGCATTAACTAAGGACACAGGGCTGGGAATTCAATTCATTCAATAAAGAGGAAACGAGGACAGGAACAGCCAAATAGGGCATTTAGAGAGAGGAAACCACAAGACACGGAGAGTACAGATATCTGACATTACATTCATTAATTCATTGATTTAAATTCATTAAAAAAAATTAACGGGAGGAAAAGTAGTGACAAAGTGACAACAGGAGGCTCCAGCGGCAGCCATTGGGAGCCTGTGGTGGGTCAGTGATAACATTGTTGCTGGATCAACTAGGAGCTTGGGTGGCCATGGTGGATCCGCTCAGGAGGCCATGGCGGGCTGAGCCTGGGCGGCCATGGTGGATGGGTTGCTGGGCAGCCATGGCGGAGCAGAGTGGGCTGGCCCATGGTGGAGTCCACACTCAGGAGGCCATGGCACACACACACACACACACACACACACACACACACACACACACACACACACACACACACACACATATTCTTTTCTTAGTTTTTCCTACTATGCTGTTTTCAGCCTTTTGCCATCTCAGAGACTCTTCATCTCCTGGCCTCTACTGGTCGCTAATGCTCCCCTTTAACTCCATTTCTTCTCTGGACACAGGAACATGGGCTCCCGGCAGTGAATGCGTGAGCTCCACCTCCACTCACCCTTTCTACTCCGGAATATGTCCATGAGCTCCAGGTTAAGAGCAGGGCTCCCACTAGGAAGTCTAGGGTCCGGGCTCTGACCCCGGATTTATGATAATGTGTGGCTCCCGGTGGAGTGTGTGTGTGTGTGGACCGGATATATATATATATATACTATGATGATGAACATAACGGAGAATCTGCTCCCTAAAACTAACGTTAAAATTAAATAGAAAAATAATAATACGAATTGAAAATCATTAACAGGCGAATTCTCCCGGACCAGAATCGTCTAATAGCAATCCGTGATCCAACAATCGTGTCCAACCAGCGAATCGTGGCTAAATAGAATAGCTCAGGAAATTAAATGCGTGGCTCGGACGGGTTGGAATGGGTCTTACTCCCGATAATGAATCCGTGGTAGCGGAGATAGAGGGACATCTATAATTGTAAGAGACATGGTTTACAGAGTCTGACAATAAGTTATTTGTGTATGTCTAATTAATATTCTTAAATTTAGAATTCACCCTTTTGTGATGCCATACATTCTCAGACAAGATGATTCCCAAATGGTCTGAAAGATCTTCTTTGATTGCTAATCACTAGCTTCACATCTCACAATTCCTTAACTGTTGGCAAAATATTTGGTCGTACAACTACTTCCATCTATTTAAGTTTCATTTCACCTCACCCAGCACCACATCTCCTGCGTTTAGCACGATTGTTACCTGTCTGCCCTCCCTAAAACATGCTGAAAGCATTTTCGGCTGGCATGTCTTACTGTGCATGTTGGGATAACAAGTGGCTCCCTGTTCCTCATAGGGGCCTTCAGGGTTTCTCAGTTCTGTTCTTTTTCTACCTTCTTCTTCAGCTCAGGCCATTAGAGGAAGAGGGTCAGGAAAGTGCATGCCATCCTTTGCGTGCTATCTGAGCCACTGGCCTGGCAAGTGAAAATAAATGTTCAAAAGGTTGTACTTTATATTTAGCCAAGGATATGACCTCGAAGTGCCTTAAAAGGGCTCACATACTTAAAGGTGCATTACAGGTCTTACACTAATTCACTGTGATAGCTAAAGTGCTCATCGCATACCGCGGGAAAGAACTAACCCTGGAGGATCTGGCAAGGGCCTGGGATGTGACCAGTTAACATTATTCAACATAAATTTTGAATTCTCTCCAGTCCTGAACTTGGAGCGGAGAAGGGTAAACCATTTGCATACTGTATTAGTGATGAGTGTAGAAAAGAGACACTCTTGTTGCTGGATCCCAACTGCACGTTTAATCTGTAAATTCCACTTCATGTCATGCTTACTTCTCTTTTAATGTATTTGTATGTGCAGAAAATTGGTATGACGTGTTTTAAGGGTTGTTTGGGGTAAATAACCTCTCGTGAGATGCAGCAGTGGTCTGAAGCTCCACTGGTGGAGACCTATTTTCATTCTTAACTAGACTGCTATGATTTATTAATCCACATTTGAAATAACAATTACGATGTCAGAAGGGATCAAGCCCAAGCCTTAATTGCAAAGGAAAACATACTTAATGTGAAACTTTCCCCTACTGAAGCGTTTAGAGTGCTTTGTGTCTTGAGCGGGTCTGTAGAGCATCAGGTCCCTGCTGCAGGTTTCAGATGCTTCTCACTGATGTCACTTCCTCCACTCAAGGCCATTCCCATTCCAGCTGGACTGGATTGAGTTTTGTAGTGTGTGGGTCTAGGAAACATGTGATTGCTTTCAGAGCTCTCTTCTGTCATCCTCTCACTCTCATTCTCACATTGTCTTACACATTTCCCTTTGGGGCCTTTAATGTTTATGATGTTTCATTAAGAGGTCAGGTCCTAAGACATTTAAGTCACATAATAGGCTTTTATCGACACTCCAGATCCAGTAATGATTGTAAAAGGACAATATGCTTTAACTGTTTTTACAGAGATTGTCTTTGTTTGGAACATTACTTAATGGAGTTTTTTTCTTTTTTGGAAGTGACACGCCATTAGATATTTATATTTTACCATATTTTAGGGGTACATTTTGGCTTAGGTCGTCTCAAATACCCTTAGTTTTGGAAAAGACACTGTAAAATAAAGTAATTAATGATAATAATACTTAATTGCACATAAATATACATTTAATTAAGGATTGAGAAAACATTTTACCACAAAAGGTTATTTTATGATACTGAATAAGAATAATAAAAATAAATGATATATATATTTTTGTTATGGCCAAGTGCTGATGGACAGGAAGCGTTATCATGTTCATGATGCCAGTTCTTTATCCAGCTTCCTCTTGCTTTCATTTTTCCATTTGTATACCTCTGGAGTGTCATAGGTATAAGTTGCTTTATTATGACATGTACACACACTCATGTGCTCTATCCCTCTCATAATTCAGTCCATAATGCACATCTGAGAGAATTCTCCACACTTCTAACTCTCTTCCTCATTCTTTTATATTTAGGCTAGCTCCACTCATATTTCATGTCAAAGGCTTATTCCTTTATTGAACATCAAATCCAGAGTGTCTCAGTTGACTCTCCTTTCTTTTTCCAGTTCATACATATTCAGGAGCTCAGGCAGCTATATGGCTTCCCGCACCAAATCCACAATTGTGCGCATTAGCACTGTAATAACATTACATGAATGAAGCTCCCGTTCTATATTTAGGAGTTAAGTCATCCGTGTGAGCTTTGACATGCCGCATTGTTTTTTCCATCTCTAGCGTTGGCGCTCCGGCCTTCTCCAGTGTCCAAAAACGTACACAGGAGGATGGCTCTTGCTAAAATATTACGCTGTGACACTTTACATACTGGTTTGAACTTTTTGGCTGACACACTGCAGAATAAATGCATAAATAAATAAAAAAACATATTTGAACGGCTCACAATGTGCCCAAGCCAGTGTGACAATTGAAGTAGATAAAAACTCTGAAGAATGCCACCCCTCTTTTCCGTCTCACACACACCAGACGCAGTACCCCCCCAAAAAATAACACACAAACACACACACACACACACACACACACACACACACACACACACACACACACACACACACACACACACACACACCAGTTCTACGACTCTGGCTTGTCAAAATATTGTTCCAGTATATCCCCACTGTTTCTGGCCTGGAGTCAACTTCCATCTCATCTAATGAAAAATGCAGAGTGTTCACTAGGGATTAACTGGAAGGCTCCTGCAAAAAGGATGAGGGAGGAGAGGAGCGGGGCTCTGCTTTATGGCAACACAACTCAATCATTTAGTACCTCCAGCTGACCATTTGACCCGCTGCTTAGAGTTTTATTCTTCCCAAATAGCAGGGCAGGGGAGAGGGAAGTGCTTGAGTTTGCGTTTTTGCCATCGTTCTGATAAATATCTCTTGCACCTCAGCATGTGTTCCCATTTATCTGAGTAGGCGCCGGTGCTGTAGATACATTATTAAGTGTGATTAAACACATGCGCAGGAACTGGCGAACACGGAAACGCTTCTGTTGCGTGGCATCGTTTTTCATCCCCCCACCTCTGTGAGCGTACGCCACTTAAACACACAGACACATTGAGTGTGTGTGATTCCGAATTGGACTTTGTGTTGAGCATAGTCAGCATAGAAATTACTGGATAAAGAAAGGGGAGGAAAGGAAAAAATAGACGAGACGAGGTGAAATGAGGCAAGGCAGGAGGAAGGGAAAAGTAAAGAAGATGAGATTAAATGAGAAGTAAGAGGAAAAGAAAGAAGAAGAGAGGAAACGGAAGTTGATGAGACATTAAGAGAATATAGGAAAGGAAAGGAAAGGAAAGGAAAGGAAAGGAAAGGAAAGGAAAGGAAAGGAAAGGAAAGGAAAGGAAAGGAAAGGAAGGGAAGGGAAAAGTAAAGAAGATGAGATTAAATGAGAAGTAAGAGGAAAAGAAAGAAGAAGAGAGGAAACGGAAGTTGATGAGACATTAAGAGTATAGAGGAAAGGAAAGGAAAGGAAAGGAAAGGAAAGGAAAGGAAAGGAAAGGAAAGGAAAGGAAAGGAAAGGAAAGGAAAGGAAATGAAAAGGAAAGGAAAGGAAAGGAAAGGAAAAGAGATGGGGGATATGAGAAGAAAGGGGAGAAAATAAGGGAGTATGAGACAGAAGGAGAGAAAAGGATACTAGAAGAGAGAAGAGGCTAGGGGTGATTAGACGGGAGGAGACAAGATATGGGAAAACAGGAGGGTGGGATGAGATGAGAGGGAGAGAAAAGAAGTTGAGACAAGATGATGAGATGTGGGAAAGAATAAGATGACAATAAATGAGATGAGAATAGGACAGGAAAATAGACAAAATATGTGCAGATGAAAGACAGAGATGAAAAGAGACTAGAGAGAGACAAAGATCCAAAATAATGGAAATCAATGCAGGAGGAAAGAAGGTACAAGATGAGATGAGAAAGGAGGCGATGAGAATAGGCTAGAAGCAAAGAGAAAATTAGACAAGAAGAGCGGAGAGGAAAGAAACAAGATGAGAGGAATGGAAAGGAGAGAAGAGCATATGAGATAATGAGAGGAGAGGAGATGAGACAAAGGCATGTGAGAGGATTGGGGAAGAAAGGAGATAAGAGATAAAGGGAGAGAATAGGAGATAAGATAAATGTAGAGGAGGAAAGGAAAGGTGACAAATAGGAAAGAAAAAGGGAAGAAGATGAGGTGAGAAGAGGAGAAGGAAGGAAAGGCTTAGAAAGGAGACAAGAAGAGGAAAGTAGACAAGATAACAGGAGATGAAAGGTGATGTTATGAGATGAGGGACTATGAGAGGTGACGGGAGGAAAAGAGAGGAGACAAAAAGAGATGAAAGATGAGGAAAGGAGCCGAGAAGAGACTAGGGGGAGAGGAGACAATGAGGCAAGAGGAGAGGAAAGAAGATGAGAAGAAAATAAAATCATGAGACAGAAGGTGAGGAGATAAAAAAAGTGGATGTGAGACAGTGAGACAATATAATAAGATATATATGTGTCTGTTTAAATACAAAACATCACAGTAAAGCTGCCCTGTAATATCGGGCCACCTCAGGACAAAGTTGCTCTCCTGAAATGCACCAATTATTCTGTTTTTGATATTGTGCCTTCAGTCGAATAATCCAGCATGTCTTTTGGATTCTGCTGCATCAATAATGTACGCTGGGCGGTGTATAATTTATGTAAGTGGACATGCAATCACCTCAAATTAAAGTGCATGAGCGGAGGTCAGGATGTGTGTATGTTTATGTGGAACAGTGCAGGCAAAGAAGAGGCCAATCCAGTGCATTCAAGTGCCAAGCGCATCTCATTCTCTCACGTTTTTTTCCCCACTTAGCTCATTCCTCCCTCTCTTTCTCTCTCACACACACACATAAATATAAAAAACCCTAGTTACTTCTGGCTTAGCTTAGGCTGGAGACACATGGCTCACCAATGACTGAGACTCACAAAGCAGGAGGCATTAAGACATCAATAATTAATTAAACCAACAGGCTCTCATAGATACCTACAGAGGAGGACATCTGGCTGAAAGCATACTCAGTCTCATTAAAACTGGGCTCCAAATGGGAGCTGATTAATCCTTTCCAAATGTTAATTGGTGGGTTAAATTCTGGATGCTGTCATGGTGCTGGTCTGTTTTGCGGTTCCTCGGCGAGTGGAACAGGCCTGGATCACAGCTCATCCTGTTCCCAAGATGCACTGCCCAGTGCTGTGCGAACCGGCCAATAGAAATACCCGCCGCTGCCTCTTCTTCGGTAATGGTTATCACAGAACATGGGGGAATTGCTGCGTGTGTTTGTCTTTCAGCATATTTCTCGTTTTGGTGGGTAATAAATTATATTACCTTGAGTTTGATTGATTTGTGTACTTTATGCCTGGACAGAGTCACTTTTATTGCTGTTGGTCCCAGTAACATTATCATGGCTATCCGTCATGTGCAGGGACAGCAGAGATGTCAATTTTAAGACCGTCTCGCCAGTGTTTCAGGAATTGGTGTGTTAGCCAATGCTTAGCAGCTCTCTCTCTCTCTCTGTGTGTGTGTATGTGTGTGTATGTGTGTGTGCGTGCATGCGTGTGTGTGTGCGTGTGTGTGTGTGTGTGTGTGTGTGTGTGTGTGTGTGTGTGTGTGTGTGTGTGTGTGTGTGTGTAAGAGTGTGACATGTTTATGAATGCCAAGATGTACTGTGGAGTCACGGTGCTGTCCAGCAGCTCACTGCATTAGCTGACAAACTCTCCCACTTGTCACATGAAGCGTTGACTTAAACACGGCAGAGTTCATCTCTCTCTCTCTCTCTCTCTCTCTCTCTCTCTCTCTCTCTCTCTCTTCGTATCTTATTCATCTGTCTTTTGTAACTGGAGTGCCACATCACTGAACATTAATCTGTTTTTAAATTGAAAGCTCAACTTTTTTTTTCTAGACCCTAGATAATTCTGTAGATGCATTGTAAGAAACATTATTATTTTATTTTATTTTGCACTTTTTATATTATTAAAATCAGTGTCTTGTTGTTTATTAATATTACTGTTCTCTTGCTGCAATAACTGCACCTAACTCAGCAGATATGACCTGTTTAGTACCGTAAAAATATCCATATTGAAAAATAAAATGGGCACATCTGACCAAAGTTGAGTATAAGTGCAGCTTGTTAGATTTATGCTTGAAACAATTTACCGTTTCAGTAAGAAAAAAATATTTTATATTTTTTTGTTTATATATTTAGACATTTATTTTTCTGGAAAGCCATACCAAAATACTGATTAGGAAAATGTTTCTTTTTTTTCTGTAAATCTAAATATACAACATGGTCATGTGTTATTTTTAGGTGTTTTTGGACTGAATCCTCGTGCTGGTTTCTTGGGATGTTGGTGAGGCCATATGTTCAGTTGATCTGATCATGTCTGAGCCTGAAGTCGAAAGTTTGTTTCATTTAAAGCCTGACCTTTTTGTTCTTTCCAGAACCTCTTACCTCAGTGTCCTCCCACTGCAAACAACTAACACCATCCAGAGCTCAAATGCAGTTTCATATGTTTCCAACTGTGTCTGTGTGTGTGGAAACCGTGTATGCAGGTTCATCTATGTGGGAGTGGGGTTATAACATGTGTGTATGGGGCACGGATTTGCACAAACAGCTTGCTTAATTACCATGAAGAGAGATCCGTTAGAGGATCATTAATGAAGCACATGTATCAAACAATATTTCTAAACATATCACAAATCAGAGAAAGAGAGACAGCTGTAACATTGTGGCGGCAACCATATTGTTGTGGACATTACTCATTATATACTTCTTTCTTTCTTGACCTTTCACCAGCTGCCTGTCAGGTCTCATCTTGGACAACACATTCACAATATCAGTTGTGCTTCTTAATAGGGAATGACAATATGGAGAAATTAAGCAGTTTATTTGCCATTAATACTTACATTCTAGAACATCTATAAGTAAATCAGCTTCTGATGGATTTGGTAGCTGTGACAGCCGTAAAATAATATAAAATAAAATATACTTCTTTTTTTACGCTTGTAGTTCCAGCCTACAAAAAATGCGTATTGTCTATTATACTATATTATTACCAAATCCTTAGTTTAATATTTAAATTATTTTGTTTTCTTTCAGTCAAAACTGAGTGAACATTGCCAGCAATATCCACAAGTAATGGTTTTTTTCAGTCAGTTCCAAAAATACAACACCTGTGCTAACTAAAAGAAAAGTTGAGAGAAAGATTGAATCCAATATTTGGTAATAATGGATTATGATAATGATAGATTTACTAGCTATTTTTAAATGGCCATTCCAAATTAGCTAAATGATTTTCAGCATAGCATGAGGGACATATACGTTTTTGTGTGTGTGTTTTATAGCACACACATGTATGCTTTAATAATCCACATTTGTATTTGTATTTATCCATAACATTAATTTAAAATTCAAAACCTAATTGTATATCATAGCATATCATTTATTACATGTATTGTACTAAATGTTAAGTAAATAAGCTAACAATTTTAACCAATTCAATTACTGTAATAATAATTATAATAGTCAAGTATAAATTAATTATTGCTAAATGGAAATAAAACTGTTGAGTTGAAATATGTTTTAACACAGTGGGTGCATTTTTACAGTGTGCTTTACTGTACAATCACATGCAAAATGTGAATGTCAAAGTCTACAGAAACAATACATTTAATTGAGGCTATTTTTATTGAAATCTGCTCAAAAATTTGAGAAATTAAAAGAAGAGGCAGAAGGGCCTAAAGTGTAAATATGGCACTGATATTTGCATACACCATAAATACATTTGTATTTGTTTATATATAAATAAATAAATGCTCCTTACACAGTTGTAGAGCTGTGAGTGCTTGTGCTGTAGCTCAGAGCCGCTGTTTGCCAACACAGGAAACATTCTGTTGTTTCCATGGCTGAACTGTCACAGGAACCTTGTATACAGAGCAGGGTGATGGTCTAGCTCAAGATAAAAGTGCACCCTGTCAACAGTGCCTGTCCTTGCCGTGCAGGCCTGGACATTTTTGTTTCACCTTATCAGATGCAGCAGCCCTGTGTGTGAATGGCACTTATTTGTATACCACAGAGAGAAACTGGTAGAGCGCTCTAATGTGATCAACTCCCATACCTCACACTGGAGCTCATTACACACGCACCCAGGGACACGTGTTTAATATATCAAAAATCTCAATTATACCACCTAATTGATATCCGTATTTGCTTAATTGGACAATTTCATTCACCCCCACCCCCTATGCATAAAAGAAGTGTCTCACACAAGGTAGTACAGCATACAGTACTTTTTTTGTTTGGCAATTTCAATGAACAATTTCTCTCTTAGTTCTGCTATTTTTTCCCAGATTGGAAAAGATAATAAATGCATTCTCATCAACTTAGGCTCAGGCTGACTGTGAAATTAAACCAATCACCAAAGCAATTACAGCAGGGGAGGAGAGGGTCAGATCGATAGCAGCCCATTATGAATAGCCGATAAAGAGAGAGAAAACACCCAGGAATCAGGGAATCCCTGAATGTCTGATTGAGTGATTGCTTAGCAGAGGATTCTACACCGAAACATTAAATAGCATCAACGCCCATGCAGACAATGGGCAGGTAATATTTGTTTTTAAGTAGAGTTGTTTTATAGCAGCATTTAGCTATTTTTTACTAATGCAGTATCCTTATTTTTTATGTCAGGGGTTATCTTTAAACTCCAGAAACACTTGCTATAAAGTCTATGTATAATGTATTTACACTATACATATAACCTACAGTATAAAGAGAAAGGTAACATTTAAAGTAAGGTTTAATTTGTTAACATTAACTAACTTAGTTATCATGAATTAACAATTTACTATAGCATTTATTAATCCTTATTTATGTTAATCTCAACATGTACTAATATAAATGTTGAGTAAATAATGCACAAACCTGTACATAAGTCTTCTGTTCCAGATTCATACACATCGTTATTATTTATTACTAAGTCTTTATTATTTAAATGTTTCTGTTCTGATATGTATGTATGCATTTACGTACCAAGAGCCCCTAAAAACCCCACAACAAATTCCTTGTGTGTTTGCACACACTTGGTGAATAAAGCTAATTCTGATTCTTATATATATATATATTGATTAACTTTGGAATGTGTGTTTTGGATGTTGGATTATATGAAAAGGATGAGCTCAGTGGACGAGTATTTAAAAGAATGCAGTGCATCAGTAGTCCAAAGTGTACCGCTGGTTACATCACAGCTACCTTTCTGCAAGACTAACTTTTTGTAAGGTTTGCCATGAAGCACTGAAGAATAACCTGAACATCTTGTCTCCTCTACGGCCTAATCCAGCGAACAATGACCCAGGCCAAGGCCCTCTACACTGGCTTTCATCTCCTCTGTGTTGATTCACCCACCAGTATTGATTCCTTATTGACCTGAACTGTTCTCCGCTTCAGCCTGCAGACTTTTTCTCAACAAAACCCTTCAGCTTAATGTAAGAAACACAAGTCTTAGTGATTGACTTTCTTTCTTTCTCTTCTCTTTCTTTCTTTCTTTCTTTTCTTTTCTTTCTTTCTTTCTTTCTTTCTTTCTTTCTTTCTTTCTTTCTTTCTTTCTTTCTTTCTTTCTGGATTTGTGACTAAGTTTATGTGTGGTTCTTTTTTTGGTGAAATATATATATATATATATATATATATATATACATATTTTTACAATTGATTTTACTTTGGATCTCAAAAAGACAGTTTACATATATGTGTAAAATTTGTTCTAGTAATATCAAGAGAGATAATTTGTTGCTGAAAGCCAAGTCCTTTTTTTATTAAAGAAAAAAATATATATTTTGAAGACTTGCCGCTTTTTTTCTTTCAATCTGTTGACTTTTTTTTAGCCTAGTTACAATATTAAACTCAAACTATTGCTTTGATGATTTATGACCCTGGTGTAAACAGATCCAGATTGATCCTGAGAAAGATTTGGACTGTGTAGTTGTCCTCTTGAACTCTTCAATGTATCTTGCAGTGACATTTTCTAATTACTTTTGACTGTAGGTCAAGGTCAGTGACTGGCCTTTGCTTCCTACTTTGTATATGTATTTCTAAGATATGCAAGACAAGGTCACAGTGATGGAAAACAACTGTCTTACTGATTGTTATCACATGAAAATAGAGTGTAATAGAAATGAGATAATTATTCATTCCTTTCAGCTAATTAGATCCAAGTCACACTGGACCAGCGGATCTGGAGAGCTTCTATCCGCCTGCCCTCTGGAGCTAAAAGAAAGAAAGAACTAAAAAGAAATCAACTCGAGGGGGAAATTCTCTCAGGGTCTTTCAGGTCTCTGATTGTTTGTATTTTTATTTGTTTATTCGTTTGTTGACTTATCTATTCATTTCATTATTATTGTTTTCCTTTTTCTATTTTTCTTTTATTTCCCAGTTGAGGTTTAAGTTTTAAATGGTTTCAACTCTTCTTTTGATCTCATTTAGAAAAAGAATAAACAAGGAAATAAAAGCCCTTGAAGTTCTTTTAACAATAACGCATTCTCTTTTTACGCATGCCATCATATCCGCACAGTTACATTTGTATGTTAAGAGAGCCAGTTAACTACACGTGTATTTCAGCATATCGCACGCGTTTGGTCTTTTGTATTTGTTTGTAAAACTAACACGTAACATGCGTTCAGCTCCAATTTTTCTACCTCCTCATTTAGATACAGTCCTTGAAATAGAATATGTCATTTCCTTTTTTTATGCTTTGATGAAGACGTACTGTGTAAATAGGGTTTGACTGTCTTGGTAATCATTTCCATTGAGTGCAGGGTGCTCTGGATAAATAGGTCCTAATTTGTGAGAGGTGTGCAGGCTGAGCTGACAGAGGCTGCCAGCGCATATTACCAACCCTATTCTCAGCAGAAGGGAGGAGAAACGTCTGTCTGATCTCTGGCGCTCACTTCACAGAGCACTGGAACCATAACCTCCCTATAAAAGTTACAACCTTTGTTAAAATCCACTATCATCAGACAAATCATCATTGACCTGGGACTAACTGGGCTTTAGTCAGAGTTACAGATTCAGTTTTGTGAAATGGAGAACCAAAATCTGTAAAATCAAATTGGCCTAATTGAGGAAAGAAATAACTAAATAACTCACCAAAACCTTATAGAGACAGATTTTTGTTTTGACTTTTGCAGTAGTTGTGGCTTAGTGTTTAGTTGAGCCTTGGTGCCTATGTGGGAAATGTGTGGTCAAGTCTGTTCCTGTCACCTATGCATTAATACAAATTAGTTTTATTTACATTTATTTTTAAATCATTACTGATAGGTAATGAGGGGCATTTGAAGGGCAGTCATGGCCTAATGGAGAGAGAGTCTGACTTGTAACCCAAAAGTCACGGGTTTGAGTCTCAGCCGAGTATCCGGCAGGAATTGTCGGTGAGGGGGGTGAATAACCAGTGCTCTCTTTCACCTTCGATCCTATGACTGAGGTGAGACCCTAGAGCAAGGCTCCGAACACCCAACTGCTCGCCGGGCACCGCAGAATTTGCTGCCCACTGCTCTGGGTGTGTGTGTTCACTGCTGTGTGTGCACTTGGATGGGTTAAATTGTTGCAGAGCACAAATTCCAAATATGGGTCGCAACATGTCACTTCACTTTTTTTCCCTTTCACTGATGAAATTTATTTTCAGGGAGCAATTGAGCAATTTCTCAATTTTCAATTCAACCCAATCACCATTTAATGTACATAAGCATTGACAATATGCACACTATTAACTTCTAAAATCAATATAGTAAAAATGAAAACACATCCAGGCCACAGCGCAGTCAAATGTGCTGATATATGAACGCCGGCACTACCGCTGGATAGTAAGGGGCTCTGATGCACAACCCTGAACAATGGAAGCGATTGTTATTACAGCACAATGATAAGATCAGTTAAAGCAGCGATAACACAGATTTCTCTTCGTCGTTTTTATGACATTTTCATTTAGTCTCTTAATCCACGTCCTATGGGCAGTAATTAAAGCACGTGCTCGGTGAGCTCTTTCCTGGAGTGAGGGAGTATTACATTCTGACCTTTCCAGATAAGGATCCACACACAGGATTTCTAGTGCCGTTCTTCAAGTGGTGCTTCTGAAGATGCCAAAATTGATTTATTCCCATTACCGGGGTGCTAGTTTTGGTGTGCGCAATGTTTAGAGAGATGCTATTCTCTGGTAATTTACTCAACTCCTGGTTTTTATAGGTCACACATAGCATTTGTTTTTGCATTTGTATTTTGGCTTTTGTTATCCGTATGTCAAAGTACTGATAATCATTTGTGGAAATAAATAATGCAATACCATTCAAAAGTTGGCGGTCGGTAAGAATTTTTGGTAACATTTTATAATGAGCTCTCATTTGTTAGCATTAGTTAATACTGACATTAACAATAAGTGATATAGTTTAACAGCATTCATTAATGTTAATGTTAGCTAATAAACATGTTCATGTCAGTTGACAGTGCATTAACTATAATGTTAACAGATTCTACATTTGACCTAAAAAATAGGGTCACACTTTATTTTAAGGTCCAATTCTCCCTATTTAACAAACCAGTAACTATGACTTTTGCCTCATTAACTCCTAATTTGCTGCTTATTAATAGTTAGTAAGGTAGTTATTAGGTTTAGGTATTATGATTAGGGATGCAGAATATGTGCTTTATAAGTACTAATAAACAGCCAATATGTTAATAATATGCATTCTATGCATAGGCAGCTAGTTACTGTAACTGTAAAAGATAATATTAATTAATGTAGTTATATAATGTTAACAAAAAAAAAAACTTATTATAAAGTGTTTTTGAATTTTGAAATATGTTTATTTTTTAAATTGATCACAAGTTAAAGGCATTTTTAATGTTTCAAAAGGTCTCTATTTCAAATCCATGATGTTCTTTAGAATTTTCTATTCATCAAATAATCTAAATAGACGGTTAATTAATGGTTGTTTTAAATTATAATAACATTTGACAAAATTACTGTTTTACAAACCCCAAACTTTTGAAGCACATGATATATATCGATAACATATCTGCTGACTTATTTAATTGACTCATTATAAGGCTATTTTACGAAATAATCTGCCAGAAAAATAACTTTATAAAAGCAAAAAAATTTGATTTGTAATCTTGTTGTCCATCCTACGAAGAATCGCTTTTTCTCACCAAAACATAATGTGTGCTTCTCCAGCTGAAAAGAGTTATAAAGACAATGGGAAATCCACCACAATCGAGACCAGTCCATCAGGGAGTTGTTTTATTTTTACAAACTCCATCATCTCTATAATGCTTCACTAATTTGTTTTGACTTTCTTAAATAGCTCTGAGTGGGAGAGCGGCTTTTAACACGACCCTGCTCCAAAGCCAAATTTAGTTTCTCCTGCGTGATTTGCTCATACAAATGAAATGTGTGGTTTGTGTGACAACAGAAGCCCTCACGTTTCGATAGAGCGTTGTGTAGAATTAAAAGAGGTTCGATGCTGCCCGGCCGACGTTTGCAGACCAATACCTTTCAGATGGAATTCATTTCAACAAACCAGCCCTCATCACACGTGCCAAGAGTGACAAAGAGCTTGTGAGCAACAAGGTAAAAGGCAAAGGAAAAAAGAAAGGGAAAGTAGATTTTGATTGACAAACACAGGATGCAATTAGCAGAGTGTCTGAGCGAGCGAGTGAGAGGGAGAAATTGAGAGCACTGATGTGGATCCATGCTCCGGTGGTGGAGGGCTGCAGCGGAGGGGAATGCTGACTGGAGACTCTTGTGTCTTCTGCCATATGGTCTCCTCATAGCTCTGCAACGTACCTAAGCCCACAGCTATGCGCAAGCCGCATGGTTTCAAGTGGAGGTTACACACAAAAACACACACCATCTGACTGATGTTTTGCATCTCGGTATATCAAAACAATTCATGCATCTGAGGTATCGCCCGTTTTCCCCTGAGGGAGCCATCTACCGAGCAGTTGTTAAAGAAATTTAGGGGAAACTCAATTAAAAACTACCCTGATGAACAACGTTTGTGGTTAAATTGAAAGCGCGCTCATTTATCTCAAGTTCTATGTGTTATTAATTACATGGGAGTTTTTGTTTACACTTCAGAGCCTGGTGTAAATAAATGTGCAAGTTCTGCGTCTGTGATTGGTTTTGAGGTTGAAGGGGTCAGATGGTCAGGCTGAGGCCTGCAGCAGGGCTTTGTCCTCTCATACCTTTGGATCTGTGTAATTGCGGAGCTGACCTACAGGAAGTCCGTTCTCCCTCCCTTTTGTAGAGCAGCACTGCAGGCTTGTGTGCCAGTGATGGATAGTTAGTTAGATAGTTAGTCCATATCCAAGGACTGACACTGGGCAAGGTGGGATCTTGTCAAGGACCTATGCCTCTATGCCAGCTCTCGAGCCCTTAGACCCATGTTCTCATTAACACACAGTCAGGGTTTGGCCTACATCCTACTGCAGCCTGCACTGTAGCTTTCCCTAGACATTGGAGATGTTTAGCTGTGAAATGAGCTCACTTCTAAAGAGGCCTGTATATTTTGAATCAATGATATTCTTGGACAGCAAAGTTATCTGAAGATAATTTCGATTCTGGTTGTTAGAAAAGTGGTTATTAAATGAAATCATATCGTTTTGTTGTATTATATTTTCATATACTGTACATATATCTAGCATCTTTAAAAACGTTGTGGTCATGCGCCATAGTGTGGCATTGCATTAACGGTTTTGTGGGATCATTTCCATTGTTCAATTGAGCCAGATTTCAGGTTAATCTCAGGTTGGTTCCGTATGACTGTTTAGTTAAATATAAATAATATGAGCTTTATTGTTTTACTTTAACTTTTTGTGCCTTTGCATTTTTTGCAACCCTGTTACCAACATTTGGGTTATGTCTGAATGTCAAAATACAGTTTAAAGTGCCATTTTTTTGCTTTGTTTTTGTTTTTAAAATAAACATAGATATAAAACAGAAAATAACCTAAAAATTGGGTTATAATAAAGGGTAAGAATTTTTCAACAAAAGAAAGAAAGAAAGAAAGAAACAAACAAGAAAGACAGAAAGAAAGAAAGAAAGAAAGAAAGAAAGAAAGAGAGAGAGAGAGAGAGAGAGAGAGGGGGAGGGAGGGAGGGAGGGAAAGAAAGAAAGAAAGAAAGAAAGAAAGAAAGAAAGAAAGAAAGAAAGAAAGAAAGAAAGAAAGAAAGAAAGAAAGAAAGAAAGAAAGAAAGAAAGAAAAAGAAAGAAAGAAAGAAAGAAAGAAAGGTATTATTATATATTTGTCTTCTGGCCATGCTGAAGTGCTATTTTTTCCTGTAGGATTATTAGGTAAGAAGGCTGTTTAGGACACAGATCAATATATTTTGAAATTATGTTATGTTTTGTTAACACTTTATTTTAGTGTGTCATTGTTACACCTTACATGTACTTACTATTATAATACTTAATTATGCATAATTACATGCAAGTAACCTTAAACTAATCCCTAATCCTGACCCTAACCATGCAGTAAGTACATGTAGTTAATTAATATTACTCATTACTTAAATATATAATTATACTGTAACAAGGACACTTTAAAATAAAGTGTAAACTATTTTTTTTTATTTTGTGTAATTATGTAAGTAAAGTTTGTATTGCAATCTTAATTAATTATTAAATATACAGTATTTGAGAAGGTCAGAAAAACACATTCTAAAGAGGTTAGAGAGATTTTTGTCTTAAAATGTATTTAGCTACTTTTATTGCTATTTATTTTTATTGAACATATCTAAAAGCCACTGACAACAAGGTATCCTCTATTTATAAAATGCATCAAATGAAAGTATCTGTTTTATATGATGCAGTAGTACTCACATAGCCACGTGACTGGCTAAACATGGATGTCCAACTCTACAGGAATGCTTATTGGGATGTGCCCGTGCACCTTTGACGTTTGTTCAGGTGTATATGTGAGTTATTAAAATAATAATTTGGCACATTCTTTCTCACTTTCTCCCTCTGTTCTCACACTCACAGTTGCATGCATTGCAGCAACTGAAGCAGAAAATATTGCTGTCTAGATATTTGTCCTGGGGCTGATAGAGAGGGCATTGTCTTGGGACTCACTCAGGCCTCCGAGCATATAGTTGTGCATGGCAGCTGCAAAAGTGTGCTTTGTTATGTGTCTAAGGATTGGGGTTCAAGACCTTGCTTTTTCTTGAAATACTAGGCAGATCAGAGGCGCACATGTTCCTAGGGGAGCAGGGGTCGACACTTCTCTGTCCAATATTTTTCCATTATTTATTTATTTTGATTCCCGTGCTTTGTATCTCTTGTTCCCGCAGCTTGATTTTCCAGGCCAGACCCTGAGACTGCCCTGCAGAATACGAGGCCCCAGGGGCTTTCCTCTCTCCTATTGTTCTGATTATCCAAGCTACAGTATTTAACCTACAAACATGTAAAGTAAAACTGGGAACAGCTGTCACATTAGAGGGAGACAGCATTGGCAGTAATAACCAAAATACTGTAATTGAAGCTGTGATGTAATGCGAGCATGGACAGAATAAACAGTAGACTTACTTTTGTTTGTTGTCCTAGGCTGTTCAACAGTAGTGAGATTTCCCTCAAGATAACTAGCGCAGTTATTTTGTTCAATGGCGCGCTGAGAGATGTGCTACTGGAAGTGAGGCTCGTGTCTATTTTTTTAGCATCGATGCTGGCGCTGTGTGGGCACTGCCGGAGTAGACGGCTCTACTCTTTCTCTCACTCTGCCACCCTATCCCTCTCTCCTTGTCACTTTCTGTCTTTCTTTCTCTGCAGGCCTCTAAACTGTAGCAGAGGGTTAGTGTCATATTGTGTTGCAGTGTTTAGTGGAGGAGCATGTTAGCATGAGGGGTGGCATCTGGCAGCAGATAGGCCCTGAAAATGCCACAATTATCTCTATATATGTATGTATTTAGAAAAACTGGGCATTAAAATAATGTAATAATAATAATAAAACATTGGTTTGTTTTAACCCAGATAGTTGTTCTATAGAGTTGTTCTGACTGAATATCTGCTTTATTGATATGACTATTAAATCACTCACTCACACACACACACACACACACACACACACACACAAACAAATAAATTAATTAATATTTTTGAGAAAATGGCCTTGTTTTTTTCCCCTTTATACCCCCTTTTATTACAATGTTTAGAATTTTTTTATGTAATTTATTCAAAAATAAATAATTAAGACTTAAACAACAGTAAAACAAATTCATATGTAATACAGTACACATGTTTAACAAGACAATTACAATTGTAGAGCTTAGTTCTCCGTTCGAAAGAAAAAGTTTTTGTTTTTGTTATTTGTATTTTTACACTAAGCTATGGCTATGAACATTCAATGACTAAAAGTAGCATCATGTGATGTTGTTCACAAGCTGTTTTATTGGTTTAGAGATTATATGTGAGAATATAAATTTGAGCAGCTACATTAAATAGTGTCAAAACAGCATTTATTGATTTAATTTAAGTTAAAAAACAACAACATAGGCTCATTGGAAATTCGTGCCTCTAAATACATTTCTGAAAAACTGAACAAATATACTTATATGTCACTGGAGTTTCCAGTTGAAATGAACACTAGAGACAGTTCAACTCCGACAACCTTTATTCCTTT
This sequence comes from Gymnocypris eckloni scoliostomus, assembly GCA_027564155.1. Classification (NCBI taxonomy): domain Eukaryota; kingdom Metazoa; phylum Chordata; class Actinopteri; order Cypriniformes; family Cyprinidae; genus Gymnocypris; species Gymnocypris eckloni. The sequence continues at coordinate 7,394,438 of CM050429.1, forward strand.
TAAGTTTAAGTTTATTTATTTACAGGGGCAATGCACATGAATAAACATAACTGTAAATGTGCCAGAATTAGCCCAAAAGGCTATTTTTCATCTATAGACCCTTGACAGAATGTTAAAAGGTCACCTTAAAAACAAAGACAGAGCATCACACATCATATGGAGAGAGAGGGAAAAATAAATAATAAAATAAATACAAAATAAATAAATTACAGAAACATAAATTCACACACAAACACAAAAAAAATCGCTACTAAGATACAAAATGCAAGTGAATTATCTAAAACAAAGTAAATGTATTAGGGAAAGGAGAAAGAAAGAGAGAGAGAGAGAGAGAGAGAGAGAGAGAGAGAGAGAGAGAGAGAGAGAGAGAGATGGCAACAGGAGAAGGGAACATAGCCAAGAGCAATCGGTACAAGGAAGTTTATTGTCAAGAATACAGTACTAATGTTGACAGTGCTGAGTTGTCAGTAATCATTTTTTAAGATGAGACTGAAAAGAGCCGAAAGTGTGAAATCCTCTAATTGTTGATGGGATGGAGTTCCATTCCCTAGCAGCTTTGACTGAAAATACAGACTGACTGAAGTTACTTCTTTTGAGAGGAATAATACAGTCCCCTCTTTCCCAACCCCTTGTAGATCGGTGAGCAGTTGTTCTAATATTCACAAACGGTTTTAGTGGTAAAGTCAAGCTATGCATAGTCTTATACAGCAGACAAATATGTACATATTTGATCAGGTTATCCCAGCTCAGCAAATTGTATTTTTTTTTTATATTGCACAATGATGAAACTGAACTGATTTCTTATCAAGAGTTTTTAGTGATTGTTTATATAAAGACTCTAGTGGTTTCAGAGTAGAATACTAGCTTGCGACCAAGTAGTTAAACAGTAAGTAATATAAGAAATAATCGTGGAATGCACATACATCAAAGCGACCTCAGATGACATATAATCATGAATAAATCTAAAATTTGATAAACTAAATCTGACCCAGTTACAGAACTTTTTAACCTGTGCCTTAAATGAAAGTTTGGAATCAATCAGAACACAGAGGTACTTATATTCAGACACAACTTGTAATCTTTATCCTGATACAAATACATCTGGCACTACACTTAAACTCTTAGTTTTTGTAATGAACATACACAGTTTTAGAGATGTTTAACTGTAAGCAGCATTGTTCTAGCAATGCTGTAACATGAACCAATGATTCTGTAAGTTCATTTGCAACTTGTGACACACTAATTCCATGTATATAAATAACAGTGTCATCTGCATTCATTTGAATGCTAGTGTTAGGACAGATGGGTGGAAAATCATTGATGTACAATGTAAAAAGTGAGGGACCCAGAATAGACCCTTGTGGAACACCAGTGGATATACTTAGGGGAGCTGACTTATAATTCTGTATACTAACAAACTGTGTGCGACCTGACAAGTATGATTTAATCCATCTTAAAGTATGTGGAGAGAAATTAAGATAGATTTTTTTTTTTTAAACAAATGATGATTTACAGGTACAGAGTTTTGATTTATAAAGTCTAATTTTCACACAATTAATGTGCAGAATATTATGTTATGACTCCAAAACTATTTTAACATCCTGTGCAATTCGAAAACTTCATCCTCTTGAACATCGTCGTCACATTCATATGCATGAGTTTTCTAATTCAGTAGGTTTGCTCAGTAGTTTACGCGATACGGTGATGCACTTGAGAGATGAAGAGCTCTGGTACGAACCCCGTGAAACTACGGTTCGACAAAACAGCTCAAATCCACATGAGGGAGTTAAAATAGCATGGCTGCATGAACAAATTAGTTTTTATATCAGTTTTGCATTTGCATTGTTTATTGGGTTGGGTTTGGTGTAGGGGACATTTCTAGCATGATAGAGCATTACGAAATGTGCAGTAAGGTATGTAATAACGGTGTTGCAGAAATGTATTTATAGGCACGTATTTCCAGTGAGCCTGGGTTATCAAAAAAAAGAGAGAATGTTTTATTAAAAATAACAAAATGTAAGTTTGTACGTTTTTTTTTTATAATGGAATTTCTCCATGAACAACTCACAGTGTCTTCAGATGAGTGTGTGTATGTGTAATATATTTATATATTTACACCTAAATAAATCTCACAGGATTTATGTTTGTCTGAAGCTAGCTGCTACACAGTAAGTGAGCCACTGAGCTCAGCTTAGCATCCATTGACTTCACCAACACTTGCTGTCCATTTGCATTGGCAGCCTGAAGAAATATGGCCTCTTAATTGGTGAATCATGACACGTTGTAGTAGCTGTGATTGCCACCAAAGTGAAACAGTGAGATTATTAGCCATCCTGCAATGAAATTTATTATGATCTACAGGGCTCTGTGTGTGAAGAGACCATTCAACCTCAGTGGGGAAGCAACAACACCGCTCGTATTAGTCATACTTCACTAGCTGTCAACGGCCACAAAGGCAACTCATGATTAAAAATGAACATGCCGCTTGTTCAGGACGATCTCGTGTTTGGTGTCACGAGCGAAATGTTGGGTTATTTGTGCACTTTTTTGATGGAGCAGTTTTGAGGAAAGACGCACGTTTGAAATGTCTGTTAATTTTCGTATTGCGGAGAGAAAAGAGACAGGCAGAGATGATAACAGCAAATAAATTAGCGAGTGAACCGAATTCTCCGTTTCATAATTCTGTGGAAAATATGGTGAGTGAAACCCCCATTACAGAGGAAATTGAAGCCCTTTGTTCATAAGCATTCACTTCTTCGGATATTTCCCTGGTTGGAGTCGGAGATTTGCTGGGCCGGAGCTACCCAGATGAGACAAACAGGAATTAAAATGCCATATGCTTGGAAACGCTACCTCTGCGCTGCTCAAATGCCTCTGCAATTTCTATCAGTTTAAAGAGGGAAATCTTCAGAGCACCTCAACCATTTATTTATATATTTTCATCCTGCTCATTTGTTTATTTGTTCCGTCTCACTCTCTGTCATGTTCATCAGTTTTGCAGAGACAGCGCGGCATCGTTTTAGAAACGTGATGCCATTTGGCCATTCTGTTAGTTGTAAAAATGCACAAAAATGCCTATGTTTTGACAAAAAATTCATCTCCATCAAGGGTCCTGAGAGAGTCAGCCCCTCACAATGAGTTCATACCGACGGGTTTCAGCGGGGTTAGATGGCTTGGAGCCTGGGAGCCCCTTCTTTGATTTGTAAAGCCGATGAGATGTTTCTTATTTGGAAGCCCGGCTCAATCTCAATCTAGCGGTGCATTAGAGGTGCTGTTCCCCTATGCCCCACCTAGCTCAGTTAATTGTGTGTTTTCAACCCGCTGTCGGAGGCTAATTTAACTATAGATTGAAATGAAACAGCCCTGGCCTCACATTTTCTGGCAATCAAGACTCCAATTTGACTGTGTTTTCTCAGCAGACATTAATGATTCCAAAGCTAATACTCATTGTTTGAGGTGACATAGCAGCCCTGGCATTTACTTAACCTTTTGTCTTATGTACAAGTCTGAGTCAATGCAGAATCTACTCTTAATTAATATCTTTTCTTCTCTCTGCCAACATTCATTTCTTGAATATTCAGGGACAGTCAAAGTAGACAAAGGCGTATAATTCAAAGATAAAGAACGCCAAGAAATTTTTATTTAATCCCCCCAAAAGGATAAACGTGTTTCTTTTTCATATATATTATATATATATATTAGACTTGTCAGGTGTAATTAACATTCGGAGCAGCTTCTTAGATACTGTAAAATAACACTAACAAAGAACAGCTCGGGTCACCTTGAACCTTAAACTGTTCTGAACCGGGTCACCAAACCAAATTACAATTTTCTGTAATTAAATGTAAGTAATTGATCTGCTATTCACTACATCACTGTTGTTATTGTAAACAAAATCTAAGACTATTAAAAGTGTTTCTGTTAATTGAAATAAAGCTGAAATAAAATATACATAGAAAATTAGAACTGAAAGAAGTACTAAAATTACTACTAAAACTGGAAGAAAAAAAGCTATATATACAGTAAATAAATAATACTAATAAAATGACTATATATACAAAAAGTTCAGATACAAAAGCCTCTATGTGCCATCTGAGATATTCATCTAAAATGAGTATTTTTATCAGGCTCCTATGTTTTGGTTTAAGTGGCAATGTGTTTGTCCTTTTCAATGCAATTTAAGTATAATAACTTAACATAAATATAGGAGCCTGACAAAAATTATAGTTTTAGAAGAAAATTTCAGATGGCATTTAGAAGCTTTTGCATATATATATATATATATATATATATATATGCAGTTTAACCAGTTTGCTGGACCACATACTGTTACTGAAAATGTTCTAATTTCTAAAGGATTGCTATTGGAATCACATTCAGAATGGTTTTGTCTGCATCCTACTGATGATACACCAATACGATGTCTGCCAGTGATGTAAAAACAGAAAAAAACAAAGATGAAAATACTGACAGCATAGCAGCAATCTCTGAAGACATTACATTATTTTATTCTCGTTCCCTTTTGCAAAGGTCTTGTTTATACAAACCTGATATTTCCTTTCATTAGAACCATTTTTTGTGACAATAAAACGAATATATCCTGTGTTCACCCATTCTCTCTCTTTCTCTACTCCACTATTCACCTTCTCCTTCCAGATAGGCCCCTTTGTGTACATTATCCAACATACACACGGCGTGCAAGTTGCACGGGTGTTTGAAAAGTGTGACAGAAATTATTTATTATTCTGTGATATTCAGAACAAATAAGGTTATGAGGCAGCAAAGCAAGCACAGGGCCTTGAGCTCAGAGGCTATTTGATTTGTAACAGGCCTGTTTTATGTCTCTCTTTCTCTCTCTCTCCCTCTCTCTCTCTCTCTGTCTTTTGCTATTCCTCTCCATGAAGGCTCCCAGCTGAACTTGGCTGAGGTCAGTGTCCGGTCAAATGGAGTCGGGCCTGTGCGTCTGTGGGGGTGCAGATGAAGTGGTCAGCGGTGTGACAGTTAGCGGGGATTCTGACAGCCCCAGCTCCAGTGTGGATTAGAGGTGAGGAGAGCAGACAGAGAGAGAGGGAGATGGTGTGTGTGTGTGTGTGTGTGTGTGTGTGTGTGTGTGTGTGTGTGTGTGTGTGTGTGTGTGTGTGTGTGTGTGTGTGTGTGTGTGTGTGTGTGGCTCTGAAGCATGGAACTAACATGGACTAACAGAAGGACTAGCCTTGTAGTGAAGGGAAGTCTGACTCACTTCTGTGAATCTTTCTCACTGCTTGTTTCAATTAACCAGTAAAAAAAAAGAAAATAGAAAAAAGATGCTGTTACATCTGTATATCACCACATGGTCCCTGGCATCCTGGCGTGGCATTTTACATTCTCAAAAAAATGTCCTAAAACCCATATGTAGACACATATTGCAGTTAATTGTTTAATTTAATTTTTATTGAAATGAACAATACTAAAATTAATTTACATCCCACTGCAATTATTTTGTTTTAGTAAATAGCAATACATTTAAACATAATAACACCTTTTTGGGGGAATAAACAATGAAGTCTTTGTGTCAAGCACTGAAGTCATTAAAGGAATAGTTTACGCATTAAATAAAAATGTTCTCACCTTCAGGCCATCCAAGATGTAGATGAGTTTGCTTTTTGATCGGAAAAAATTTAGCATTATTACTTGCTCATCTTTTGCAGTGAATGGGTGCCTTCAGAAAGAGAGTTTAAATAGCTGATAAATCAACCCAGGCTCATTAAAATACATACCTCTACATACATTTCTGCAATAACTTAATTATGTACCTTACTACACGTTTCGTGGCAGTTTCAATGTAAAATGTCCAGAGAGTGGCATTAAAACACTCATTCAATATGTGACCATGGCACGTTTTTATTAAGTTGGTACAGGTACGTATTGCTGTGTTTATTTTACGCTGCCTGAGGTACATATTGCAACTGTTCAGAGTTAAAAATTCCGGTGACTGTCACTAAAGTTTAATGCTTTATCATGTTAGAAATGTCCCCTACATCCATCCCAACCTTACCTAATAGTGTTAACAAATTTAATAGTGATACAAAAACTAATTTGTTAATGCAGCCGTGCTATTTTAACTTTTCAAATCGCACAGGATGACACAATTGTTTTGAAGTTATATTTAGCAGGTAATTGTGTGAAAATTAGTTTTTTTTAATCAAAACTCTGTACCTGTAAATCATACTTTGTGTGAAAAAAGTTGTCAGAGTTTTACTCTGAACAGAACACTGCCTCTAGTGTTCATTTCAACTGGAAACTGCAGTGATTGGTACATATAGGTACGCTTTTTTTTTTCAGTTTTGCAGAAAGAGGTGTGTATTTCCAATGAGCCTAGGTTGTATAAAACCATCACAATAATTCACAAGTAATCCACACAACTCCAGTCCATCAATCAACTTTTTGTTAGGTGAAAAGCTGGATGTTTGTGACATTTTTAACTTCACCAGTGAAAAGTTATCTCTCAATCAGTAGAGAAATGTGCAGAGATCTACCATTTACAAGACACAGAACTCTTCTAAACAAAATGTTGGTGGATTTAGCTGTGAGATAAATATTTCATTTTGGGGTTTATTCCTGCATTTATGTATATAAGAAAATAAAAATAAGTAATATTGAGAAATAGTATGCTTTTTAAAATGTAATTATTCCTATGATGGCAAAGCTGAATTTTCAGCAGCCGTTATTCTCAGTCTTCAATGTCACACAATCCTTCAGAAATCATTCAATAAAATGAGTTCATGCATTTTATTGAAATTCTTATCATCAGTGTTGAAACTGTTGCGCTGCTTAATAATTTAGCAAAAACCATGATATATTTGTCAGGATTTTTTGATAAATAGACATTTTAAAGAATAGCATTTAATTGAAATGTAATGTTGGTAACAATGTATTTGCTGTCAGTTTTGGCTATTTAATGAGTCTTTGCTAAATAAAAGAAATACGATTTGGGAATGAATTGTTTTATAAACCAATTAATTGAAAAGAACAGTCTCAAAGCACAATTTGTTCATGAATCAGAAATCACTATAGCCCGGCGTCATGAATATGCTCAGTTTTGCTCTGTGTGGTGTAGTTGGTGTAGCAGAGCCTGAGTCGGAGCATTGATACATGCTCCAGCGTGTGTAATCTCACATAAGGCCATCAGAGATTAAAATGGCGGATAATTACGGCGACACGGGAGATTCCCGCTGTGTTTGCATACACGCGTGGGATTTGTAAGCTGTGCATTAGCCGCACGATGTGGGACACCACTGAGAAGGTAATTTAAGGAGAAAATTCCACCGGATTCTCTCTCCCGATATCATTACCAGTCGTATATGCTCTATCACGTCCGTGCGTAGCTAACCCTGCGCTGTAGATGAACACCATAGCAATTAATTGTTCTGGGCTTGGTTTTATAGCTCGTTCGTTGACCGAAGCTCAGGGAACGGTTTGTTCTAGCCATTGGTATCTAAATTAAATTGTCTTTATCTCCTGCCAGTGAAAAAAGGAAAAGGGGGGGAAAAATGAATTTGTTAGATCAAAAAAATATTTAATTTTTCAACACATCAAACAAACTTTTATTCAGTCAGGGTGCACTGCAGCGGCCCTTTTTTCTTAATTAAGAAAGCATTCTATTATTAAACCAGATGAAAAGAAACATCAATTCAAACAGTACAGTCATGTTCGACTACTACTAATCTTTTGGTAATTATTTTTTAATTGAATCTTTTGAACACAAAAGCCCTGAGCAGATGCTTGTATTACTTGAATCCCTCATCACACCCAGTGCTATATGTGCAAAGATGATGCTCTTCCATGTGAGAGCAAAGGGAAAGGAGTTGAAGAAAAAGAAAAGGAGAATTAAAAACTAGAGGATGGAGAGCGGGGGGAGAGACGAGACCCGTGGCACCCTGAAGAGTTGGAAACTTCTGCATAAACGAAAAGCTCAGCAGTGAAACTTCTTTAGATGATCACAGACACGCACAATGGTGTGCGCAAGGGGCCGGGTTGCTGTTTTGGCTGATACGTGCAGTATTTAAAAAAAATAAAGAGGTCGAGGTGGTTTGAATTCAAGCGCAGATATTTCTGTGATTTTTACCTCAAGTATCCCTTCTTCTAGCCTTAAAAAAGACCTGGACAAGCATTGCCTTCAAACTTTGAGTTTAACAGAGTGCTGATTCGTCAACGTTTGTGTGATGAATCTTGCGGGAAACGCGCTTTAAAAAAGTATTAGCCAAACCGTGATGCGAAGTTGTAAAGGCTTTGGGAGGAAGCGGGGGGAAAAAGATGTTAAAGAATGGGAAAGCTTGATTTTTTGACAGTTGATATGCTCCCAGTGTGGAAATTTGAGAAGTGCACTCTAAGACTCTTCAAAGTACTTAAGGCGGTTGGTGGAGATGCAAAGAGGGGCTTATGAAACGGGACTCTATGCGTCTGGACAGTTCTAAAGAGACATCCTTAAGAGTATGCAGGAATGCGAGCGGCAATCAGGCCCAGCCCAGTGCCAGATAAACCTGGGAAAATCACATTAAACACGCATTATGCATGTGGCTACAGGATGGCAGGCCACAAAATGGCTTCTACGCCGGCTCAGACGCTCGTTGCATCAAAAGCTGTCAGCATCATTTCTGACAAACATGATTTACTGTACCACACACACACATAAACACTTCACAGTAATGTCTCTCGCATCCATGCTACATTCACCAAATGGTAACAATGACCATTGCTATCTTTAGAAGATCGAAGGATGTTTGTAGGCAGATTAGAGGTCAGTCTGAAACCAGAGACAGATGTGTCCCTGTGTCCTCTAATCAGGCCTTTCAAGAGCAAGAATGCACGATTTTCTTCTTATTGGCTGCCTTAGGTGGGTTATTTCAGTTTTCAAAGCGAAGGACTTCTTTAAAAGCCTATGTTAGTTAAAGAGACCTTCCTATAAGCAAGCAGGAACGTAGAAAAAGAGAAATAGAGAGAGGAAGCGAAAGCGAGGGATTTCTCAGCAGAAAGACGATGATAAATAAACAATTACATGAATAACCTTCTGAAAAGTCACCTGTCCTCCATAAGGAGACTGTCGACAGCTTGTCAAGGGAAATTAAAGGTTTGTCACCATCATCCATGCACAGAGCCAACAGAATGGAGCTCTTAGAAAATGGAAGTGCTTTTGAGAATATAAAAGGGTTTTTATTCAGGATGTGTATGGATGCAGGCGGTGATTTGCAGTCTCTCAAAGAAGTGCAGCAATACTACAAGTGCAAACCCTCGAAACCATTACTCTATACACAAATGTGATTTTAATCAGTGGTGTGTGCTGGACTTCTGAAATGGGGAGGAACAGGCTCTTTCTGCATTCAGTGTTTTTTTTCCTCTCATCTCTATTGTAAAATCATGTTCCAGTTACATTTTTAAACACATTTCTTTCCATATACTGTCCTAAAAATCTATACAGCAAACAATAATGCTTTGGTATTGTCATATTAGCATGCTATTTTTAACATTGCTTCAAGTCTATATTAGTAGTGTAATTAATTTACATAATTAAAAAAATATACTTTAATTGAAGTTTTTTTTATTTTTTATAATAAATATAGACAAATAATCCATGTGAATTGCATTGATTTATTATCAGCCAATCATTGTGCTGAAAGGAGATACAGTGTATTTTGTTGTTAGCTCACACACTCAAGGCAGCTTTAGAATAGAGACACTGTCTTCCGCTGAAACTTTATCCACATCTTTTTTGGACAGTGTTAGTTTAGAAAAATGAGCACTTTATACTTTTTAGGTAATCTTTTATAATAATTGTATTTTATTGTTATGCTGTCGAATAATTTATCATCTCAGTTTTGTTTTTTTTAACCATAACGGTTTATCATCATTCAGCAACAGCAGAAATCAATCAATACTCTCCAATATTTAATTTCAAGTTGTAGTTTTAGCCATAAAGGTGTTACACAGCATAAACAGAAGAGGGTTTTTATTGCATTCACAGTGGGGAGTTTTGGCACAGGGTTCACACTGAGAAAAGAGGCTGCGTGCACAGGTTGAGTGGGGCAGGTGCTCGGGTATTGTTTTGGACTCCAGGTGTGCCTGTTTGGATCAGCAATACAGTGCTCTTTGCACAGGTCCTCAAGATAAAGTGCTAGCACCCCAGATCACTAATCCTATAAAAACACAACATGTAAGATGAGCTTTTACTGTTAGTCTGACTTATTTGGGGTTATTATAGTGGCTGTTTTTATTGCAAATAAACAGCTCGGAGCCACTCATAGAGTTGCGTTCGAGCTGTCTATTGAATTACATGGTTCCTTGAGCATTATTTCCTGTCAAGAAAGGCAATTTTTACTCACTGTATGATTTAGTTGGTTTCTGCATTGCTGTGTTTTATTTATGAGTTAGCTAGACTTATTCAGTAGTTTTGTTGTTGGGAAAACAAAATAACTTGTAAAGAGCACTAATTAAATACATATAAAAGTAATTTCAGGAAAAATGTATGTATTATCTTATACCGTAGTAACACTGTTAACACTGTTACGTGTCACATTATATGTATATATACAGTATATAAATATATATACTGTGTGTGTGTGTGTGTGTGTGTGTGTGTGTGTGTGTGTGTGCGTTGTGTGTGTTTCATTTTATTTTACCCAGAATGAGGTGATTTACAGATGTGCCATTATTATTTATACAAGTAGTACAAGATAGTTTAGCTTTTCGAAACACCATTTTTTAGCGGTTTCATTACACATTTCACCATCTTTTCTCCTGCATGCCAAATCTAAATACAGAATGGCACATTTTATTCTAGAACATGACCGTTTATATTTGAAATTAACTCTAAATGCAAACAGGCAGAACTCCGGATACCCCAATCATTTTTGCGGAGAGAACCCTTTTCTTCGAATTTCACACTGTGTATTGTGCTTGGATAAAAATGGAGAGCGGGGAAGAAAAAAATCAATAGCAAAGACATTGCTGGAGGCTTACATATTACATTTTGCATAAAAGTCAGACTTAATTTGGCTTTGATCATCATTCCCAAAGATGACTCACTGGAGCCACTATCATTAGCCAATCCTGGGAAAAACCAGACGCTGACAGAGACCAAAGGCTTTGAATCACACTGTCTCCCTTCGGCTCTGTGTTTTTGGATACGGATTTCTGCACGGTGACTGAGAGGATACCTCGATGTTTATCGAAGTGGACACTTTAAGACCTCCCAGAAATATAGCAGAATAAAATGTATAGGACTTTTGAAAAGACTTTATCTTATGCAGAGTTAGAATTATGCATTTTAATGTTATCAGGCGCGATTGTTCTTTTATGCTTAATTCATTAGGATTAAAACATGAAATGTTCGCTTTATATCTTACGATAAAAAAAAGTTCAATCTGTATTCATCAGCCTTTGAGCAATACAATATCCATTTCAACAAGAAGTAGAAGTTATTTTCATAATGTGAAAAGATAACTCCAAAACTTCAGTGCACAAAGAACTCGCCCTTGATTTGTATCGCTCTCGTTGTAACAACAGTTTTTGTGCAATTGATCAGAGCGAGATCAAGAGACCTTAGTTATTAAAGCCTGTTAAATAATTTTCAAGATTACATTGCTTAGCTTCAGTCCCTGATTAAAAATCACATTAGCAGAAAGAGAAAAAAAATGAAATGTGAATATTATTAATAGATAGAGGAGCGTCAGAGAGAGAAAAAGGAAATAATTTGTCTTCACTTCCACACACAATGCCATTGTTCTTAGGACATTCAGAAGTCACTTTATTATTAATGATACTGAGATTTGATAGTTCTTTTTTTATTATTCACACAGTCCTCTGATGTCCCTTGGATGTGAACACTACAGTTTTGTACCCAGACACAAACCTTTAAAAATGTTTCAAAGGCTTGTATAATTGCTTTGTGGTTTTAAAACATTGCCGTATGTGGTTATGGGAATAATCTGTCGTGATATATACCCACAAGCGCTGGCGAGCTGTTACCAAACACTCATACACTGCTAATAACACAAGGTGACCATTGAAAGACATGTTCACGGAGGCCCGAGGTGAATGCTGAATTCACGGCTTTTCATCCTCCTCGCTCGGCCTCAGAAAACGAGACATCAGTGTCAAAACTGACAAGAAGTGTGCTAATTTAGAGAGCTTTCCTGGATGTCTGTGGGGAAGAATGCTCTGGAATGGGTCGCTTCGACTTAATAGTCTAGACTGGGTGCATTATACAAAGACTGGTTTGGGGCTGGGGTGTAACTTTATAGGAACACATGTGAAGCGGTCTTGAACGCCCCGTCCAGACTTGGCTTCCATGTCCACACATGAAAGCAGCATAAGATGCCATAATGTTGGGAGGGTTTGTTATTATTAAAACCAGACCTCTGCGCTGTTTTTGCTGGAGATCAAATCAAACATGTGGATGCAATGGCACATAATCTAAGTGAACAAAAATAGACTGCTGTTTCACCTGGCAATGTGTCGCTTGTAGACACTTTAATAGATCGCCACAGATCCAGGGAAAAAGTATTATTTATGACTCTTATTCTTCCTTAGATTGATTTAATATGCAGATTATCTCTGTATATGTTATATTTTGTAGAAATTATCAGCATTCATTAAGTCAAACTTCAGTAAAATAATGTGTGTGTGTGTGTGTGTGTGTGTGTGTGTGTGTGTGTGTGTGTGTGTGTGTGTGTGTGTGTGTGTGTGTGTGTGTGTGTGTGTGTGTGTGTGTGTGTGTGTGTGTGTGTGTGTGTGTGTGTGTGAATAATACATAATAAGTTTCTATTTCAGATATTTTTCACACTTTTTCTTGGTCATAAAAAAAATAATAAATAAAACATCATGCCAAAAAAACCTGTTGTCATTAAAAATGTAAAATAATTTCCGAAATGCATGGAATGTTCTTTTTACTTGTTTCTCAAGTTGTTTTGCTGCTTATCTTATTTTTTATAATGATATAATGTGTAATAATAATGAAAAATTATTTTAGAAATTGTTTTAAAAGTTACATTTAAAAAAGTAAGATGAGTTATTCAAATAAACAATTCAAATATCACTTTTCTAGTGAATCACTGGACCCCATTGTATGAAGCTGGTGACTGAATTTCAGATGCAGCCATGTGAAATTGCTGCTCCATAATGAAGAAATGTATTGTAACATAATTCATCAAAGTGCTTCTTATTACAGTCAACCACATTGATCGAGAATTGTTCATAGACGTGACAAAGAAGAATAATACCATTTGAACTACAATAGGCTCTGGATCGTACTTAGAGAGTTGCATTAATTCCCAAAAATGCTACATTACAAGTAGTGCCAGACAAAAGACAAGAAAAGAACTTTCGAGTTTCATCAAGAGCTTCATCAAAAATGAAGCTAATGTGAAAGAATGAATGATCTTCCCCAAGTTATTTTTTCTTCTTTATTATCTGTCTCTAGCATTCAACTCAAGGTCACAGATGTGCTGGTATCTAGTCATTTCTAACTATGACAGAGTAAGGACCTCTCACGTTTTAATTGTACTTTAATTTACTTGGCTTGCGTAATTACTTGTGCATTTGCATAGTAACTCCATTACTATAGTTTCAGGTGTGAAGTGTCACTCAAAAGTTCATATTTGAAACATCACTGCCGCTGTATGTAACGTGAATGTTCACTCAAATGTTTTGAGTAATGTAGTGTCCTTAATGGCGCTCTTCTCAGCCGGGTTGAAACTGCAAATTAGTTTTTTTTTTAAAGGCATTTTGACAAGATGGCTTTATATGCAGGGCTCAACCGTCACCAGAAGCACACTCTGACTAAGATGAAGTGAGGAAATTAACGTGACACTACCTTTAATAACACTATAGTGCATGGCTTTTTTCCTTGTGTTTAGTGCATTGTTGTCACCCAAATGTAGTACACGAGACTGGGATTTTAGGTGTATCTGTCTGTCTGTCTGTGGGGAGGTGGCATCGGTGCAGTAGTGTAGGAGTGCGTGATTATCCAAGGTTCACTACAGCACAGGCTTAAGAAAGAGTCTTCTCACACAGCGCACCTCAGGGAATTGTTAAATGATTGGCCCAGCACTTAATTCAATCACTTAGCGCTTTCTTTCTTTCTCTCCTTTCTCTTGCTCTCTCTCATTCCCACTCCTCTCCTCATTGATCATGGTCATGGAAAAGTGATATTTTGCATATCTGGTTAAGTGCTCTTAACAACCTCTACGTTAAAAATTAATAAATAATAAAAAGGGGTGGGGGTTATCTTGTCAGGGAAGTAATTTGCTTCTCTTGAACCAATGATGGCTTGCACTTTATGTAAATTGGTGTCTAGGGACAACAAAATCCCTCTTAATACACATGCAGACTTCATAACAAAACGCGATGATGAGGAAGGAATGAATGGTGGAAGAGAAGGTGGAGAGATGATAAATAGCAAGTCGTGTTTTCTGTACGAACGGCCCCTTTGCACGAGAACTTTGACTGACACTATCAAAAGCCTGGTGACATGCTAAGCACGCGTTTTTGTAGTTGCATTATTTGGTAGTGACAATGTGCAATTTAGAGTTATAAAACCAACACTGTAAAAATAAAAAGGATCCTAAATGAAATGGCCTTTTGCTGTTATGGGGTGCAGTGAGAGAGAGAAATTGTTAGTGCTTAGTAGTGTTGTAGTCAGAGGTTACATGTTGGGCTTGTTGCTGACAAGCAGCAGCTGAGGAGTGCTGTGTTCACGCCAGACACAGCTCTGAGAAAATGAGTAAGACGAGATGTCTGTTTGTGCCACCACATGGCAATATCACATATCACTAACTTCTAAACTGAATGCCTTTTAAATTCCAAAATAATACATTTACAGTCTATTTTATAATGATTTGATCAATTGTTGGATTTTAACTAATTTTTTTAATTAATTTAAATGTTATTATATATTGTCACAAGTACAACCAACAACCATATATTAAAAAGAAGAACTCTTAAAAATATCCTAAATGAAATGGCCCAATATATATATATATATATATATATACAATTATAAAATACCAAATTTTCTCACAGCTTGTTGGAAATTTTGTGGTGGTGTATGGAAAAACATCTTGGTGGTTCTTTTTATTTGATTTGATAGTATTTGTCTAAATTTAGGAAAATATGTTTCATATGTATATGTGAAAAATATGTGAGGGAAAATATTCAAATGAAGCATATATTCAGAACATATACAGATGAGGGAATAAATACTCAAAATTAATGATGTAATGTTGTCACTGTGTTGACTATCTTTGAATTGAAATTCAGTTAATTCCTCTTCCTGACATTCCAATTCAACTGATTCAAATTCCAACGTATACATTTACAGGAAGCTGTGAATTTAAGTGTGTTAGAGTGGAAGCTATGACTACTAACACCATCCATGCTCTCTTTCAGAGCCGGGACGAGAGCATCGCTCACAGATTTATGAAGAATCCAGAAATGCATGTCATCATTATGGACAGAGGTAAAGAAAGTCACAGTGTTTTATTGTAGTAATCCTGTGTTATTCGAGCATACATGTGTGTGTGTGTGTGTGTGTGTGTGTGTGTGTGTCCTGTGTGAGTCTGCATGTGTCTTTCCTGCGACACCATAGAGGCTTCCTCCATACAGAACTCCTTTTGTATTGTTTTATTATTTATGCATGGGGCCACTGCTTTAAGATAGAGGAATAATTCGTATTCAATCTCTGCCACATCTTAAGCAGCCATTCAGTTCAAACATTTTTCACCACAGATAAAATATAAAAAGAAAAAAAAAATGACAAAAGAAAGGAAGAAAAGAACCAGAAGAAACAATAATGCACAAGGGGTGCGGAATATGTGCATCCCCAAACAGATGGAAATTAAAAGAGCGAACGAGAAACAAATGGAAAAAAGCAAAGGGAGAAAACAGAAACAGAAAAATAATGCACAGTTGAGCCAGTGGATAATTTTTTTTTAGATTTATGAATCTCAAAGGCTATTAAATATAGATTTAACTTTTGGCATCTAAAAGGGGAGGGATCTGGAGAGTTCTCACAAGCAATGAGGTACTGTGTGTGTGTGTGTGTGTGTGTGTGTGTGTGTGTGTGTGTGTGTGTGTGTGTGTGTGTGTGTGTGTGCACGTGTAAAATACAGATGAACAGCCACCAAAACGTACTGTTGTTGCACAGCCATGCCGTGTAGAAAGCTGTTCGCGATGTGGAGAGATCCCTCCCTGTTACGCTTATGCCACACACACAAACACACTTAGAGTAGAGAAGTGTCTATTTTTGTCTCTCTTTCATGGTGTTCTGGAGACCTATGCATGTCACTTGAGACAACTCAGTTTATTACTGCACAACAAAACACAATCAATGGATTGTAACCATAGGATAACTTTTGAATATTAATGTCTTGCTAATTATCATGTTACTGCATGGCAGAATTGGTTGCAGTAGTAGATGGTCTTAGTTTAAAAGAATACAATTATTTTTTCTCCCAGAGCATCTCTTATTATAAACAGGAAAGGAAGAATTTGCTAAACAATTTGGTACACAGTATTTCAGTGCACAAACCTGCATCTTATTCACTAACTACCCGCAATCCAATGTGATCATATGCTAAATATGGTAAAGTAGCGCTATCGTGACTGTAAATTATGATCATGTGTAAATATGTGTATTATCATATATTATGTAAATGAGTCTCTTTATAGACTTAACAAATTAATAATATTTAATATATATACAAATTATATTTAATAATATTATTTAATTTTCTAATTATTATTTCAGCAATAAAGCATCAAATAATGAAAAATATTTTTAAAACCTATGTAAATATAAATACTGTATATAGGACCGTTACTTTTTTGGAGAATTGTATTATTTTATTCAGCAAGGATGCATTAAATGGATAAAAGTGGCAAAGACTTAAATTATTATATAACATAATTTTTATTTACATTTTTTGTATTTTATTTATAGATTTTTATGCTATTTTGAATGTTGTATTCATTTTTTTTAAATCCTGCGAAAAAGAAATGTACCACAGGAAAGCAACACATTATGATTATTATAAGAAATTCTAAATAAATCATTATTTAGTACTAGTATACACTAGTATTATATTTATTTATGACATAAAAAGATTGAAGTGTTACAGTTGTACTATACCAACTTATGGTACTCTGTGCAACTATTGCAACCTAGTGTTCACACAGATTTATTTATTTACCCAATCTTCTTTTTTCCTTCACTGAATCGGTTGCTAAAACCACGGAAATTACACTAAAGTTCACTTTTCAGGCTGGTGTCAAAAAAAATTGTCTGTCATTTTCAAAGTTCACAACTTCAGAGTATAAAATTGATTTGTTTCTGATTATCTTGAATCTCATATTTATTTATTTATTTTACCATTCATGGCACATTCAAGGTGGCAGCGATTGGATTTTTGAATAGAATTGTGAAACTCAATTTGTCCTTCCATCAAGTTATGCTCACATTGTGTTTCCGTCATTAAGGAAGACATGAAGAACAGAGAGGCAAAGTAAAATGGGAGCTGCCAGGGGAAAGGCAGGGGTTGATTTGTGCTGAAAAGTAAAACAAACGAGTTCAGTAATGGCCGAGCTCAGAGCAGCTGATTATCCGCTGTCTTGTCAAGATAATACCATAGATCAGATGTATTTCTTTATTTAAATGATATGCCTGCATCTGCACTCAATTGGAGGCCATCAGCTCTCAGCGAGCAGGTAGATGACATTGAACACCCCTCCCCTGGGTCACGCATGCTGTCTTTCGCCTCTCTGTGAGTGTGGAGAAACACTAACTTAAAATGGATATCACAATAATATCCATATCCGTGTCCTCTGTGTCCATCCGAAGCACTGCTGTGCCCTGAACTGACAGACCTGGGAACACTACATTGAAACTCCAGGTCTCTCGCTCAATCAGGGTCACACACTATTCATGATATGAAAAGCCCCACAGCCTCAGCGAGCGAGGGCTGCATCAAATGCTAGCAATTAAAGCAGAAGCATATGGTATAGTGTACTAATAATGCTTTTGTGTGTATGAGTGCATATAGTGTAAACGAGGGGAGCTCGTTCAGACCTTTTGTTTTATATTCATAAGCATATGTTAGTTATAACTGTAGTTACATGGCAATTTAAGATAAATATTCAGAAGAATTTGAATGTTCCATTTAAAATGTATATAAAACTAATTGCCAATTTAGCTTCCTCGTAACATTTCTATGTCACTTTTTCTCAGAGTAAGTCACAATGTATATCCCCTAAAGTAAAAAAATGCATATAATTTTTTTTTTTTTTTTTTGCTACTAGAACAAAAAATAAGGTATTTGTACAGGAAGGGGAAAACACTTATTTTCTGTAGCTTTTTTAGACATTATACCGGATCCTGGACTTTTAAGGAATAATGCCTGGCTTTTAAGACTGACTTTAACTATACGTTGCAGTCCTGAATTATCAGTAGGTTACGTCACTTAGCCCAGCTAAGTGTCACATATATGTCAGTGGGCTGAACTGATCGCCTACCTCTTGTCCTTTAGAAATGTACAGTAAATGAAAATAAGGAGTTAAAAACATCTGTCTATTTTCAGCAACTTGGAGTTCAGCCCTCGTTCTGTGTGATGTAGCTTGGAAACACTTTGGTGGACTGTAGACTGGTCTTTCCTCAGGCGTCTTGTCCAGCAGGAGTTAACCTTTAGAGATGCTCAGATGAAGAGAGTGCTTTTATTCGGTATGAGCCACGTCTCCTCTGGGATTTCAAACCCTTTACTTAGATGAGTCCAGTAATGCCTTGCAAATATAATTTAATTCAAAGTTAATTCTACTGCATTACTTTTTAATAAAGAAATGATAATTTGTAGTCGCCTCTGCATTTAAAATCTTAATGGTGAATTAAATTCCTTCTTATGGTGTTGGAAGAAAAATCTATCTATACTGAGAAATCTATGCTATATTTACATTTCACTTCTATCTATCTATCTATCTATCTATCTATCTATCTATCTATCTATCTATCTATCTATCTATCTATCTATCTATCTATCTATCTATCTATCTATCTATCTATCTATCTATCTATCTATCTATCTATCTATCTATCTATCTATCTATCTATCTACAGTAGCTTGGATCTTAAGTAAACATTTCTGATTGGTTTACTTTTTAAGTATCATACTTTTACTGCATCATTAAAACAATTTCTGAAGAAATATGAATGTTTTGTGAGTATAAACTGGTCAGAGAGCTGATGGCGGTGGTAACCTCCTCTGCTCCGCAACAAGCCTCCAGCACAGAGCCCAACTGTGTTACATGCAAATTCAGGTTTGGGTTCAGCTTTTGTATTTCCATGATCAAATGCAAATGTACTAATTAGCACATTGTCTGGTTTGACTTAATAGTCAGCATTTCTGATAGTGTTTAACGAGGGTGTTTATTCTGTTCAGGGTCTGGATACTGGCAGGATGACGGCGGTGCCAATTTACAATGAACTGCCAATAGACACCACTGACTCTTTCCACTGTTAGATAATTATTCTAACATCTCTCTCTCTCTCTCTCTCTCTCTCTCTCTCTCTCTCTCTCTCTCTCTCTCTCTCTCTCTCTCTCTCTCTCTCTCTCTCTCTCTCTATCTCTATCTCTATCTCTCTCTCTCTCCCTCTTGTTTACACATCAGTAGTATCAAAAACATGCTCTTCAGTTAATGTTAAATTTAATCATGGTATCTAAAAAAAGGTTGTTTTTGGATAATGATATAGTAAAACTCCATTCAGACAAGGAAGGGATTGAACCGCCATCTTTAAACTAAACAAAGATGCAACGCTATTATAAAAGAAGTAAGCACATTTTACAAGGACAAAGGATCAAAATTATAATATTCCAAGGCTCATTTCTTGGATATCAGAGGTGATTGGTTGATTAGACTTTTCACCCCACTGAGAATCTGCTTTAATAGCTTCATAATGCTGTCATCGACTAAGATGGGTAAAACTCAACCAATTAGAATTGTAATAAGGCTAATTAACAAAACAAAAAAAAGAGCGAAAAGAGAAACGAAAAATGGTGGTTTAAAAGAAAAGGGGGGCAATGACAATCTTGATAATTAACATTTTCTCTTATTCAGGGGCCCTCTCCATCTCATAATTTATGCATTTGTCTTCGAGGCATCACAACACATGTCTCATCAACAACGCCCCCCTTCAGAACTCATGGAAGCTGGGGGCAGAGATTTTTATGAATATCTATGTTAATTTCCTAAAAATCAATGCACACCGAGCTGCTTCAGGTTTCTGTTTTTGTACATGGCCGTGTCAAAACTACAGAGACCAGTCAAGCATATGCAAATATACAGTTTTTTTCAAGAGAAAGCCAGCTTTTCGGGTTGAGTCACCATCAGGAGTGGGTGCAGGTATCACTGCCATGCCGTTTAAGCATCAATTCATCAATAATTTGCAGAAACGGTTTCAGAGTGAGGCCGGTTTCCCCGTGCGGAGACTGCTCTGCTCATCGCCTTGGGTCATTCCATAAATTACACTTAAGGAGCCCTGCATACAGACCCTACACCATGTGGCAACCCACAGCGAAGGCTCCCTCTCTCTTGCTCTCTTCCTACCTCTATTTCTCTTTTCTTCTTTTCACTTGCTCTGGTATATGTGTGTAAAGTGTGTAGCTGTTTTCACTTTTTTTATCCCTTCCCAAACCTGACATCCCATTGCTCTCAGCCAGGGCCTGTCACAGTTTGAGAGACGGCAACGAAAGCAAAACCGAACAAAAAGGACAGCAGGTAGCAAAACATCCGCTGCAAGCAAAGTTAAAGCCACCAGGTCGCTTTGCTGGTGTTGCTGCCATATGGTAACCTCAGGCAAAGCAGGTTTTCTGTTTACCTGCTCTATGCAGGGTCATGTCAGCTTAATTTCTGCTTAACCACGACATGCTTCTGGTGCCAACCTGTCCACATCATCCCCCCACAACAGTCTCAGCCCCTCCTGAGCAAAGGATTGTGGATGAATCAGGGCACATGCATGGAGTAGTTTCCGATATGTTTTGGGGTTTTTTTGTTCTGTTTTTTTTTTATCATTAACTGACACTTCCAGAGAAGTAACTATATATTATAAAATGCTAAATTTGGAGTGTTAAAAATGAAATACTGATATATTGTTCCCAATCCATATTCTGTATTTTGTACATAATGTGATCTTAAAGGGTAGTTCACCCAAAAACGAAAATTCTGTCAATTATGTTGTTAAAAACCTGTATGACTTATTTTGGTCTTAGGAACATAGATGAGGATATTTTGAAAAGTGTCTCTCTTTAAGGTTTTGTTGTTGTTTTGTTTTGAAACAATGAAAGTCAATTGGGTCCAATTGGACCTCACCCTCATGTTGTTCCTGTTCCAAACCTGTCTGACTTTTATTTATTTTGAATTTTTATTTTTTGTCTTTGGAATAAAAAAAGAAGGTATTTTGAAAAATGTGTCTCACCAAAGAGTTTTTAATTGTGTTTTTCATTGACAGTGGAGTCCAGTGTTGTTTTCAAAATATCTTCTTTTGTGTTCCAGTTTGGAAAAAACATTAAGGTGAGTAAAGAATGCTTTAATAAAGTTCCTTTCCGTTTGATAGTAATAAACTGTCTCCCGTTTGTTATTTTTATTGCGTGGGCAAGGCCTGATCTTAATTATGTCCAGTCTAGCTTAAAGGGTCACTGTGAACGCTGTCAAAGTGTTTGTGTCTGTGCATATGCCTGTTTGGACATATCTACCAAATGTCACATCAGTGAAGCCTTTGGAGGGTGAAAAGCCTCCTTATTGGGTCATAGACAATCACAAGTGACCTTTCTTCCCTCTCTGATGCCCATGGCTCAACATAAAAACATCAGCTTCCATCAGTCAACGGTCCTATGGTGTGAAAAATCCAATGGCATCTGACGTGGCATCGTCTCATCATTAGACTGGTTTAGGCTGCTGTCAGATACCCTCAAGATGGTAGGAAGCTGTGCCACTGTGCACATTTTGTCCTGAGATGTTGTACTACAAGAATTGTGTAAAATAAATAAACAAAATAAATACAACCTCACATTGTGTCAATCGCATTTACACACTGCCTCCAAAACTTTCGTCTGTCATAAAAAAATTCGGACCAGGTTCGATTTTCTGCATTTTCACATCCGTAGCAAGCATTTTTATAGGAAAGGATAACAAATATAAAAAATTCCTGTGGAAAATTCGGACTCAGTGTGCAAGGACCTTAAGGCTGCTATTGTTTTATTAAAATAGCAATTATGTGAAAAAAATGTTGCAATTTAAAATAAATGCTTTCTTAATATATTTTAACATGTAATTTATTCCTATGATGTCAAAACTGATTTTTCAGCAGCAATTACTCCAGTCTTCAGGGTCACACGATCCGTCAGAAATCATTCTAATATGCTGGAACATTACTTATTACTATTAATGTTGAAATTAGGATGTGCTACTTAATATATTTGTAATGATATTTGTATGAAAGTGCAAAAGAGCAGCATTTTTTGTAACACTATAAATGTCTTTACTGTCACTATCCTTGCTGAATAAAAGTATTATTATTTTTTTAAATGTTGAATATTATAATGTATACTTTTGTATATCATTTCACCTGGGCAGCTAATAGACTAGTAAAACAAGTGTTTTTGTGTCTGTTATGTAAGACATTTATCCCACAGAGTGAGTAGCTGTGTAGATAAAGTTTTAAATAAGAAATAAAGTCAGATTGTGAGATATGAAGCTGCACTTGTGAGAATGTTTTTAATCATAATTTGGTATTAATTGAATCAATTTCAATTATTGGAGCAAGGGGTAGCGAAATACAGGAAACACACTGTAGGTGTTGAAATATCTTTCCCCCTACACTCACTCACGCACAGACCGTAACAGGTGTCTGCATGTGCCCATTGGCATCATGCCACACCACCCGCCATCTTGGCTGCTGCCACTGCTGAACCTCCTGTCTATAATGGATGGCTCTCAGCGCTTCTAATTGATTTACTAATCTCTACAAAGTGCCCTGACAAGAATTCAGTCTGCTTCGCAGATTTATTTAACGAGTTTGATTTTAGAATGCTTCCTATATGTACATCACACTGACGTCCTCTCCACTCCTGTAATGTTGTGCGCGAATGTGTTTTTTTGACAGAGGTAGCTTGCGTGGAAGGCTGTGGTCTTGGCATGTGTGAAAAGAAGATATGGTCAGAGGCCAACCAATCTTGTGAATTGTGAGTGTGTGTGTGTGTGCTCTGAGTGAAAGGTTGAGGGACCATGTCCCTTTAACGTCAGAAGCGACAGCCTGACACCCACCACCCACCCTTTTTCCATTTCAGATGCAAAGCCAGCAAGCGACGCATGCATATAGTCACAGCAGCAATCTCATCTATGTCCAATCTGTCATGGCACTGCTTTTCATTATTCTTATTTGGAGATAGGGAGTCATTTTTTATAGGCACTTGAGCTGCAGAGCGCGGCCGGCCGCTCTCTGGTCAGGCAGACATGTCACTTTCCCGCACGAATCTAGGTCAAGGCGAGAGAGTGAGAACGCAGGAAGGAGATGGAAAAAGGCTCCCGGCATTTCTAAGAGGCAAATGAACTGATGAAATTATTGAAATTCGGCCTTGCTGGTGAAGGGGGGAGGGAGCAGGCTGTGGTCAGTCTTCTTATCCCTCACCCACAACCTGTCCTTCTTTATTTTCCTCCCTCTCTTTCACTCTGCTGCTCTTGCTTTCATACACATGCAGCCCTGAACAGATACTGATATGCATGTATAATCACAATCTTTACCATGTAAAATGTTAAACATGCTGAAATCTAGTAGGGTGTGTGTTCCGCAGGATGGAGAGCATCTGTAATGGCCTGTTGGGTGACTGAATCTCTGTTTTCTGCATTGGAATGATGGTGTATTAGCTGCGGTGTGCATTATCATCTGCATAAACACTCTGATTCAGCTGGCGACAGTAGAGGTGGATTTGTGTGTGTGTGTGTGTGTGTGTGTGCGTGCGTGCGTGCGTGCGTGCGTGCGTGCGTGCGTGTGTGCCGTGCATCCAGATGTCTCACTGTCAGGAGGCAGCAGGGGTGGGTTTAAGGTGACCTGCTTTAAATATAGACAGTGTCATGACAAGATGCTACGCTCAACTTATAAAGCACATTTGCATAACATCCTTTTGCATTTTTTTTCACTCCTCTCTCTCTCTTTATATACAAGGAGAACAAGTGTGAATTCTATTCTACTCCATTATTCCCATGCTGAGTGCAGAAAATGGCACCTTTATTATTGTGTAACTTTGTGTCATGGTGCAGGATAAATTATGGTGCAAACGTTGTCAGTGGAAATTAAATTGCAGTGTACTTTTAACAGATGCATGCAATATATATTTGCCAAAAAAATTTTTGTGACAATTTGGTCTTGTGGCTCAAAATAAATTCGGATTAGTTGACTTTTTGTGAATGAATGCTCATTTTTATCCATGCTGTTATATGGGTTTTAAAGCTAGCCATGTATACAAAAGCAGACTTACAAAAGAATTGTTGGGTTTTTCATAACTGTGCGTTATTAGTATAGAGTTGTGTTATTTGTTGTTTTTAAGTGTCATTTTTCCCCTTTTCTGGCTATGGCCTTGGTATTCTTCACACTTTATAGAGGAGTAGATGGGACATTCAATGGAATGTTTAATGAGTTTTCAAAGTTGAACCGCATTTTGTGTTGTGTAGCAACCAGTCAAGAGAAACTTATGTGGTAGAGGGCTTATGTTTGGAGCTATTGAAATTACCCATTCTTCTCCATTTGTTTTTAGCTCCAAGACCTACAAATCCCCAATTCACTCCCATTCATTTGCAAAACAGAACATTCTAACTTAAAGGATTTTCACATACTGTTTTATTATTATTATTATTATTTAAAGTGTAAAATATAATGAAAAAATCAACCCGCTCCTTTTTAATCCCTATAAATCATAAACAATGTCTCAGAACAAGCGCTTGCAGAATCTATCAAATGTGATATCACATTTTACAGGCCCTGCCCACGACTGTTGACGAACACTGCAGTATTATCAGAGACCCCACACTGAGTGAGCCACACACAATCTGCCATGTTTATTCTTACGCTTGAGCATTTAAAAGCAGCATTCAAGTAAGAAATGTCTTCGTATTACAGCTATAGAAATCAATCATTCAAGAGTGATTTTTTGTTTTTATTTTATTGTTTGGGTACACAGCTGTATGGGTACTGTATATTACGCTGCTGACACTTAATACACAGATCTAATATAAACATACACATATAAACATTTCTTTCTCAGCTGTTTACCTTCACAGACATAACCAACTATGTTTTTTGTATTTTTAACATAGACTTGTGTGTATTTGACAGTTTAAGCACAATAAGACATGAAAAAGGACTTACACACATGTTGGTTTGTGTACTTGGCGTCCAACGAATTTTCCTTTTGAAATTAGAAAAGCAAAATCGGGAATCGAGCGTTCACTTATTTTTTGATTTAATATTGAAAGTAGAAAAATTAGAAATGTTATTTAAAAATTTAAATTTAATAAAAAAAAAAAAAAATGAAAAATACAAATTCTGTTTAGTTTTTCGTTCAGGCATTTAAAAATGTCTAAACAGCTTGAATATTCGATTTCTACACGTGGGCGGGATTTAAACGCCCCTTTCTGCTGATTGGTCAGCCGAAGATCAAACCGTGCCGCCATCAATCTTCCGCAGGTTCGCGAGGCGGAATGATAGTCCTCTGCTGCTGCAGGTGTACAGATTCTTGATGCGTTTATTGCAACTACATGTACTCTTTTTTTCTCATCAAACAACCAGATTAATGAATAGCTCAACACATCTCGTACCGGGGCAGAGATTAGACAGCGCTTTCTTCTACATAGCTACAGTCTATGGTGTAGACCAGCGGTTCTCAAAGTGCCAGAGGGTCCCAAAAAAAAAACTATCGTATTTACCAGACTGTAAAGTCACGTTTTTGCTACATGCTGTGATCTATTCCAAAGTGATTAATGTGATACTTTTAACGTCAAATAATATATAATCAATTCTAGTAGGTGCATCAAGTAGGCTCTTGCTGTGTATTGGTTCATCTTTGTGGATTGCGCCAGAACACGCTAAAGCAGCACATTTTGCTGTTCACTTTATTTTTCAAAGGCATGACATTTTGTTGTCGTTTTGAACGTTTAAGAATAAAAATATACTTTTTTACCATGCGACCATGAATGACAATTCCAGGTGAAAAAGTCCAGGTGAAGATAAAATAATAGGCATACTCAATATTAAATTAAATAAACTCAGCAAAAGCAAAGTTATGACTGCATATTTACTGTACACTTCGATACTGGTCTAAGCTTGACTGTAGTTTTGTTTGTCTGCTCTTTAGTTTACTGAGTTTATTTAACCCAACGCAATTTATTAGAACTGTGTGAACTGGGGGTAACTCACCTTGTTATTCTAAAGGCTTATTACCTTCCTTTTTCAAACACACACACACAAAATATCCTGCTCTCTCCTGGCAGAGAATGGCAGACATGGTGACTTTCACTTTCTTAAGAGGATGCAAATCTGTCGTAAAATAATCCTAATCTCGTGCCGTAGCCTATATTCCAAGCGCATTTATGACGGTTTCAATTATAATGTATGACGGTCTCAATTATAATCAATTGAGAAAAAAAAAGACTACATTATAAAACCCAAAAGAGTAGGCTATGCATTTTATCTATGTTGTTTTCGATTGTAAAATAGTCACAGTTCTTGAACTTTATAATCAGCCTGTTATATTAGTCAATGCACTATTCTTTCCTTTTTATATTAGTGTTTAAATTGTTTATTTAAAAGTAATTAATTATTTAAACAAACAAAGTTACTGGGCGACCAGGGTATGCTATGATGACAGCCGTCATATAATACATGCCCTGATGATGCAAATCTGAATATATATCACAGAAGACACAGAAAAACGGATTGTATCGAGCTATTAATTTGTCTGGTTATTTGATGAGAAAAATATGAACTGTATTTGCTATAAACATCAAGAATCACCTGCAGCAGTAGAGGACTTCTGCCTTGCAGAACTGCGGCTGACCAATCTGCAGAAATCAGCAGAAAATCACGTGTAGAAATTGAAAATTCAAACTGTTTAAAAAAAAAAAAAGAAACGAAAAAGGAGCTGCTTTCTCATTTTTCTACTTTCAATATTAAATAAATAAAACATTGAACGTTTGATTCCCGATTTTGGTTTTCTTGCAAAAGGAAAATCCATTGGCCACCAAGTACACGGACCCATATGACAGCCGCTTTCTGTGCCCATGCTTCTGATGTGTGCGCTCAGAAAACCGTTTATTTGTTTAAAAGGATACTCCACCCCAAAATGAAAATTTTGTAATTAACCACTTACCCCCATGCCGTTCCAAAACCCGTAAAAGCTTTGTTCATCTTCGGAAACACAATTTTAGATATTTTGGATGAAATGAAAACCGGGAGCTTTGTGACTGTACCATTGACTGCCAAGTAAATAACACTGTCGAGGCCCAGAAAAGTATGAAAAGCATTGTCAGAATAGTCCATCCAAAACCTCATGAACTCTATTCTGGAAAAGGGGGCGGGGAGAAACAGATAATTTACATTTAAAGATGCATGCATGAAACCAGCGTGTTTTGCTTCCACTTAAAATAGGTATTTTTAAAATGATATTAAAAATGATCTGTAGGGTATTTTGAGCTGAAACTTCACAGATACATTCTGAGGCCCCTTGAGACTTATATTATATCTTGCAAAAAGGGGCATGATAGGTGCCCTTTAAGGCCTGGTAGTACTAAAGAGAAGCTAATTAATTTGGATATCATGTTCAATTATTTCGCTAATGCCCATCTTGAAATGTAAGATGTAGCTTAACTGTTTTTGCATTCTTATTCCTGATAAACATGAATAAAATGCTTTCATTATATCATACATAAAAACATATCAGCTTTCCATTAGTGAACTGTAGACAGAAAGCCAGGGTGTTTTAAACAATTACCTGCTTTATAAATGTGAAGAGCCCAGATATACTGAATTTTACACATATCCTCTTGACCCCAATTCCATTAACTCATAAACAAAAGACTCAAAGTAGTGAGGGATCTACCTCGTTAGCCAAGCATGGTGGTGAATTAACATGTGCAAAGGGTCAGAGTCCATTTTAGCTCCCTGTGTGAATACACACACACACACACACACACACATACTCGTATTATCGTGAATTATTTATAAAAATGAATGTACTGACATCCATGTAGTCCATTCATCCTGGGAAGACTTGGAGTAATGCTACTTAAATTATACTGTATGCCATGCAGTATCTTTCTTTCTTTATTTATTTAATTTGAGTCAAGGCTGAGACTAGATGGTAGAGTCTAAATTAAGACCGAGTTTACATGCTTCTCAGTTCAGGACATGACTAAGACAAGTCCTCAAGTCTGACTCCAGGATGATATTTTCATGGTCTCGGTCTTGTCCTGGACTCGGAAGAATGTGGACTGTTCTGGTCTCATCTTGACTCAGAGTCAATTCTCTTCTAATCTCAGTCCTGATTCAGGCTTGAGTGAGCTATGTGTCAACTACAACAATGTAAAGCATTCTATTCTAGAAAAGAAAAGAAAAGAAAATACATTGTCACTATGACAATTTTTTCAATACTTTTAACATTTTCCTAAACTCTAAACACAGTTAGCACAACATCCATCTGTGTAGGCTATACAATGAACACATTTCCTGTTGCTTTGACACAAAATGCATACAGTTAACACAAATGTAAAACGCTTGAACTTATTTTACACACAAGCTCAACCAAGATCAAAACAATGTAATTGTACAGCTACATTTACAAATGCTTTCACACTGTATATAATAACAGATAACATCATGTTCTAAACCTAACTTATATGCTAAAGTTAAAATGAACAGCTGTTCATATTGTGATTTGAAACACAAATATGTCCCTTGTATTTTATTCCAATGCAAATGAGAAACAGCTGATTGAAGTTATACAAATATATAAATAAATATATTATATGATATACAATAAAAGAGGACCTCTTTTGGCTGATCTTGTGTGGAAAAGCACACTCCTGCATATATTTTAGAAGATCTGCACCAAAGACTGGTGCTAGAGAAAGGGGACAGGTGGGAGACCACTTGCCAATATATGTGATCACATGCAACAATGTAGCATTCCACCATGCCCAGTGCAGTCAGAGCACGGTTTGAAACCCATTTGAGAATGATGTCTCTTTTCCTTGCACCTTACTTCCCTTTAGTAAACCCCATTGAGGAGTTTTTCTGAGCCTGGAGATGGAAGGTTTTTGACCATCGTCCATCCAGGATACAATGGATGCTGCATGCCAAGACATCACAGCTGAACAAAACCAGGAAGGATAAGGCATGCCAAAATATTCTTCCCAAGATGCCTTGCCAGAGAAGATATCAGTTGTGATATGGATGAGAACATGTGGCCAACTTCAGAAAACCGGGCAGATTAGATTAGATTTATTTATTCTTCTGTGGCTTTTTTGTTGTTGTTTGTATATTTTGTATTTTCACATAGTAAATGAGATATATATTGAATTTTTTTCTTGCATTCTTGTTTTCTTTGTTGATTGTCTTATGTCCTGTTGCAAATAAAGCCTTTACTGCATCAATTCTGTCCCTGTCTTTCCCCCATTTATGCAGAAAAATAAATAAAATACATGCATTTACTAAACCCAACAAAACAAAAAATGCAGAGAGGCTTCAAAAGAAACTGTAGTGTAAAACACAATCTATGATCAATGCAATATACCCCCATGACCTGTAAGGTCAGACCTGAAACCTAAAATAATGCAGTTTCTGTAATTCCATTTGATGTTGGTGTTTTTATGTTATTTAGCTATGATTGACTAAATGTTCCTGTTGGAAGAGAACACGTGTTAGTGTTTTGGAATCATAATTTGATTTTGAAACATGTTTTTAGTGTTTTGGTAGATATAGTGTATTGTGTTAGTGTATTGCATTTTTTTAATTAGTGTTGGAGTTTAATTTGCAATGTGTGATTTTGAGCATAAACTGTTTTATCAATTGTGTGTTGTGGGTGCGCTGGTGTGTTAAGAGTTTAGGAAAATTGTTAGAAGTATCGAAAAAATATTCATAGAAATAAAAACTGTCATGCATAAGTAAGCTGCCTACATGATTCAGAGTGAATGTGAATTGGGAACCATTGTGGATCCTTTCGCATTATAATTCATTGTTGAAAAATAAGTGTGTGTCATTCTTGAATCAGACATCACTTATCTTATCATAGTCGCTCTGAACTGACAGAACATGACTTATAAAATGTAATGTTAATAACAAGTAAAGTGAATTTCAGTACTTTTTTGTATTAAATGCACTGCGTTCAGCACTGTACTTTACACTGTCACATACACTGTAAAACATAGCTTGTTAAAACCAGCTATACAATAGACATGGTTACAAGAAATAAATATATATTTTTCTGTAATCATGCCATACTTTTGGCCCTCTGCAGTCCTTTAAGTCTGTTGTGCTTTCTTCCTTTCTTCTCTTTTACTGTGGTGGCTCATCCAGAAAAGTAGACTATCCCGTTACCATCACGGCTAAACTAGCTCGTCGCCATTTATCCCTCTAGCCCTTCTCTTTCACCCCTTCACCCCTCTCTCCTCCTTCTTCCCCATCCATCCTTCCCTCCCTCCATTCCATTCCCTGGCCTGTCATCAATCTCTCTAAAATGACAGCCGACAGATGTTAGCCTTTGCAAAGATCAAATCCATGGCTGGAGGGCTGCTCACTGTGGAGAAGGGTAGCCACAGAGAGGCAGGGCCACAGCAGTGGCACCACACACACACACACACACACACACACATGCCTATTGCCACCCGGCCGCTGCATCCGTCCGTGTCTTCATTGCCCTCACACACACACATACATACACACCGCCACCGCGCACAGAACTGATGCCTAAATGTGTTGTGACATGAGGGCATGGTGGCACAGAGACATGACTGTCAGGATGGACGGCTGGAGGGGACAGCCTGCCTAACTAAGCTGTGCAAACCTTAAGGAAAGAAACAATCTTGACTTTATGGCCTTTATATCACTGTTTTCATGTGGATCCACTGACCTCCACATATATTTCAGCTTAAATAGCTCTTTGTAATTTTGTATGTGCATTTAGTGTGTGTGCCTGTATACTCTTGCCTTGTGTCACAGACATAAGGCATGTATCTGTCTTGGTGCAGTTAGCTGAAAGCTAGCACCAGTGTTTATACAACGGCAGGTCTTTGTGATGTATCTCATTTGAACTTTAATGACTCAGATGGGTCAAGATAAGTCCAGTGATGACCAAGTCTCCTCCGGGCCACTGGCCTTCAGCTCAGTCTGCATCAGCAACCTCATCTGATAATGTGTGTGTCTGCGTGTGTGTGTGTGTGTGTGTGTGTGTGTGTGTGTGTGTGTGTGTGTGTGTGTGTGTGTGTGTGTGTGTGTGTGTGTGTGTGTGTCTTGGTTTTGCCTACTTTGTGGTAACCAAATGTTCAGTACATACTAAATAATGTCTAATAAATATAAAAAAATGCCAAAAGCTTTGTGGGAGGGTTGAGTTCAGTTTAAGGGATAGAAAATAGAATTAACTCAAAAACAGAAGAGATGTCAATGGAAAGCCCTCCACTGTGATAGAAAAATAACCGTTACCTAGCTTTACTTTTTTGGGGACAAAATTGCCCAATAGTTATTGATGACTACTAAAGAGAAAATTGTTACAAAATAAACATTTGAAGCCATTTGGTGACCAAGCAAAACTTTTATGTAATGATTACTTTCCAAAAAGTTGAATGTGGAATTTGGATTGGGTTGAGCTCTAAAATATTCAGCAAATACATTCTAATCAGTACACTGTAAATGATTATCTGAGCCTCCTACAGTCTATTCGCTGGATGTCTATATTATATACAAACCTGGACATCACTTCTGGAAGTCATGGCACACAGGTTTTTACATGAGGTTAATTTTAGTACCGTCAATTTGGGTTTGAATGTACTGGGTGTATATGGACACTTCTGATGAACTTTTAATCAATGAATTTACCACAATTACCTGATTGGTGGCTCCAGATCTTTTAAAGATTGGTATTTTGTATTACATTTGTGAAATAATCAGTGCTTATTACTTTTGAATGGATAGATTCCAATCACAATGTTTACATACATTTCCTCTGCACAAGAACTGTATTGCTGTGCTTTCATCTGTATATTTTTTTTATATTTATAGGGTGTATAATCCAGTAGGCTACTCTTGCATGACTGTCAGTGCTGGTATTTGGCTGTGTCCTGGTCAATGATGAGTTTGATTCATGTATTTTTATGACCTGAAACAATGGCAATGACAGTTTGAGTGACATGACTGCTGCCTTTCAGATGACTGCAGAGGACAGGCTGCTATCATATAATGACAATTTATTTAACATCCAGTGGGAGGTGTAGCAAAAAAGCTAAGCTAAGAAGCTAGATGGCTGAACGCACCTTGGTGCTTGTAAAAATGGTTTGGAAATGTATGTGTTTGTTTACTACACAGACAAATAGTGTTCTTCCAAAGATATTTCAATGGAAACCAAACAAGAAGGTGTGCGTGTGTAAAATAAATAAATAACATTGCAAAATAGCATATTACTGTACGACAGAACACCCTCGTGTACGCACTTTTACATAAACTCTCTTTCATGTTAGCCTTCTCGCATATTTAGCATGCATTTACTCTGAATCTGGACAGGTTTGGACAGGACAGAAGGAAAAAGTCCCAGGAATGCAGACACCTCTACCTTACCCTGGTATGAGCTTTGGAGACAGGGGTGGGGGTGTTGACGGGCTGGACTCGCTTGAGGAAGGGGCCAAAGGACAAGAGGGGCAGCTCTTCCTAGCAGATGTCATTAACAAGCAGTGTTGTTGTGTCTACAGCCCAAGGCTGGAGAGATAGGCTAACCCATATGCCGCTGGTAAGCACAGATAACTTTAAAGAGAAGCAGCAACAATACCACACGTCCAAATGCACACAACCCCCAGACCAAGCCAAATCAAACCTGCTGCACAGACAGTGTCCAGAGTCCCTGTTCTAGGCGCCAACATATGACTCCATCACTGAAAGACTCCCCTATAGCCTCAGTATTTACCTACACTCAACACCTGCATGCTCTCAGTTTGGACTTGATTCATTTTTCTTGTCTTTGTTTATACCTCTCGGTAGTTTTTCCTCCTCTTTCTAACTAAACAAAGGGCAGGTTAATAGATTTACTGCTCGGCCGTGGCTCGTTGGTGTGTATTGACCCACATGTGAAAGTCCTGGTGATGTTAGCATGGGGAAGGTGAGGCCAAGTGTAGGAGAGCAAGGAGGAACACATGGGACTAAATATTGATTGAGCTCTGACATTGATTTAGCTCTGCTTGATTCACAATACCAGGCCACTGTATGCATATAGATCCATACGTGTCCGTCCCAAAAGAGGAGCCCCTCTCTCGTTTGCTGTCTTCCTCCTTGAGTGGGAAGAGAAATCAGGGGAGCCCCTTTTAGCCTCTATACTCTTTTGTTTACTGTTGTCCTTTTGTTTCTTTTCATCGTTAATCCTCAAACTCTGGACGGGGGATGTCACATTGTTCTGTTTCTTTTTCTCTCTCTTTCTTGCACCCCTTTCCCTGCTTGTTTCTTTCCATTCTTTTTCCTTTTCATGCGAGCGAAAGCTTGTCATCAGTGGCCTTGTCACTCTACTGGAATATTCAGTACATGACTCTTCATCTTTGTATTAATGACTATCCTTCCACCAAGACATCAAATGCAAATTTATCTCATTGGTGTACGGGACACCCCCACAGTCCCCAAGTCCGCATGGGGGTCTCTTCACAGTGTTCTGAGCCCATTATATTAAGGTTATCTGAGAGAGT
The DNA here is from genome assembly GCA_027564155.1 of Gymnocypris eckloni scoliostomus. Lineage (NCBI taxonomy): Eukaryota > Metazoa > Chordata > Actinopteri > Cypriniformes > Cyprinidae > Gymnocypris > Gymnocypris eckloni. The sequence goes on from CM050429.1 coordinate 7,428,434, forward strand.
TTACTCAGCATAAAATCTGCATGAATAGCACAAGTGTTGAGGAAACTAGTGATACAGAGGAAACTTCTAAGTGTTTCAATTGCAGAATTGCTTCCCTCCCTTTTATGTCTATAATATCACTCTCACTATAATATTTTATGTCTATAATATCCCCTGTATGTGTCTGGCAGTGATATTATTTCCCCCTGATAAAAATGCTTATGCATGATGTCACTGCTTATGGGTGGAGCTTCACCTTATGGATTGCAGAGGTTCCCAAATATTGTGGTGCACCACTACTCTCTCCCTCTTTATGTCGCTCTGGCATTCTCAATCCCTAACAGAGAGGGGGGTTGAGAGATTTGGTGAAGTAGGGGTCACAGATGGAGCCGGGAGAAGGGGGTGGGGAACTGGCAGGGGTGATGGGGGTTAAGTTCAAGGGCAGTGGCTGGGAACACAGACACATAAACAAGGCAACTGGTATGCAAGCAATAAAGACATACAAGTTAGCATGGGGGCACATTGTATAATAAACAGCCACCATTACCTGCTTTGTTTATACAGATAAAGAATCAACTGTAAAATGTCTTGATGGCGGATGTAACGCTCAACTTCTTCGATGACAACCAGCAGGGATGGGGGGCCGTAGGGGTTTGGGAGGGGAGATGGAGGGTGGTTTATGAGGTGCACTGAGAAACGCTATGAAAAAAAAACCAAATCGTTACTAATGACATTTACAAGCTCAAGAAAGCATTGTTCACAGATGCTTCACGTGCACTTTGCTAAAATGAAGAAACGAGAGAGAATGAAAAACAAAGACGCAGAGTTGTTTTAATGGACTGGTACATCCCTTTTTAGTGGAGTAATGGAAGGGTAAGTGGGACTATTCTCTTTTGTGTGGACTGCTAGACGAATATGTCTTTGCCGTTTTCCCCTGCAACAACATAGAGAGGCAGAGGGGTCAAATAAACACACACACATTTTGCCACACAGCTCTATATATGATCTGCAGCTCTCAAAAAAACAATTACACAGCATACATTAAGTTTAGTAAACTTTACTTGCACAACTACAGCAGATTCCCTTACACATACAAAAATAAGTAAATATAATCCATTGATTAAATAAATAATACAATCAAAAACCTGTTCGGAATCATTTCTCCCATGCATGTGGTTTCCCAATCTATATATTTTTTTTATCCTCTACATTCTGTGTATTGATTAAGGGAATCGCGATGGTGGTGATTGTTTGTATGGGTAGGTGCAGTAAATACGCTGCAGTACATGAAGATGTTAAGATGAAAGTCCCTCCCCACTCCACTGACAGAAAGAGAGCAAGAAAAAGAGAGAAAGAAATGAGAAGCCCTGAAACAGTACACTGAAAAAAATTATTAATTTAATTTACTCCATTTTTTAAGGTAAGTGGTTGCAATCAATTTATTTAAGCTACATTTAAATAAAGAAATTTAGTTGACTAACTTTCAACATGTTTTTTTTAATTAAATATAGCTAAAATAAATTGTTTTCGACTACTTTCCTTAAAAAAATTTTCAGTGTAGAGTTCTTTAGTAGTGGTAGTTATGTTTAATCATACACGTCTAAGCTTTTTTGCATATATCGCACATCCCCCTTTCCTCAATATCTGATTAAAAACATAGCATATTATTTAACATGTTAGCATTCTTGTGTTAGCATCGTTAGCTTTGCTAATCAAAGACAAATGAAACCCAAGAAATGGAAATGTTCATTCTGACAGATTTAGCTGAATAAAATGTAATTTCAAAGATTGTCCTTGATTAAGATTAAATTCATGGTAAATCGATCAGGCAGTGAATATTTGTAAAAAGTTATCTAAGCCAAGGTGTATTTGTTAGCAGCCTGTTTAGGATAAAAATCAAAATAATAAATAAATGAAAATAGTTTATATCTTTTATTACTCTTTCACAGTCAGTACTGAATGGCATCCCAGTGAGAACACAGCTTCAAGGCCTCAATCACTCAACACAGAAAGTCATTATACCAGATGCATTTTCATCAAAACACTGGTGTTGCTTTCATACCAGCATGTTATGGTTTAAAATAAGGAAGAGCTTTACCGTGTCAGGTCAGGTTTCTCCTGGCAGTGGAAGTTAATGAGTGTCCAGTGTATACACTAATAAGGTGTCAGGGTTCATTTTAGCCCGCTGCAGTGCTTGGCCGCTCCCAGCTGCCCTCTCTGCACATATGGAGCCCCACTATCAAGATCGTTGCCATGCCAGCACGATTTGCATGTGTGTTATCTATTTAAATAAATTCTCAGGGTTTATAAGGGCTATAATGCATCTTGGCTAGGCTCAGCTCATTGCTAATTTATAGGCAGTCTACTGTGTCTGGGGCTGATGACACCATCTGAAGCATGTAGTCTAGACGACATTGAACCCACTGTCCGTGGGGTAATTGTTTTATGCAAATGAAAAATCCAAGGGTGACATGTTTCTCGTGCATCCGTGTAATTTGATTGAGGTGTGCTAAGACTGCTGCCAGCCCGGTATGCCTTTACTTTATTATTATTGTTATTATGGTGATTATGATTGTGTGCAGACTGGCGGGCAGAGGGTTGGGTTCTGCTGCCGGCTGGATAGAGAGACGGATCACGGAGCCCTAGGGTCGCATCTCCTCGCAGCCTTTGTGTCATAGATAATGCATGTACACGCACATAGAAAATATGCTAGCTCTTCATGCTATATTCATGGCTTGATGGATTTTTCCAATATTACAAGGTTTTGTTTTTCTTGCCAATGACAACTGGCAAGGCGAATGACAATGGCAAATCATGTCAATGTGATTTGACGTTTTACTTTCTGTGGGAAAGTTTAACAGGGATGGAAAGGCTTGGCTCCTATTGGCTAATGAGAAATTCAAGAAAAAAATAATATACAGTTTTTATATATATAACTTACCACCAAATCTGCCTATTATTTATTGTTTCTTTTCTTTCTTTATTTTCTCTCTGTACTTCACAACACATTTTATTTTTATATTCGTGCAGTTTTAGATGGCAGAGGAGAGAGTGACAGAGTGGATGTTTTATGTGTGAGGTGACCGTGTTTCTATTGGGAGAGGTGAGGAATGGCTGGGGTGCTTAGTGCCTCCTCCTGACCTTTCACGCTGCCCTGCTCTGCATTCGCAGCTAACTAATAACGACCCCTTTAATTATCAGAACCAAGTGCATGCAGCAGCAGCCCAGACGATCATAAATCTCAGCCAGAGACAGCACAGGACCAAGGACAGAGTAGAGTTCTCACCGCTTACACCCCAGCTACACTGCAAGCGAAACAAACTAGAGCACTACCATTATAATAAACAAAGCTAGCTGTTTGCTCGCTTTCAGTGTAGGCAACTTTGTTGATTGTAATGACAGCATTCTAGTACATGCGGTGTTATAATTTCCCAGATCTGCACTTTTGATCCGTAGTCATGTCGACAAAACAAAATAGCATCACACATCCAGCTCTCTCTCTCTCTCTTTCCCTTTGTCTCTCTTTGGTTTTCTGTTATTCACATGGGGGAAATCACATTGTATTCACGTGACAGCGAGGTTCATCACTAGAGAGCATGACCCCGGTGTCTGGGAGAGAAGACTCTTTGTTTGGACGACAGGCGTTTCAGTGATGCTCTATTGTCAGAGAGACAGGACTTTAAGAAGAAAGGCCATTAATGGGCACAGGGGGCTGCCAGGTTCAGCTCTGCTGAAGGCTTCTGATTTAAACATGCAGAGAGATGGGTAATTACTGTTTGGGTAGTCATACAAGTAACAGTGAATATGAGACTGCACTAAACCATGATCTACTACTGAGTCATGATGACAATTTTATGTCTTGCACATAATAATAAATAATAATAATATATGCAATTCGTTTATTTGTCCAATTTTTGCTTGGATGAAACAACAGCTACGCTAATTAAGTCTCCATTTGTTTCTCTGTTTCTGAAACTAGGAATTACACAAGCTCCAGTCTGGATCCAACCCTTAAATGATCTGAGATGACCAAACACCTGAGAAGAGATGATACCAACCCCTCAGAGGACCTCAGAACAAGTCAACCCTCAGACAGTATGCAGAATTAACCAAAATTTGCCATAAGTTAAAAATATTCAGTTTCTACAATATATAAATCTATTGTAGAAACTTAATTTCCTGTAAAGCTGCTTTGTAATGATTGTATCGTAGAAAGCGCTATACAAATAATCTTTGAAAAAATTTAAATTGAACTTTTATCCAAAGCACTTGACTTTATAATGGTATTTTATCCATAGCAACAAAAGAGGAACAACAGCGATTTTTCAAGTAGCCAACAATAATCCTAATATACAATTAATTGTTATTATTGTAATATTACTGAAAACTGTTATTTTAATCATTATTAATACAAATAAATGATGTGGTTATTATTATTTTTAGTATTGGTGCTGTAATTTAAATAATAGGTGTGTAATACTGAGAGTGAAATTGCTCTGTAATTGAATCATTAACACTCTAATCAGTTTCATGTCAGAAGTATATACTGTATGTCTTCATTAAGCACTTAAGAGTGGTCTCTAGTCCATTAATCTAATTCTACTTAAGACTAATTCTACCTCTAAGAACTCAACGCATTAAAAACTCAATGCGATAGAGAGATAAACAGACAGACAGACATACAGACAAACTAGTAGATAGATTTAATTTCATGCTGGATTTGCACTGTTCATCTGACTTGCTCTAATGTTGCTTCTGCCTTGGCCCCTTGAGAGGGACCAGAGTGGCATTTCTCACAAGGTCATGGTCAACATCATCCCCACCCGCCTGACCCCGAGAGGTCAGTCTTTTCAGCCCACTGTAACGGTCATGACTGAAACTGCATGCTTGCTCTGCATACTTGCACACAGACAAAGTAAGTAATTTCCACACACACAGTCTGTTGAGGATATAAACTCAGCAAGTTTATTTTTAGAAAATATTTCGAGAGTCTAGGTTGTCCACTCATTACATACTAATGAAGCTCTTCCCAAGAGTATTTAATTTATCACTGGTCTGTATCTGATTTATGTGTGGTCTAAACTTGGGTGTGTTCAGTTTAAAAAGACCTCTACTTACCATGTCCATGTAAACCAGGGTTACAATAGGCAGAAATGGAAAACAAAGTTAGGAGAGAGAAAGGACAGAGTGTGGAGTGTGTCCTGTCTGTAAGTGACAGGGATGAATAGCAGGACTGTGGGGTGGGATGTGCTGGCCTCCTGCTGACCTTCCACTGGCCAGTGTGGGGATTCAACATGACTAGGTAAACACTCTGCTGGCCTTGTCAAAGAAGAGGCCCCGGCACTGGTTTATATCATAAACACATCTAACCATTAACAGAAACTCACATCGCCAGAGAGAAAGAAAAACATCAGGATGCTGTGGAACATTATTGCATTTAAAGGAACTGAGGATGTTTGATTTTGAATGTGTGTATTTACAAAATATATTTGATTGAGAGAATGTGATTTTGGTCTTTATTTCAGCCTTAACAGGCCTTACGTTAAAGTTGACTAACAGGTTAAGTGTAACATTTTCCATTCCAGTATATTGTTTCCAGTATAAGGTCTGTGGTGAATATTAGTATAAGAGGCTTTTTTTTCAAATGTGAATGTTGAAATCATTATTCACTTTAAAAGCAAACTTGCTAATGCTAACAAATTGATACATAAGGATAATTACGGGGGTCCTGTACTGTACTGTCCTCTTACATGAAACGTGCCAGCTACTGGACTGGATGGTGATGTTTTGTTTTGTTTGGTATTTTTATTTTTTTTAAGTCTATTTTGCTCATAAGGGCTGCATTTATTTGGAAAAAAGTACAACAATGATAAAAACGTGAAACTGTAAAATGCCGTAAATAATTAGAACAGAATTTAAAATGCATAGTGTAACAATGAAGTGTTATAATGTATTAACAGTGGTTAATTATTCATGAAATTTTAGAATGCATTATAAGGTGTATTACAAGGAATAATTAATGCATTAAAACTACTTTTATAATACATTATACTTAAAGGCTTTAAGTGTTACTGAACTGTTTTCAATTTTAATATATTTGAAAAATTACAAAGCAGAATTTTAAGCATGAATTTTATTTAGTCTTCAGACTCACATGGTCCTTTAGAAATAATTATAATATGCAGTTGGTGCTCAAGAAACCTTTCTTCTTATCATCAACATTGAATATGCTTGTGGAAACTGTGATACTTTTTTAAGTTTATTTGAATATAAAGTTCAAAAGAACAGCATTTATTTGAAATAGAAGCATTTATGTTTTTTGACATTATAAATGTATTTACTGTCACTTGTGTCCTTATTAAATAAAATGAATACTTTCCTTAATTGTTCTTTTTTTTCTTGTTTTCAATTGCTGACCCTAAACTTATGCCTCATTCCCTCTTATCGGCAGCCCTGTTCACATTTGACGAATGACAGTTTGTAATTTATTAACCACAGACATTACTTAACTTTACTCATAAATTGAGAACCACTATTCTAAACACTCATTAGAACTTATAGTTCAGATATTCTTTTCCAAAATGTTGGGCTATAAACTGAACAGATGTATTAAAGGTCAAAAAAATCTATCAAGAGGCCATCTAGGTGTCAACAACCTATCATATTAAAGTAGGAGGAGCTTAATCGCAGCAAGCCTTTCCCTTTAGTCTTTCCTTGAAATAATACCACCACACTATGAGGGGCTCATTATGTTTCGGCAAGGAAAGTGTTCTCTAAATTTAATCCATCCTTCTCTGTTTTTTCTCCCTCGCTCCATTCATCTCTATTCTTGCATTTCACCTCAACTGTTTTTTTATATAATTTCTGTCTAGACATCTCCAAGCAGAGGTAAAGGAGGGAGTCCAATTACAGAGGTTACAAGCTGCGCCGCAATTAAGGAAATGTACAGTTCAGCACAGTTCAGGGATTAAAAAGGCCGTCAAAACTGGAGAGCCCTGTAAAAGTATGACTCATAATTTTTGCACAGTAAAGCCACCGCAAATGGCTGTGTCGGTGATAAGGTGGCTTTTATATGTTGAGTGGGCCGGAGCCTGTGTGAAATAATTTACTCATGCGACAGAGCAGTAAACAAGATTACATTAAGGTGATTGTTTAACCCTTTCGCTCATCACATGTCCACAAATTACTGACAGCAGCAGGTTTGAAAGAGCCAGATAAAATGCATTTGAAAGCATACACCACTTCAGAATAAAACGTAATGGCACACACATTCTATTCCCATCCAGAACTGGGGAGTGTGGATGAACTCCTTGGCAGGGGAGGTGGACCTGGGGTCTGGTGTTAACCGCCCTTAAAACCTTGAGACAAGCGAGGGAGGATGCAGGTTGTGATCTTAATTTCATCCGCCGCTTTAAACTGTTTCGCAGCCTGTCGAAAGGTTGACTCAGCGTTCCGCGCGGGCGTCCCATGACAGTGGTGAGATGGAGAGCTGCAGTAGAAGGCTTTCAGCTCCTTACAGAAAGGATCTCTGTTAGATCCATTGACCTCTGCTGGACAAGGACTCTCTGTCTACACATCTGCCCCCCCTCTTTCCCCCCTCGCGCTAGGAGAAAGAGAGCGAGGTGAGCGGGACGGGGGATAGTAGGGTGTCCTGGGAGAGGCTGGTGGACAGGATGATGTATTTGGGAGAGTGGAGCAGCTGTCCTGTTGGGCTGGAGAGCAGAAGGGCTGTGGAAGCGTGGCCTCATAAAGAGAGGAGACTGGCCCCTGACATCCCAGCCTCTCTTGGATATAGAACAGAGACACACTGCCAAAAAAAGATACACATACTGTCTGCAGCCTGATTAAGTTACAGTAGAGGAGATGAGGGATATGGGAGAGTGTTTGTTTTCCCTCAGTTTGCTTCTGCTCTTGCCAGAGCCCTGTCTTCTGCCTTACCGCAGGCTGATCTCTGCTGTATCCATCAGCACTCTGCAATGCCAAGGTCAAAGGTCAGACAGCTTCATGGGTGGCTGAGGAGTGACAATAAACCTCAGGACAAGATTATGTTATGTATCAAGACAAGATTATGTTGCCTGGTATAACCCAGTTTGTGTGTGTGTGTGTGTGTGTGTGTGTGTGTGTGTGTGTGTGTGTGTGTGTGTGTGTGTGTGTGTGTGTGTGTGTGTGTGTGTGTGTGTGTGTGTGTGTGTGCGTGCGTGTGTGTGTGTGTGTGTGTGTGTGTGTGTGTGTGTGTGTGTTTTGACTGGTGAAGGTAATAAAATAAACATCTGCCTTCCAAATTTCCAACAGTCTGACTTCTACATTTTAGGGTATGTATTTATCCATATCCCAAAATAAGATCATTCAAACAGATTACATTATCATGACAGAGTAAATTGTTGAATATACATTACAAGTTCAGTGTATTTTTTTTATGTTTTTGAAAAAAGTATTTAATGCTCACCCAGGCTGCAATAATTGGGTTAAATTTATACACAACCCCAAAATTAAAGATTTGAATATAATATAATTTCCTAATCATGTCCAATCAACTGAATTTACCACAGGTGGACACCAATCAATTTGTAGAAACATCTCAAGGATGATCAGTTGAAACAGGATGCAACTGAGCTCAATTTTGAGTGTCATGGCAAAGGCTGTATGACACTCAAAATTGAAAAAAATATTATTTTTTTGTTTTTTATTTGCAAAGATTTGATACAAACTTCTTTCATGTTATATAGGGTATTGTTTGTAGAATTTTGAGGAAAGTAATGAATTTAATTTATCTAAATGAATGTATTACATTTACACACAACCCCAAAATGAAAGATTTATAAAGATTTTAATCTGAAGTGTTTGTGTTTGTTTCTAGAGCAAATCAGCCAGCTCTCTCTCCCCTGTCTGTGAACACTGCCAAGCAGAGGCACTGTGACATGCTCCCACAAGGCCTCTCATTAGAAACAGAGCTGTCTGGCAAGCTGGACCATAAACTTTAGAGAGGTCACCCCCAATCCTGTTCTTCTGCACTGTAAACAAGCAGAAAGGTTAGTACTGTATACGTCTGACACTGTCTTATCCCATTAGAAACAAAGGACATGGCGCTAAGTGCTCTGACAACAGCAGTCATAGAGTAGAGCTCTCCTGAAAACTCCCCCCTAGATAGTTTTTCCGTGTGACTTTGGGTTGGGGGTGTATACCAGATGTGCTGCTTGTTTGTATGTGTGTGGGCTCATGTTTATGTGTATCTGGGCACTGGTTTAGTCACAGTTTCTTTAACTAACTACCTGATACGATATAGTCCCATAATGCGCTATTTTACTGGCATCACACTGTACCTGCTTAAAAAGCAGCATTAATGCAAAATTGACTTATTTGCACTATTAGGCATTGCTAATATTAAGCGTTTGCTACATTATGGAAGTACAGTGGGCTGCAAACAGCAACTCATATTGACTGACTAGTGAAGTGTGATGATCCCTCTTTATGTAATCACAAAAAGCAGCATCTAAAAACTGATATGATATGTTTAAATATGCTTTAAATATGACCCTATTTCTCTAAATGCAATGGATTCCAAATGTCTAATGTATAAAAATGTCAACAGTCACATTTTATGCAAATGTTCTACTGTCTCTAATACAGTCACTGGTGTAGTTAACCCCTTTTGTATAGACTTTTTTCAGGATTGGCTTGTACTGATTCACTTAGCAGCACGGAGACACACGCACACACCGTTGTACATGTCACTTCTTTTGTAAGGACTGCTCCTTTAAAGAATGTGGCTGTGCTAAGTTTCTCTCAGGTATAGATTCATTAGTTTTTGGCCTCCTGCTGCCTGTCTTCTGGTTTGCTGACTGCTAGTGGAAAAAGCCATTTAGCCCACTGAATGTCAAGGTTAGTGCGCGTTGTCCTTGTCATCAGTCTCGGCGGCAGAAGGTCAGGGATAAGCTTTCCTCAAATGGGCAGCGTCAAACAAAAGGGAGGCTGACTTAACTGGCCCAGAGAAAGAAGACCTTCTCTTTCAGTCGATAAACAATCCACTGGGCAAAAGCTCTCAGCAGCGTTAACCCCTGCACCGCTGGCCTTATAGTGACAGTCCGATGTATATGTGTGTGAAGGCCGCGGTGGTTGAAAAGCTTGCCAAGAAGGGTAATGTTTCTCCACAGTGCACTGCACTAAAGAGCAGACTTGATCAATGCACGGTTAATATATTCATCAGCCAAATTAAATAATCATCCTTAGAGGGGGGTTTTAATATAAATATGCAATCTTCGCTTAATTGGAGGGCTGTGAAAATCAGATTCTGTAACAGAAAAATCAGTACGGAAAGCCGTGAATATATTTCCCTCTATCGGTTCGATCAGGTAGAGAGACATGTGTCCGCCACACCTCTATCTAAACAGACATGGAAATGTCATCTCCCGTGTGGTCCCGGCTAGCTCAGATCTCACTCAGCCAAAGGCAGCTCTGCGGGGAGACATAACATATCATCTTAACTGTCTCACAACAGCCAAAATGGCCAAAACCCATAAAAGGAGCTTTGGGCTGTCAAACAGGGTACATCACATGCTCTACTGGACCTACAAACATCCAGTCAGAGCTTTCTTCCTGTTAGCTGAACACAACATATGTTATGTGCTGCTACAGCGTAGTTCAATAGCACTAGCAATGCAAAGGTCATGGTTTTGATTCTCGGGAAAGACGTGGAATGATAAAACGTATACCTTAAATGCAGTACAAGGCTTTTTTTTCAACTGCAAGTTGTACCGGAGGTGACACAAACCATTCTCCAGACCACCTTGTCATATACACTTGGATGCAGTTTGCTGTTACTCTCCTGAATTGAACTATATTCTAGAGTGAGAGTCAGGGTCCACACCAAAAGCCTTTAAGTTGCTTTGAATAAAATCTGTCAAATGTATGAAAATTTAAAACATTTACATAAACACATATACGATGTCTAGTCAAGCGGCTGTTGACCTTTCTGACAATTACATTGAGCGATGTCTTGAAAAAAAATAAGAAAACCATTTCCTGGCACATCAAATGCTGAAAAGACTTCTGCTGCTTCTTTTAATGTTGTGACTAATTAAGGTCTGAACCAGCCCATAGAAAAACATGAACTGTCGTTTCATGTAAAAACGAGCTGCTAGGGTTTATTTATTTATTTATGCATTTATTAAATTTACCTTAAGAAAAAGGGAGCAGATGAAATTACAGTATAAATTTCACTTTTGGTGAACCAGAGACCAAATAGACAGGTGCAATGTAAAAAAAACGAATAAGTCGAAATGATAATTATTTAGAAATTATTAAAATGTAAATATTATTTCAGCAAGAGTTCACTCCCCACCCCCCAAAAAGTCCAAACTATTGCACAACTCATATGAAGCTTGACAGGATCCACATTTATTCTTTTTTTCTGTCTTTTAAAGGATTTGAATTGATTTAATGGAATAAAGAAAGGAAAGAAGAACAGAAAAAAGTTTTTTTTGCAATCAATATGTATATATATTGTTTCAAATTTACACACATTCACTCTTCTGCCTAATATTCACAAAATAGCTAAAAGTTACTTGTCACATTCAGTTATGAATTACATCAATCGCATAAATGATTCAGTCTATATTTAATTTGATTTAACAAATTGCATAACAAATGACAAATATTAAATGTTTGGCTATATCTTTCCTCGAACTCTTTTACCATTAAAACGTCTCAGGTTACGTATGTAACCATGGTTCCCAGTGGGGGCGAGACACTGCGTCCCTAGGGGTCGCTACGGGAACGCCCTCAGCGTGACTCGGTCTGAAGATACATATGAAAAAACACCACCTGTTGGCGGCGACAGCCCATGACGTCACTACCGGCGTACCACAATATAAGTGCCGGGAGGATACATCATCAGCTTCTTCGTCTGAAGCTTGCGTCCGAAGCATGGCTCAAAGCCCAGGACGCGGTGTCTCGTTCCCCACTCGGGGAACCATGGTTATCACGTAACCTGAGGCGTTCCCCTTCATGGGAACTCGAACTGCGTCCCCTAGGGGTCGCTACGGGAACGTTATACCCACTTCACCATGCTGAGGGAATGCAAACCAATTTAGCAAAAAGGCGAGCACTAAGCCAACTATACCCGGCTTAAGGAAGTTTCCCCGGGACGGCAGTGGCTGTCAGTGATATTATCCCCTTGACCAAAGGCCGAGCTGCGTACTCTAGTACTTACCTGTTAGGCGCCGGGATTACCGGGCCTAGGGTAGAAACTCAAGGTCTTGGAATCAGAAAAGATTCCTTCAGGGGATATGGCCAGGCACCTGGCTCACCAGGTCCTGGCCGATCACTCAGGGTTACCACCTGCTCTCCCAAGCTTACTGAGGGAACTGTCTCAACAGACCTCTTGGTAGTGTACACCCCTTTCCCTTTTTTGGACCCAACATATATGGGACAGGGAGGCGGGGCCCAAGGCACAAACCGGGCTTTAACCAGCTCAAAAGGGCACGCGAAGCAGTCTGCGTAACCCTACCCTTACGGGATTTTTAGAAAGAAGCAGAATCTTTAATGTGCGGACTTACCACTAAGTGGATTTTAGAAAAGTGCCCAAAGTCTTGCGTGTGCACTTATTAGAACGTTCTATGCCTTGGAGCGGAGAACTACTCATTCCTCGGAGTGAGAGGGAACTCAGATGCTCAGAAGGAGCGGCACGCTCATAGATGACCCTCTGGTTGAGGGGAGCAATGCTGGCTCGACCAACAGGCGGCGACCTATCACAGAGCTCTGGGGCGGAGAAACCGGACGCTCAGACGGGAGCGGCATGCTCATAGGTGACCCTCTGGTTGAGGGAGCAGTGCTAGCTCTACCGGCGAGCTCTGGAGGCGGAGAACTCATTCCTCGGAATGAGAGGAACTCAGCTACCAATGAGGAGCTCTAGGCGGAGAACTCACTCCTCAGAGTGAGACCTATAACGAGCTCTGAGAGTGGAGAACTCATTCCTCAGAATGAGAAGGCACTCCGCCGCTCAGAAGGAGGCGGCAAGCCCCATCATGAGCTCTGGAGGCGGGGAACTCATTCCTCAGAATGAGAGGGAAACTCCCGCTCAGCAGGGAGCGGCATGCTCATAGATAACCCTCTATAGTGAGGGGAGCAATGCTAGCTCGACCAGCAGGGAGGCGATTTATCATAGAGCTCTGAGGCGGAGAACTCATTCCTCAGAATGAGAAGACACTCCGCCGCTCAGAGGGGCGTCGAGCCCAACCATGAGCTCTGGAGGGCGGGGAACTCATTCCTCAGAATGAGAGGGAACTCCGCCGCTCAGAAGGGGCGGCATGCTCATAGGTGGCCCTCTGGGTGAGGGGAGCAATGCTGGCTCTACCAACAGCGAGCTCTGGGAGCGGAACACTCATTCCTCAGAATGAGTGGACATTCAGACGCTCGAAGGGAGCGGCATACTCATAGGTAACCCTCTAATGAGGGGGTAATGCTGGCTCTACCTATAACGAGCTCTGGAGGCGGAGAACTCATTCCTCAGAATGAGAAGGAACTCAGACTCAGCAGGGAGCGGCATGCTCATAGATAACCCTCTATAGTGAGGGGAGCAATGCTAGCTCGACCCGCAAGGAGGCGACCTATCACAGAGCTCTGAGGCGGAGAACTCATTCCTCAGAATGAGTGGGAACTCAGGCAGCCTCCGCAGGGAGCGGCATGCTCAAAGGTGACCCTCTAACGAGGGGAGCAATGCTGGCTCTACCTATAACGAGCTCTGGAGGTGGAGAACTCATTCCTCAGAATGAAAGACACTCAGCCGCTCAGAAGGGCATACTCATAGGTGGCCCTCTGGGTGAGGGAGCAATGCTGGCTCTACCAACAGCGAGCTCTGGGAGGCGGAACACTCATTCCTCGGAATGAGTGGACATTCAGACGCTCGAAGGGCGGCATACTCATAGGTAATGCTGGCTCTATAACGAGCTCTGGAGAGTGGAGAACTCATTCCTCAGAATGAAAAGACACTCAGCCGCTCAGAAGGGAGCGGCATACTCATAGGTAACCCTCTTATCGTGAGGGAGTAATGCTGGCTGTACCCTTGCAGTGGTGACCAGAATGACTGAAGATCCAGGAGGATCCGCAGAAACCTCGAGGGGACTCACGTCCAGACCATCAGTAAGGCAGTTCGAGAATACAGAACCTGCCTGAAGTCATCATAAGTCCACCTGACTGCAGTTCTTAGTTGGGAACTCATTCCTCAGAATGAGAGCCTATAATGCTACCTATATCGAGCTCTGGAGGCGGAGAACTCATTCCTCAGAATGAGAAGGAACTCAGACGCTCAGCAGGGAGCGGCATGCTCATAGATAACCCTCTATAGTGAGGGGAGCAATGCTAGCTCGACCAGCACGGAGGCGACCTATCACAGAGCTCTGAGGGCGGAGAACTCATTCCTCAGAATGAGAGGGAACTCCGCCGCTCACAAGGGAGCGCCTCTGGGCAGGAAACTTCCACCTAACCTCGGTCGGTGGAGTTTACGGTGGTTACAGGGAATTAGAGAGGAATGAGAGGGCTTGCCTCTCTCTGACCCACGCCTCTGTCTCACCCTAGCCGCAGGAGGGGGAGGGGCATGAGTCGCGAGACTAGCCTTCTAAGCCCATCTCTGATCCTCAGACCGAGATGGGTTAGGACCCCTGGTTGTTCGGGCTCAGACCTGGACCTTATCCAGGACTTTTAGCAGGTCAGTCTGGTGCGCCTTGTGCAACGAGCGACGGTCTGACCTGCTGCTGCATATGCCCTGCCATTTAAGCGAGATTCAGGGGCTTAGATGGCCAGGAGGGAGCCTTGAGAGAGGATGTCTCGCCATAGAGATAAGCTGGTTATCATCTCTTGCACAGGGGCATCCTCATAGCCATTTTCAGCATCCCCTCGGTGTCAGCATAACTGGTATGCTGAAACCTATGAATCCGAGAAAAACTAGCTTTTCCACTCCTTCTCAACCTCCACATCGAGATTTATGAAGAAAGGAAGGCTCACTCGAGCTGGGGTTATTTAAATTTATTTTTATAATCCATAACCTCCAAACTCGTTCATATGCGAGCACTAGCTGCTGCATCTAATGATGTCAGAAAGATCGCATCATCACAATCCAGCAGCTCACTCTCGTTCTCTCGGCCGACGCCGAAAAGGCGGTCCCTTTCCAGCTTATCGGCCACCACCAACTCGAACCCCACGATTTCATTCGCCTCCGTGCCTCGGCAAGCGGTGGGTCTTGAATCGCGGGAAGCAGACGGCTGCCCTCTTTCCTCGAAAAGAGGGACAGGCGAGCTGAGCTTCCTCATAGAGCCGCTCACAACGCACGCAAACCGCCCCCTCAAGGACATCGCGTGCGTGCTCCATGCCCAAACAAAAAGGCGCAACAGTCGTGTGTGTCATCGGGTGTCAAATAACGAGGACACGGATCCACACACTTCCTAAAGCGCCTTGCTAGTGCTCGCCATAGTAGAGTTAGAAAACTGTACTCTTACCAGATTCACTCTGCGCTTCAAACAAACCAGTCAGTGAAGGCGAAAAAAGCTGATGATGTATCCTCCGGCGGCACTTATATTGTGGTACGCCGGTAGTGACGTCATGGGCTGTCGCCGGCCAACAGGTGGTGTTTTTTCATATGTATCTTCAGACCGAGTCACGCTGAGGGCGTTCCCCGTAGCGACCCCTAGGGGACGCAGTTCGAGTTCCCATGAAGGGGAACTAAAGCATCACGCTGGACTCTTAACTTTAAAGGTGGTTACGGCCCTGCCGTATGGAAAAAAGCAGCAGGAACATTTTGCTAACAAGAGGGTGAGTAAATGATGACAGGAGTTTGATTTTTGTGTGAGCTGCTCCTTTAAATTTACACAATTTAGAAACAGCAGTAACGATGAGCAGTTTAATAATACATCATCAGATTTCTTCCTGTTGTAGTCTCAGCGGTGTGGCTTGTCATTGCGCCCTTGGGAGGTCTTTGAACACACAGGCCGTGATAATCTCTGCTATCACCGTGGCTTATTCTCCAGATCTCTCTAATGGCGCGACAGTGTCCACATTGGCTGCAGTCATCTTAAACGGATGAAGGCAATTCCAGCAGCGGTCACGTAGTAGTGTATTCCCAGTGTCACCTTGTCATTTGGAGCCTGTTTGTGTAGTACTTTGAGTAAAACCGAGGGACGTGTGTGCGGTTCTCCGTGAAAGATCTCCTTTGCCACCCTCCTCCGTCTCCGTCGCAAAGGTCTAAGCAAACACAACTTCGCCCTCCTTCATTAACCTTCTCCTGATCTCTCTCCATCCATAGAATCTCTCTCTCTCTTTCTCTCTGTCACACACATACGCACTTTCTTTCATTCTTCCCTCTCTTTAGCCTCTTACAAGGTTAATGTTTGCACTGATGAACTTATTTAAGGCTTTTTCAAATGACTTTGGCAGTTTGTGTGTTTTAGATTTTTAAGAGCAAGAAAGGATTATTATGCTTGAGGATCAGGCCTAATGTAAAGCAGCGGAAATGAATTTCTTGTCCAAGCAGAGCGATGACATTTGTAAGAGTGTTCTCTGTCCTCTCAGTAGAATAGTCATTATCAAGGAAAACAGTTTATATACCATATTCTTTAGCCCTGAAGTAAATTACAAATATCTTAGTGATAAGTACCATTAATTTTTTTAATAATGTCTCTAACCAAGGCTGCATTTATTTCATCAGTAAAATGCAATATTGAGAAATATTATTGCAATTTAAAATAATGTTTTTATCTGTTTTAAAATGTAATTTATTCCTGTAAAGGCAAAGCTGGCAAAGCTATCCAATATAGTTTCTTCATACACAAACCTTTTCTGTTTGGTAGCCTGTTTTGTCCCAGTACTCAGGAGTCAGCATTTGCCATGAATTGTAAATGTGGAAATGATGGCATTAGATATTTAGGAATTTTATTTAAAAATCATGCAATGTTTACACTGTTAAAATATGAAAAAAAACATCTGTTTACACGCTACAGCAATTTAGAGGTCCATTGGTGCAATGACAGAATGATCCTGGATCAAAAGCGCATTCTCTCCATGTTTCATAATTTCATTGCAGGGTCTATGACCACACATGACCTCTCTGTGATGCCCGGCTGTTTCTGTATTGGAGAAATGAACAGATAAATAACCCTGACCTTAATGATGACAAGGCTAGGCTTAGGTTGAATCATGTGAAAGGCCTCAGCACCAGTCACAAGGCAGATCAGAAAGCAACAGTCTCTCCCTGGGGCGACCTCTGCATCTCTGAGCCTCTTTTCAAAATGAGAACATCTCAGTGCTGTTTTCTCTTTTCCTGTCATGCCTTTCAGTTGACCTTTGACCTAGCTGATAGAGTGCTTTAGGGTGACAGGAGAAGCTCTTGTGTAACCGGCCTTCCCATTCAACCGAGTTGCCACACAAACACTGAAGCCCTGTTTGTTGCAATTTCCAGTTTTGTATTTGAAGCCAACACTGAATTTGATCAACTTGCTATATTATGTGTATTTTTTAAGCATCTGTGACCCACCCGTGATAAATTCCTGCTGGAGTTATGGTATGTGTGTTGTGATAATTTCATGCTGAGGTCTCTTGTTCTAAAGACACCGTGTATGGTGAATGCCTGAACCACTGACCATCTCTAATGGTTTGTTTGTGTTTATTGTTGTGGAAGTGAGAGGAGCCACTGGGTGATACATGCAAGAGGAGGTTAAATGTTCAGCCACTGGAACTGTGCATTAATTAGTGCACCCAGGTGCCACATCGCACTGTGACACTCTTCGTGTCCCGCACCATCACGTGACTGACCAGAGACTGTTTCAACTCACCTTACTGCCCCTTTCATCTTGTCTCTTATTCGCCAAAGTTCACTGTACTTTTAGCCAGCAGTTCTCTTTTGTTGTATGTTTTTATAGTCATTTATATAATTAATGTCTAAAGGCTGTTTACCATTCTCTTCCACCAGGCATTCTGTCTGTCCACACCAATGAGGTTTATAATACCTGAAAAAGCCAACCGTTACCAATGAATGTTCTGATTTGAAAATCTGCCATCTTGACGTGAAGGTGAGTATTTTTAGGGTAACTTTAAAAAATGTGCTTAAGAGTAATATATTCGTTGCTTTTGGTTTTGTTATTTTAATCCAAATGTACATCTAACATTGAATGTTTTAGTGTGTAAATCACAATTATATAGAACAGGGATTTGGACCAATGAGTTTTTTTGTTGTTGTTTTTTCAAATAAATGCTGTTATTTTTACATTTATATTAATCAAAGAATCCCTGTATCACAACAAGAGATATGTTTCTTGAGCAGCAAATCACATATTAAAAACCCAACTTTGCTACCACAGATAATTTACGTCTTAAATATATTTACATATAAAAGTTATTATAATAATGTTTTATAATATTTCAGTATTTACTTGAGTTTTGATCAACTAAATGCAGCCTTGGTGAACATAAGTCTTCTTTTAAAAATGTAAAAAAATCTTACCAATGCCAAACTTTTGAATGGGAGTGTATGTGCAGTATGACATTTATTTTGTTATAACATACAGCAACTTAAACAATCTCTTAATGGATTGTTATTTAGAACTATAGCGTATATATAGCCTTTACGAGCATCTAAAATATCCTGCCATTTGTCGTGGTCATGACTGATTACAAAACTTGAATTTAGAGTTTACACTTTTCGCTTCTGCTTTATCATGTCAGGTCTGTTAGGAAAATGTGTTGGAACAGGAAGAGGTAATGAACAGAGAGGAAATTATGTTTCTTTAAAGCATCTAGATGGTAAAAGAGAAAGCAGGAAAGTGGGAAGGAAGATTTAGCGATGTGTGTCTGTCTGCAAAGGAAGTGATGAAAGGGACAGAATCCTCTCATGTAAAAGAGTTGCAGAGACAATTCAGTGATTTTTTTAACCCCCACATATTCAAACACCCATAACAGCATCCTCCTGGCTCCTTCTTCCTAACCGTATATACTCTTCTTCCACCATGTTATAAATTCCAGCAGAAAAGGCCACTTATTCTGTCTTCTGTCACATAAATCTCCTCTTGCCAGTTTCAAATTACAAAGATGTATTTGCAAAACGGAAAGAAAAAAACTACCTGTCTTTTTTATGAGTCAACATGGCGCATACGGTGGGTGATTTGTATCTTTAAACACTTACTTTTTTTCTGGCAGGGTGATGGTGTGCACCCGCAACAATGGCACTGACAGCTTCCGCACCCTGATCTCATCTGTTCCAGCCTGTGCACTCCACAGATACTATTTAACTTTCATTAAACAGTGTTTGATATCACCTTTAGAAGAGAAGCAAGCTGTGCAAATGCTCATCTGCTCCCCTTCATTCGATTCAAATCTTTTTTTTTTCTCCCAGACTGTGCCTTGCTCATAGTCCTTGTCTTGTATTCATCCATCTCATTCCTTCATTCGCACTCTTTCAAACTCTTTTGCCCAACTATTCATCTAAACCCCCTCTTCCCTGTTCTGACTGACTAAATGGCAGATCTTTGAAGCTGTGGTTAGATTTCTTCATGCCTTTGTGCTTGTTTCATAGCGTTGAAACAGTGATTCATGTACACCTCACACAGCCTCCATTAATTTCATGTAATGTAGCTTTTATCTCGCTAGCTGCGACAACTATCTCCAGCACTGTCTCTCGGGTCAGCATCTTGTTCACAGACTATTGCTTTCTCTTTCTGTTACTATTTTCCTTCTTATTTTCATTTATTTTTCTCTTTCTCATTCAGGGCCAGCCTGTGGGTTTTTGGGGCCTCCGGCCAGATCAGTGAAAGAATGGCCATAACATAATAACATCTATAGAACCTCTGCAACATGATGAGTGGTTTTCTTATTTTCAAGAGAAAGCACTAGAAATAATCACAGTGTACATACAGGCCTGTAAAAAGCTATTTCTACTATATCTGACCCTGAAAAAAATAGTTATTTGGAGTAACTTAAAGTATTTAGGTTGATTCAGTCATAATATATGTGTGTGTGTGTGTGTGTGTGTGTGTTTTGTGTGTGTTTTGTGTGTGTGTGTGTGTGTGTGTGTGTGTGTGTGTGTGTGTGTGTGTGTGTGTATAGTGTCATGACAAGGTTTTTGCCCCTTCCTGTTTTTTGTTTGTTTTAGTTTTGTGCATATTTGTCTCACTTAAAAGATTCAGATCATCAAACTAATTTTAACATTACACAAAGATAACCCGAATAAATACAAAATGCAGTTTTGAAATAATAATTGTATTTATTAAGGGGAAAAAAACTGTCCAAACCTTCTTGGCACTACGTGAAAAAGTAATTGCCCCCTAAATCTAATAATTGGTTGTGCCACCCTTTGCAAGAACAACTGCAATCAAGCGTTAACTGCGATAACTGGCAATGAGTCTTGCTCATCACTGTGGAGGAATTTAAGTTTCTTTGATTTGACTTTGATTTGGCCACTCCAAAACTTTATTTATGTTTTTCTTGAGCCATTCAGAGGTGGACTTGCTGGTTTGTATGAGATCATTGGCCCTGTCCCAATTGGAACACTTCATGTGCACTTTCGCTCTTGCACACTTACAATGTACACCGCGTGCGTGTGTCCATTAAGTCCACGAGACCGTAGGGTGTCCTATTTTGCCCCCTTTCCGGCTGCTGTGCACCCTCGATACGTACTTCTGCCGAGCCTGCCCTGGGACGAGCTCCACAGCAGACTTCTACCTGACAGTCAAAGCGGCATTACATCATGAAAGTGCAGACTCAGAGGAAGACTGCAAGGGTTTAGGGTGCAATTTGGGGCAGGGCCATTGTCCTGCTGCGCACGTCCTGATTTTGCTGAGTTAGATGTTTTCCTGAGTCAACATATATTGTTGATCCTGGAACATTTTAATCCAAAAATTTAATTTTCATCATATCCCTACACCTAAACCTAACCTTACCATGAGTAATCCCTAAAATCAGAGGAAATGATAGATGAATGACACTGACGTACAAGCAGCAAACACTGATTATAAGCCTAAACTTCACAAAAATTATAAACTTGTTTTTCAAATCTGATTGGTTAATAACAATGTTGTTCCAGGGTCAACAAAGATGTTGATACAGGAACATGTCGCACTTGGTGAAATCAGGTTCTGCGTCCTGCTGCATAACCCAAGTGCGCTTGAGCTTTAGGTCACAAACTGATGGCCCCCTTCAGGAGGTTTGGTTTCCCTTCAGGTAACAGAAGTCTCCTTCAGGATTTTCTGATAGAGTGCAGAAGTCATGGTTCCATCAATTATGGAAAGATGTCCAGTTCCTGAAGCTGCAATGCACCCCAGACCATCACATTACCACCACCATGCTTGACTGTTGTATGATGTTCTTTTTATGAAATACTGTGTTGGTTTTGTGCAAGATGTAGAGGAACACACATCTTCCAAAAAGTTCAACTTTTGTCTCATCAGACCACAGAATATTTGCCAAAAAGTCTTGGGGATAATCAAGATATTTTTTGGCAAAATTGAGACGAGCCTTTGTGTTCTTTTTGGTCAGCAATGGCTTTTGCCTTGGAACCCTCCAATGGATGCAGTTTTTGCCCAGTCTCTTTCTTATTGTTGAATCATGAACACTGACCTTAATTGAGGCAAGTGAGGCCTGCATTTCTTTAGATGTTGTTCTGGGTTCTTTTATGACCTCCTGGATGAGTCGTCATTGCGCTCTTGGAATAATTTTGGTAGGCCAGCCTCACCTGGGAAGGTTCACCACTGTTCACCAAGCTTTCTCCATTTGTGGATAATAGCTCTGATATTCTGATATTGGATAATAGTTCGCTGGAGTCCCAAAGCCTTAGAAATGGCTTTTATAACCCTTTCCAAACTGATACATGTCAACTACTGTTCTTGAATTTCTTTAGATTGCAGCATGATGTGTTGCTCTTTAAGTATGCTTCACTTTCTCAGACAGGTTATGTTTAAGTGATTTCTTGATTCAACAGGTCTGGCAGTAATCAGGCCTGGGTTTGGCTAGTGCAATTTAACTCGGCTTTCTAAAATAAAGCAGTCAGTCAATAAATGATATTGTGAAACATTATTACAATTTAAAATAATATTTCTATAACATTTGTTCTTATTATCATTATTGTAAACAGTTGTGCTTATTTTGTGAAAACCATGATACTTTTTTTCAAGGTTCATTTATAAATAGGAAGTTAAAATAAACAGCATTTAGTTGCAATAGAGATGTTTTGTAATTTTATGCTTTTACTGTCACATATGATCAATTGTATCCATCCTTGCTAAATAAAAGTTTACATTTCTTAACAAAAATAAAGAAAAATCTTACTGACCCAACAATTTTGAATGGTACTGTATATATAGCACCTCTAGGAAAGAACGGCCCTGTTTATATTACTTCTCTGTCTTTCTGTCTCTCTCAGTTTATTCTGTTTCCCTTCATAGGCGTAATTCTAAAGGTAGCGGCAACTTCAAATCTCAACTGGAAATGATAGGGAAAATGGGGGAGGTGTTAGATGTAGCCTCAGGGTGATTCTCTCTTATTTCTTTATTTCTGTCTTTTGTGCTGTTCTCCGGAGCAGGGCGACACAGATCCACTGATTGGTGGAGTTTGGATCAGAGCACAGGAAGAAGTCAAGCTAAGCAGTCACGAGCAGAGAACATTCGGCTCCTCCATCATCCACCACTTGACCCACAGTAACTCCGCTTTGAAAGAGCATCGCAGCTTTTCTGTGTAAGACAGAGCCTAATTTTAGGAAACTGTGATTATAAAAGACATCCAGCCATAGATGTCCTTTCTTTCTTTTCCAGCTTTGTTGAAGAAGGCTGACAGAAGCTTGCTTCTGGTTACGTTTTGTGTTCTGTCACTCTCCCTGAAGATAACACCCCCCTGCACAGAGGCTTGGAAATGTCAAGGTTCAAGTTTACAATTTAAAAGTTTAAATGCAGAACCACGGGTCACCGTGGGCCAAAGTAAAGGTCAATGACATGACGATGGCTGTTGGATATTGTTCATTCGGCCCCTCGAGTTACACATTCTATCTTTATCCCGCCTCCTTCTCTGTCTAATTTCTGGCTCATCCGAACTGGAAGTCTATTTATGCTTGTCAAAAAACAATAATTTCAGAGTACATCAAAACCCTAACCAGGTCTTTGCAATTTCTCAGATGAGTAATATGTTATTTGCAGAGAAAGCTATGCATGAGGATGTTTCTGATTCTGTGTGTTCTTACGAGAAGCTGGGCTGTAATTATGGAATAAGCAATTTGGCGTGATAGTCCCACTGTGCGATCTTCTGAGTGAGCATAGCAGGCGATACGAAGACACCTGTGTCCCAGCAGGGACTGGACCTCCTCTTCTCTCCCATCCTCTCTTTCGAAATGATATGAAAACAACCCGATAAATCTGTTTCATACATATATGTAATGATTAACTATCAGATGCTCCATCTGCAGCCAGAAAGACCTTAAAAAGCAAAGCATATTGGCTGCGCTCCGTGCCAAGGCGCATCCCTCTCCCCCTTCTCCCCCTTCCGGGCCTCTGATGCCGGGCTCACTGGTAGTGCTCTTTCCCTGCAGGGGGCCCCGGAGCTGGGCTTGTCCTGACACCGCAAACATATGTAAGGACACCTGAGCTACGGCCTCCAGCCTTCCGCCACCAAGGGTTAATTTTCCACCCAGCCGTGCGGCAGCCAGACTTGGCCAAGTTTCCTGTCGCCCACAGTGCACCACAAGCTGTGTTTGGGAGCCAGCAAACAACATTAATCCTGCCCCTATGACGGATCGCATATGCAAAATGTCTGCCACCCTATGCGTTCACACAACCAGGCAGGTACGGGGACACGAAGAAAAGACGGCGTAGTTGGATAGAGAGGAAGAGAGATTACGAGAGAGGAGGAGGAGGAGGGAGGCCGGAGACTGTACTTCATCACGCCACTGGAAGTTTCAATCTTCCTTTTGTCTTTAACATTTCAGGTGCCGATGTGTGCAATGCCAGGAAAGGTCAGGAGATGATTTACTGAACATTTATGGAGGCTTTATCTTCAGTCCTTGTCACCAAGTCAGGTGATGCTTCATAGTGATGCTTCATAGTGGGTTGCCAAACAGACGTGGAAAAAGAGAGAGCGTGACAACGCCACAACCCCTGAGTTCTGCAATGACACAGTAAGAAAACAAGAATGTGCTCTTTCATTAGCAAAGCACCGCTGAGAATAAACACTCTCATTTTTTCTCCTCATCCCATTCCCTCTATCTCTAAGAGGGAGAGTGGAGTTCTGGTATAGGCGTTTCTCAACAGGGTTTCCTTTTTTGTGTGTCCATTATGAAACCTCAGCATGAGAGCCATGTTCATGCGTCCGTGACTGTTCTACAGAATTGGACAATGTCGTCTAAAGTGCAACAAAGTGACAC
This sequence comes from Gymnocypris eckloni scoliostomus, assembly GCA_027564155.1. Taxonomy (NCBI): domain Eukaryota; kingdom Metazoa; phylum Chordata; class Actinopteri; order Cypriniformes; family Cyprinidae; genus Gymnocypris; species Gymnocypris eckloni. Next base: position 7,452,792 of record CM050429.1, read on the forward strand.
TTTGCCTAACTTTTCTTTCATGACGTGTCCTGTATGGTAAGCAGCAGAGCCATATGATGGAAAGACAACGCAAATTCTGCTCTATAGGTTTTTTTTTCCAGTTGGGGAATTCGTACATACTTAAATTCAATGTTTAATGTGATTTTTATATTACTCTGTTTTTAAAGGCTTTTGGAAAGGCTTATTGTTGTACTGTACATTCTCTATCTATCTGTCTGTCTGTCTGTCTATCTATCTTTCTGCCTGTACAAAGATATGGACGATAGAGGTAGAGATCATTGAAATTATTAAATTAAATGAATATTATATTATCCACTTAAAAAATTTTAATAGTCAGGTACAATAATGCATATTGCAATAATGCAGTTAAAAATAATGTGTAGATGTGTATCTGTGTAGATACCCGCCCCCCTCACATTTACACTTTGCTTTAGGATCTCATTGAGAACACAATGAGCATAAGAAAGTAAAAGAGATACAGCCATTGCTGTTATTGTCGGACAGAGTCGCCACAAAAAGAACAGTTTAAAGAAAAAATGCTTTAAAGTCCCACAATCATTTGATTGTATATTGTATTTTATGTATTTCTTCCATTGTTGTACTGTATACTTTATTTTTTATTTACTATAGTTTTTTTATCCATTGCATTCTCAGAGAAAAGCCTGCTGTTAAGCAGATAACAGTCTACAGTACTTTAGAAATGAAGGACGCTCGACCGACAGACTTCTCTCCTCAAGACTTTGTGCCTTTCTCTCCGTGTCTCATTTGTCCCACTCAGCATGCTTCATCATCTCGCCTTAGCCGAACACCGCCCAGACCCAGCACGTCTTCTCCACGTTCTTCTTTCACTTCTTTCTTTTAACTCGCTCCAGAAAACCAGTGTCAGAACAGTTTGCTTTTTCTTTGGCCCACCTTATTCATATTAGAAGATGTCCTGTTTTTGGTTGAGTTCATCCTCATTACAGCTTTGATGCAAACCTTGATTGAGTTAAAGTTGTTTTCTTCCATAGTGTAAATAATTTTATGTTTGCTGAGTCATATTCATCAGGTAACTCTTAATTCAAGGGCTTATTCAAAACTTGTTATCTTGTCTTTCCGGTGCATTGACATCACAAGGTCTTGCTAATGACAGCCTGTCATTGTGGTGGAATTGGCTTTTTAAAAATTGAAAATGTTTCTTTAAATGCAGTTTAAAGATAACGTATTTGAATTTAAGGGAAATCTCAGAACCTTGAAAGATGTGGTAGAATAAGTCCGTTCAAGTACTGTGCAATCAATATAAGCCAGAGGCATGTAAAATATCATTACATGTACTTTGCATTTATTTTTGATTGTTTGTTATTATGCACAGTATGTAGGTTGCAAGGTCTAAGGTCACCAGAATTACAAAGTGACTTTTCTTTCGTTCATGTGATGTTTGGCAGCGTGGTCAAAAGGCAAAGTTCATAACATTTAAACTCGCGGTCCCAACAGCTCGACAGAATTTCCACAGGCCCATCCCAGAAGAGCCCGAAAAAGTATAACTACTGAAAACAGCATTATTTCAGAAACAACCAAGGGTGACAAGAGGTTTTCATTGCAGATTAAAAATCAATGATCTTTTCAGCTTGTGCCGGCAAGGGTTAGCGCTGCAGAGAAAGAAACGGCTTTCACAACAACCATTTGATTAACCTGGATGATTTTATGTGTGGATAGCATCCACGGTGAGCAAATCATTATTAGATCTCATTTTCTGCACGGAGAAAACCAGTGAAGCTTAGCTCCACGCCGTGCCCTGTGCATTGAATTTCTGTCTTTGACTTAAATAGGAATAAAGATGAGAGGAGAAGTAGTGCAAAACCTCGGCGTAGATGTGGCGAGCCAGAGAGAACGGTCTCTCTGCACGTGTGTTGCCAGAGGAGGACAATGCCAACTGCAACCTCAATGTCCGTGTTTGTGTGTGCACCGCAGAGACAAAGGCATAACGGTTCTGTGAGTAATGGATCTGGAATACACAATATCAACACACTCATCACTCTTCATCCTCTGTTGCCAAGGTCACCGAAAACCTCTGCATTACCTCTACATCTCACTCCTTCTCCGTCTTGGGCTTTCGTTCTCGCTCCTTCCATCAGGGTGGCCACGTCGCCCTCTCACCCCGCCGAGAGCGGGCGGGCGAGCGAGTGAATGTGTCTCAGGGTTGCTGCTGCGAGCGCTTGATCTGAGAAACAGAATGGATGAGAGTGTATTGTCAGACTGTCATTCAGCTGGTCTGCAGCAGCAGTAAGCCTTCACAAAATATTAAACTGCTTTCACCACATAAAAGCCGTCCTCTCATACTGCTGACATATGGCTTGAAAAGCCGCCTCTGGTTTGTTTTGGAAAGGTGAAAATTGAACACAACGGCTATTTGAAGTGGGTCGAGAAGCTTTTCTGAAGCTGAATATACCAATGACAGTATAGAGAGAAGAAAGCAAAAGCCTTGCTATTACAACCTGTGAGGTTTTGAACGTTACCAATGGAGGCGCAGGGAAGGGGATCGAGCTGAGACTCGCATGTGTGTCAAGTGGTGTGAAACTTCGAACATCAACCACCAGCTCTCACCGAAAGAGCAAAACATGGGCCCCTCTTCTCAACTGGTGTTACAATCACCTTGGGATCCAGTCACAAGTGGTTAGAGGAGATCTAGTCACCTTTGATTACATCAGCTTCATACATTAGTGTGTTGATTTGTATTGATAAAAACATTAAAATCAAACCAATTTCTTGTCTTTTTTATACTTTACACATTACACATCAAATCACGTCACCTTATACAATACAGATTGTGTCAAAAAGGAGCCTTACTGCATTAAACAGGAAAATAGTAGGACAATAACAAATATATTTTTTTCCATTAAAGTCAGTTAATTGTTGATTCACATTTACACATTTGCATTAAATATATCATTATAAAATATAATTTTATAAAGCTTATATTTGTATATATTTGGTTCAAATTTTTGTTTGGATTTTAATATTTTTGTTGTGCTTTTGTCATTTTCTTGTAGCTTATTTTTATTTGAGCTTTAGTAATCTAGCACTTTAATAGTAATCTTATTCTACAGTTAGTTGCTAAGGCTTCTCTTCTACAGTAATTTTCATTTAAATTTGTAAGTGTTTTTCTTTAGCTTTTCATGTAATATTTTACATTCATTCATTCATTTATAAATTCAGATACATTTTCAATAAAGAAATCATTTTAATTGTTATACTTAACAATAACAACACTGCTCCGAATGTGATTTACATGATCGAATCGCAAAATATTTTGCACCCCGTTTACACTTGCTTTTAGTGCTGGCCACTTGTGATTGGATTACCTTTGATAGGCATTAGGTGTAAATGGGGCCATGGAGGTATTCCTGCAAACTTCTTCCAGTTCTCCTCACCTCCTCTGTGCTCATTTTTACACTTACATGAAATCTATCCCACACCCTCCCAAGCAGTCCTGGCTCAGAGAGAGATAACAGTGGATTTGGTCCTGGCTGTGCCAATGATTTCTACATTGAAACTGCTATTCATATCAGAGAAGCTGCCTGAACATCAGGCAAGAGAAAAGGTGTGAAATAGCGCGACCAATCTGGAGAGTTCTGGGCAGACAGACAGTGTAAGACTGTCCAGGTGTCTTATAATATGAGGATTAGAGGTTTGCCAAGGATTGAGCAGCACAGGCCGGATATGAAAAGAGGGAGAGCGAGGGAGAGGGAGACTTACTGAGGACTTTAGAGACATCAGAGGAACTGCCTGTGCTGGCAGAGTGCCACAACCAAGACCATCATTTTCAACCCCCAAATTAGAGAGGTGTCCATCTGACAATAAAACAGCCTGTGGAGTAGAGAAAAAAGAGTCAGACTTCCGTTATAAATATTAATCAAATGGAAGCCTTTCAGGGATGACATTTCTCTGCAGGAAAAGATGTAGTACTTGCCTGTCAGGGCAGCAATGGAGGTCAGCATGACCTTTCCCTTGAGTCAAACTTGATTTAGCCCTTTTTGCCAGTATACAGTATAGAAAGTTTGAAACCATGAGATATTAAAATAAAATCATAAATAGACCGAGAGAAAACAACTGAGAAAAGTGTATTATCCTTATGTTGAGAAGGGAAAATGCTAAATGTTACATCCTCTGTTCTATTGTTCTTCTGCAGGTCTTTAACCAGTCCAACTCTTGGCAGGTACAGAACACTAAAGGACCATTTTATTTCTAAATGAGTCTGAATGGCGCACCACAAAGACTGGAAATGCTGCTGCCCTTTCATTTTAAATGGTACGTTGGCATTTAACATTAGACATGTCAGCAGAACTTCACTTTCCATTTATGGCTTCTTAATGTATGTGTATTTGTTCACAGCCACTTATGATATTAGCTGTTGTCATCGGCAGTGGAAAGGCACATTTAACATGCAGATATACAAAAAAAACACTCCTGTGATCATAAAAGAATTTATAAAATACATTTGTAGGGACTCCTAAAATATACCTTGGTTTTAATGCTTTGTCAGAAATAATGCACAGTATTAAAATGTATTTTATTTTATTTCTTTATTTCGAAATATGATGCAACACCTATATGCTTGCTTATATTCAATGCGGCGTGTTCAATACAGGTGTACTATTGCAAGCCAGTTACTGTTGAGTTTGAGGGTGTGTCATAACGTGAGTCGCGTGCTGCGGAAGAAAGGAGGAGGGAGCATCGCATGGCAAGCAGAGGCTGCACGTGAATTTGGTGTGTGAATATCTGAGTCGTTGTCATTTTGGAGACCGTGTATTTGTTTAATATAAGGCCCAAAGTGAAAGGGAACAACCCTTGTTTATTTTGGTTTGTTTGCTTAAAGTATTTTTATTTTCCCTATTGTTTTATTCGCGATTGTCCGAGTCATCGGTGTGCGGACAGTTAGAGACATTCACCTTTCACGGAAAGTGACTTCATTGAAGACGTCAGAGTGAACTTGAGCTGAATTCGTTCGGAACTGAATGCATCCTGTTTCTTCAAGGGACTTTGCTGGACTGGACTCGTCGCGTGCCAGGGACTGTTCGAGATAAGAAGCAGTGAGGTTGTGCCGTGAGTTATTTCAATATTGCCTCATTATCGTTGGAAGAACGTAAGTGGATTCATTTTCGTGACTCGCTGACTGTGAGCGATTACTTTCAATTCATCATCTGATTAATGTGCACCAACGAACTGGGCCCCAACGATACCGATCGATCGTACATTTGAACTGATCGACTGACTTGCATATATTTGAAATCATCATAAGATATGTAATGAATGTGCATACAATACTGAATATGATGTGAACCAAGTTTTTCTCAAGTGTATAACTGATCTTAAAAGAGATATTGTTGTTTTTCATTATTGTATTACGGAGTTCTGGAGAAAATTGTTTTACCAGAATAAGGGTTCTAAATTGACATTATATATATAAATTGAGTTAAGTATTCTAAAAAAAATAGGAACAAAGCAAAGGTTAAGAAGGAGAGAGTAATAAGTGTGAAAGAACAAGAACCATTCTGAGACTACAAAGAGTTTATCTTTTATTTAAAAGAAAAGAAGCAACTTGCATATTAGCAGGGGGAATTGTTTACTTGCTTTCTTTAACAAAGGAGGTTGTTATTGATTTCTTCATTAACTGTTTTCTTTAAGAAAAAGTTATTACATTAATGTAAAAATAAATCTTTGTTGTTATTTTCTCTTTAGCATCTGTATGCTGGTATTTCATTGAGTCTGGCAAGTTAATTCATTTACAAAGTTACTAAATTCCGGTAAATCACAAATAATAATGGTTTAAGTGACCTTGAGTAAATATTCATTTTCAATTGTTTCTTTGTGTAAACCAAAAGAAAAATACCGGCCTAATTCACCATCCAACTGCCGGGGATCCAGGATTTATGTTCGATAAATAAATAATTAAGTTAACCCCAAGGGTTAAGAAAAGGGTTACATTTTGGAGGCACCGCTGGGATTCTTTTTTTTTCTTTTCTCCTGTTTACCAATATTTTTCTTTTATATTTCCCTTCTAATTTAGTATAACAGTGACAGTCTATTTCACCCCAGTAATTTGAAAACAGTCTATTTCACCCCAGTACTAGTTACTTGCCTTGAAAAAATAATAATAATAAAATGGACCTGGCGAAGACTGTTGAGTGGAGCAGAGAAGAGAATGCAAATCTCTCACGTGCCATTGTATTGAGCAATGTTCCTTTAGGCACTAGTGACGACACTATTGAAAAAGTGTTAAACACAGTAAAAGTTTTTGGTCGCACTACAATATGTGTGGTCGCTGGTGGTAACTGGCAGATGGTTGTTTATTTTAGTGGAAGCCAGTGCTGATCTAGTACCTGATGTTATACCTCCTGAGATAGGTATAGAAAATGAAGCTGGACCCTGAGTGTCAATTTAGTGGGCAGTCTAGTAGCCTGTGGTCCTGCATCTGAAGGTGATACCTTCCAGCTCAAGCTGCAAGCATTGCTGCAGCAGGAGGGCAAGTCTATGGATGAAGTGAAGGCCCTGATTATAGGAAAGCAGTCTCCCAAATCTGATGTCAGTGTGGACCTCGTTGATGCCATAGGCAAATTAGTAGATCGGTGCAACCAAGTTTCCAGTGATAGTCCTGGCTACAGAAAGCTGAGGTTGTTTTCAGGGCTGAAACCTGTCCCTCCAGGTGAAGAAGAGTATGAAATCTGGATGGAGCAGGCAGCTCAAATGACAAGTGAATGGCAGTGCGAAGCTGCAAAGAAACAACGCATCGTTGAGAGTTTGCGAGGTCCTGCTGCTGATATTGTCAGATTCTTAAAAGTGAGTAATCCATCTGCGACTGCAAATGAGTACTTGGCTGCCCTTGAGACTGCATATGGAACTACTGAGAGTGGGCTGGACCTTATGGCTAGATTTCGTCACACCTACCAGGAAACTGGAGAGAAACTTTCAGCTTTCTTGTACCGCCTAGACAAACTTCTCCACAGAGCCTTGTTAAAGGGTGGGATTGATGCAGTCGGCATAAATAGAGCCAGAATGGAGCAGGTAATTAAGGGAGCACTTACAAATGATATGGTTGCTTTGCGAATCAGAATGACTCACACTTTGCAGAGTCCGCCATCTTTTTCAAAGTTATTGAAGGAAATACGTGAGGAAGAACACTGGGTAGCTGCAAGGGAAAATGTTAAAGCCTCTGTTGCCACTGTTGTCTCTCCCCAGGCATCTGTGCCTTCTGAATTACAAAATCTGAAGAAGGAGGTTAAAGAGCTATCTACCCAGGTGAGTCAACTGTTGAATGTGGCTACAGTGACTTGTGCTTCAGATTGTGCTCTTAAGAGAACACCCAGTAAAACCTTTGAGAGTGTGAACCGAGACAACTCCCAAAAAGCTAAACCCACGCAGCCACCAGTGCCTGTGATCTTTTGCTACAAATGCGGTGAAGACGGACATAAGAAATGGGAGTGCAAAGCACCTGAGGACCTCAGAAAAGTGAATCAGAAGCTGATAAAGATGCAGCGCCTGCAGAAACTGGGCAGGAGCTCAGTGACGGAACGGCACGGGCTCCTGAGACAGCACGCTCCACTTGTGGTTCATTCATGCTTGATGCAGATAAGCCGAAATTTCCTGAGGGGTTAGTAGGACCTGTCTCCAGTGCCTGTACAGATAGAAGGCATCTACGCCAAAGCTCTTCTTGACAGCGGTTCGCAGGTTACTCTATTATACCGCAGTTTTGACACTTATCTGAAACATTTGGATCTTCAGCCTGTGGAAAACCTTGAGATTTGGGGTCTAAGCTCTCACAAATACCCCTATGATGGATACTTGCCCCTTAGACTTGAGTTTACGGAAAGTGTAGCTGGAGTGCATCAAGTGATCGACACGCTTGCCATAGTATGCCCTGACCCTGTGAAAAGGGAAGGAATAGCTATTTTACTTGGGACCAACACTAGCTTAGTGAAGAAGCTGCTTGAGTCTTGTCGTGAACAAGCTGGTGAGAAATTCTTGAATGTGCTGACCATACATCCTGTAATCAGAGAGGTGTATGAGACTATCCAACAAACAGATGTTTCACAGGATGACCCAGACAAGCATGGAACAGTTTGGTTCGTGAAGCAAAATCCTGTTGTCCTGACACCAAATCAAGTTCTGCAACTTCCCGGTCTGCTCAAGTTTCCTGGTCAAATTAATGAATCTCTAGTGTTAGTAGACAAAGCAGCAGCTTGTGAAACAAGCTCTGATGATCTTGAGGTGAGGCCTGAACTTCATTCAGCATCCGTTGTATCCAGTCGCCGTGTCACAGTGACCGTCAGGAACGTGTCTACAAAAGAAGTATGGGTGAAGCGAGGAACTCCTCTTGCCCATGTTTTTCCAGTATCCTTAGTGCCACGACTTACCACTAAACAGCCACCAGAGCAAAACACTTTGACACCTGCATCTTTCGATTTTGGAGATTCTCCCATGCCTGAAGAAGCAAAACAAAGATTGTGTGCGGAAATGATGCAGAGAAAGGAAGTGTTTTCTGTACATGAGTGGGATGTGGGATGTTCAAAAGCACCACTCATGAGATAAGGTTGAATGATTCACGCCCTTTCAGAGAAAGATCTCGCCGTCTTGCCCCATTGACTTCGAAGATGTGCGACTGCACCTACAAGATCTGCAGAGTAGTGGCATTATATCAGAATCCCAGAGCCCTATGCTTCGCCAATTGTCGTGGTGCGCAAAAGTCTGGGAAGGTTAGAATGTGTGTGGACTATCGGACCCTCAACCAACGGACTATACCAGACCAGTATACTGTGCCCGCATTGAGGATGCCCTCCATAGCCTTTCTGGAAGTAGATGGTTTACTGTTCTCGACTTGAGGAGTGGGTACTATCAAATACCCATGAGTGACGCCGACAAGGAGAAGACTGCGTTCATCTGCCCGGTGGGGTTCTATGAATTTGAGCGTATGCCTCAGGGCATCTGGAGCACCCGCCACTTTCCAAAGAATCATGGAACGCACTGTGGGGATATGAACTTTTGGAAGTGCTAGTATACTTGGATGATTTAATCATTTTTGGACGAACCATTGAAGAGCACGAAGAGCGCCTTTTGAAAGTCCTTGATAGGTTGAGGGATGAAGGACTAAAGATCTCCCTTGACAAGTGTCAATTCGGCAGGACTTCTGTGAACTACGTAGGGCATATTGTGTCAAAGGATGGAATATCCACTGATCCTTCCAAAATCGAGGCTGTTGTATCCTGGCCTCAGCCCCAAAGAGTGACAGAGCTCCGATCTTTTCTAGGGTTCTGTGGATATTACCGCCGTTTCGTGAAGGATTTCTCAAAGTTGTGCCGACCTTTAAATGAATTGCTGCAGGGATATCCATCGTCTGCAGGTACTGCAAAGAAGAGAAACAAAAATTCACCTGTGAGTAATGCCAAACCCTGCTACAAGTCTTCTGAACCATTCGGATCCCGATGGACTGCTCAGTGTGATATAGCCTTCCAAACCCTGAAAACTGTCTGACCCAAGCTCCAGTGCTAGCCTTTGCAGACGCACAAAAGCCATATGTTTTGCACGTGGACGCGAGCATGGATGGACTTGGAGGAGTTCTGTATCAAGAACATGAAGAAGGATTATGTCCAGTCGCTTTCATTAGTCGCAGCCTTTCCCCTTCAGAGAGAAACTATCCAGCCCATAAACTGGAATTTTTAGCTCTGAAGTGGGCTGTTGTGGATAGACTGCACGACTATCTTTACGGTGTTCCGTTTGATGTTAGAACTGACAATAATCCTCTAACCTATATAATGAAGTCAGCGAAACTTGATGCGACGGGTCACCGTTGGTTGTCTGCATTGACCACCTACAATTTTAGCTTGAAATACAGACCTGGACGTAGGAATGTTGATGCGGATCGTTATCTAGCGTCACATACTCACTCAAGTGCTGATGACGAGTGGCAGGAAATTCCAGCTGCGGGCGGCTCTTTGTCAAGCTTTGTCTGCAGAGAGGAGAACAGGGAATGTCTCTTGTCCATGTGTGGTGCAACAGGCAGGGGCACATATGTCTGCTGTGCCCAAAGCTTACTCTCATGCTACTAACGTAGATGCAGATCACTTACCCGTGCTTAGTCCAAGTGAGCTTCAAACAGCCCAGATAGATGATTTGCTCCTCGGAGAAGTATGGAGGGCAGTTAGTGAAAAACAACGTGCCAGTAACATCCAGAGCAGCCACCCTAAGATGAGGATTCTGAAACGAGAGTGGGAAAAGTTGTCAGTAGATAATGGATTGCTTTACAGAACTGTTCGCCAGAGTAATCACAGAGTGAAACGACAGCTTGTACTGCCAAAACAATTCCACAACAGAGTGTTAAAGTCATTGCATGACGAGATTGGACATTTAGGTTTCGAAAAGTCCTATGGCCTAGTTCGTGACCGATTTTACTGGCCACACATGAAGCGTGATCTGGAGGCTTACTGCAAGACATGTGAGCGCTGCATTAAAAGGAAGACATTGCCTCAAAGAGCTGCTCCATTGTCTCACATGCAGAGTAAAGGACCTATGGACCTCGTATGTATCGATTTTCTTTCCATCGAAGCCGATTCTCGAAATGTGTGTAATGTTTTGGTGGTCACTGACCATTACAGCGTTACGCTCAAGCATTTCCACAAGGGACCAAAAGCTTCTACAGTGGTAAAGACTTTGTGGGAAAAGTATTTCATACATTACGGTCTTCCTACTCGAATACACTCAGACCAAGGCAGGGATTTTGAGAGCCAGTTGGTGGCTGATATGCTGACTATGCTAGGGGTGAAGAAATCAAGAACCTCCCCTTATCACCCACAAGGTGATCCCCAGCCTGAAAGATTTAACAGGACATTGTTGGATATGCTGGGTACCCTTGAGCTTAGTCAAAAGAATAAATGGAGTCAGCACATTGTCCATTTGGTGCATGCATATAACTGTACCTCCAACGAGGCTACTGGTTTTTCCCCCTATTTTTTGATGTTTGGCAGAGAGGCTAGGTTGCCTGTCGATATTTGTTTTGGCGTCTCTGCTGATAATACATCGCCTGTGTCGTATTCCAAGTATGTGTCCAAAATGAAGCAGGAATTACAGGCAGCTTACCAGTTAGCTCAAGCTACCTCTGATAAGATGAATCAGAGTAATAAAGCAAGGTATGATCAGAAAGTTCGTTATCATAGCTTGAATGTGGGTGACCGAGTTCTGATTCGAAACCTTGGCCTCAAGGGAAAACAAAAACTTGCAGATAGGTGGAGTGCAAATCCCTATGTAGTGGAGAGTCAATTGTCTAGTATTCCAGTGTATCGTTTGAAGCCTGTTGATGTTAATGGACCAGTCAGAGTCATGCGCAATCATCTCTTGCCCTTAGGACAGGAAGTGAGGTTAAGTCCTCAGGTTGATCTTAATCCTACTCCTTCACCTAGAGCTTTGAGGCGTAGGAAAGCAAAAGAGAACCGTACAACTGCTGAGTCAGAAAACTCACCATTTGTAGTTGATGCATTTTCAAGAGACTGTAATTCTTCAGATTCAGAGTCTGAGTTTGGATTCTATGCTGAGGATGTGGCAAACGTTCCTTCTCACGTGCCAGATGAGATTCAGAGTGAAAACCCTGTATACGATGTAGAAGGCTCAGAGTCTAGTGATGCTCAACATGTTTCAGAAATACCAGTAATTCCATGTCAGAGTGAAATTTCTGATGTTCAGCTAGTAGCTGATGTTGGCGATACTGAAGTAGTTGATGTAATGACTGAAGTTCATGGGAGTACCTTAAAGACTACTGCTCCTACTGATAATGAAACTCAGCCAGAGGTTGTACCTTCTGAAGTACGTAGATCAAGTAGGGAGAGGAGGCCTAATACCAGATTTACCTATGATAAGCTGGGTGTGCTATACGTACAGTCTGTATCATATCAACGCTGTGGCATTAATGTAGCAGCTACTGAAATACTGAATGTTTCTGGGGGTTACAACAGTTCACATGTTTGGTGGTGTAATCCTAATGCCTTGTGTGAAATATGTAACAACCAAACTGTACTTGTTCCCTGTAAACAGATAGTTACCATTTAATTTATGCATGGTAATTTTGTAACCAGCATGGGGTCATACTGGATTTTTGTTGTGGGGAGTGTGTAGGGACTCCTAAAATATACCTTGGGTTTAATATGATTTGTGTCAGAAATAATACACGGTATTAAAATGTATTTTATTTTATTTCTCTTTATTTCGAAATATGATGCAACACCTATATGCTTGCTTATATTCAATGCGTGTTCAATACAGGTGTACTATTGCAAGCCAGTTACTGTTGAGTTTGAGGGTGTGTCATAACGTGAGTCGCGTACTGCGGAAGAAAGGAGGAGGAGCATCGCACATGGCAAGCAGAGGCTGCACGTGAATTTGGTGTGTGAATATCTGAGTCGTTGTCATTTTGGAGACCGTGTATTTGTTTAATATAAGGCCCAAAGTGAAAGGAACAACCCTTGTTTATTTTGGTTTGTTTGCTTAAAGTATTTTTATTTTCCCTATTGTTTTATTCGCGATTGTCCGAGTCATCGGGTGAGCGGACAGTTAGAGACATTCACCTTTCACGGAAAGTGACTTCATTGAAGACGTTCGTAGTGAACTTGAGCTGAATTCGTTCGGAACTGAATGCATCCTGTTTCTTCAAGGGACTTTGCTGGACTGGACTCGTCGCGTGCCAGGGACTGTTCGAGATAAGAAGCAGTGAGGTTGTGCCGTGAGTTATTTCAATATTGCCTCATTATCGTTGGAAGAACGTAAGTGGATTCATTTTCGTGACTCGCTGACTGTGAGCGATTACTTTCAATTCATCATCTGATTAATGTGCACCAACGAACTGGGCCCCAACGATACCGATCGATCGTACATTTGAACTGTTTGACTGACTCATACATTTGAACTGATCGACTGACTTGCATATATTTGAAATCATCATAAGATATGTAATGAATGTGCATACAATACTGAATATGATGTGAACCAAGTTTTTCTCAAGTGTATAACTGATCTTAAAAGAGATATTGTTGTTTTTCATTATTGTATTACGGAGTTCTGGAGAAAATTGTTTTACCAGAATAAGGGTTCTAAATTGACATTATATATATAAATTGAGTTAAGTATTCTAAAAAAAATAGGAACAAAGCAAAGGTTAAGAAGGAGAGAGTAATAAGTGTGAAAGAACAAGAACCATTCTGAGACTACAAAAGAGTTTATCTTTTATTTAAAAGAAAAGAAGCAACTTGCATATTAGCAGGGGGAATTGTTTACTTGCTTTCTTTAACAAAGGAGGTTGTTATTGATTTCTTCATTAACTGTTTTCTTTAAGAAAAAGTTATTACATTAATGTAAAAATAAATCTTTGTTGTTATTTTCTCTTTAGCATCTGTATGCTGGTATTTCATTGAGTCTGGCAAGTTAATTCATTTACAAAGTTACTAAATTCCGGTAAATCACAAATAATAATGGTTTAAGTGACCTTGAGTAAATATTCATTTTCAATTGTTTCTTTGTGTAAACCAAAAGAAAAATACCGGCCTAATTCACCATCCAACTGCCGGGGATCCAGGATTTATGTTCGATAAATAAATAAGTTAACCCCAAGGGTTAAGAAAAGGGTTACACATTAATAAACTCCCACCTTTTTATTTAGCCTCCTCCACTTCATGTAGCACAAATAATCGACTTTTATACACAAAAATAAAAAACATATAGAGAAAAAACGATATGTATATTTATATGTGTGTATATATAATACAATACCACATCTCTGTAATAGTAATTAATATTATTTTTTTTGGAAAAAGTGGACTGATGTCACCCCTCTCTATTTGTCGAGTATACTGTAGCTGCTTTTAAGGGAATATACATTTTTAAGCATTTAATCTGTGAAATTACGGTTATAAATAAGGTTTTCATATATAAATGTGTTTCCTATATAATTAGTCAATAATTTGCATTATGCCATATTTACTTTAATTAATAAAAATATGACATTACAAGCTCAGGGTTATGAAAAGTGCTTCTTAGGAAGACAGTTAAAAGCCTATATGTCTACAAATATCCACTTTACTATTATCTTTGGGGTTGATATTTTTTTATTATAAAAATATGCATATACTGTATAGCAAGTAAAGTTGTATTTTTGTTGAAGTGTTATTTATAAACATGTCTATATTAAAGTTACTTTTACATAGATCTATGAGGGATACAAATGCCACACAATAATGACACTTACTGTATATGTGTCATATGTATCTCTTTCTTTTTTTCAAATACGTGCCTACATCTGACAAGGCTCCTCTCCCTCAAACTCTCTCTCCCATTCTCCTTCTTTTTCTGTTCTCCCATTATGAATAATGAACTTGTCCTCCTATGATCAGGCCTATTGGGGATTTCCGCTGCGTGTGTCAGGGCCTGTCTAATGGATTGCTGTATGCTAATTTGGCTAGAGGATGATGGGCAGTTCTCTGTTGGGGTCACCGGTGAAATAAAAGAGCCCTTTGTGCGAATCTGAGCCATGTGCCTCTGACAGACTGGCACAGACCTTGAGAGTCTTCCTTTATACTTGTGCACAGCTACTGGAGAAGGAAGAACAATGGGAAACAACAGGCTATGTCACTATTGATTTAGGGAAGGATGTGTGTCTTGGTGTCCTAGACCTCTGTAAACTCCTTCAAAGTGTGTATGTAGGTAACGTCAGCCGTTGAACACACTCTTAGATGGTTTTGGATAAGCCACTTCCATCCTCTGCAACCCAGAATCAGTCTCGCTGGCCCCTTTCCAACCCTCAGTCCATCAGCCATTAGACCATTAATGAAGTAACCTCACATTGTTATTGACTGGCTTGTCAGTAGACCTGCCTGAGTCCTTAATCGGAGCCATTGGTCTTAAGTTAAAAAAGGGCTGAAGGAGGTAGAGGAGGTCATGCACAGCATCTCAAGTGCCCTGCAGAGGTGAGCAGCTGCCAGCCCATGCAAATGATCTGGCGGAGACGAGCTGCTGTCTGGACGAATGAAAAATTCTGCCATTCAGCCATGGGATCAGTACAAACAGAACTCATAAAATGTGGTGAGCCTTTGCATAAAAATATATACAGCAAAGGTTAAAGAGTTAAATAGTCGAAGACGTTGTTTTACAGCAAGTATTATTTCTATCATCTTAAAGAGTTCAACCATAAAAATTATAACTGTGCCATTATTTATTCACCTATATTATCCAAACCTGTGTAACAAAAAAACAAAACAAAAAAAACAATACTTGCATCGGCGTTTGAGTCAGCGAGGTCATGGAAATGGATCAGTCTGATTTATAACCAAATCATTCAGACTGATTTTCTGAACTTATTCATTAACAAATCATTTGTTTAGGAAATGAACATTGTCACAGTACTTCTTTCTTGAAGTGTCATGCCGCAAATAGAGCTACGGTGAATATCAAGATTGTACAAATCATATGGAAAGTAAAATAATGATTTTTATTCAGCAAGGATGCATTAAAAGGGACAGTAAAGACATTCATATAAATGGTTGTATATATACTCATAAAAGAGTGGCCATGCAGAATATTCTTAAGAAATCTAACTTTTATGTTCCACTTAAGAAAGTAATTTATATGTGTGTAGAATAGCACATGGGTAAGTAAATGGTTACGACAGAATTTTATTTTCTTTTTTTTCTCAAGCATGTCTCTTTTTTTATTTCAGGCAATCAGGTTCATCCAGCACAGAAAACTCATCACAGAAAATAAATATAAGCGGTTGGAGAAGAGACTGAAGATGTGAACTGTCCCTCTGGAATGGGCTGCCATTAAGTTTGCTAAAAATGTCTGATGGTTTCACCCAGACAGTTAGGAGAGCTGTTTCTGAACAGGATCCAAATCTCTGGTATGTGGTGCAGTAATGACAGAGAAATGTTGTCATAATTATTGTAATTTCCTTTGATTTAGAAAGTTGGTGTAGTTTTAATTGAGCAGACAAATCTAGCTGTTTTGGACAGCCGAGTTCGTGAATGTTAGTTTTTTTGTTTGTATTTTTTTTTTTTTTTTGACAGACCTCACCCAGTAACAGTTCAGAACTTCTTCAACTTATCAAACATTTTCTTTCTTTCTTTCTTTCTTTCTTTCTTTCTTTCCTTTTCTTTCTTTCTTTCTTTCTTTCTTTATTTCTTTCTTTCTTTCTTTCTTTCTTTACCTAACAAGTTACTAATGCTGTAAGTCATACTTGTATACGATGTCTGCTAGCTTACTCTGAAAATGTATATTCAGTGAAAATGTATCTTCCAGTGAGTATGCATGAAGATAAATTTCAACCCAAAATCAGCCCATCATTTTATTCTCTTGGGTATCATTTGGATTGTGGCTTTAAAACATTTCCAGTGCTCCTGAGGAATAGGAATGTAATAGTAAAATGGGATAGTTAGCATGTATTTCTTATTACAGATGATTTGTATGGCCATCTGTCTGTTATGACTGAACCTCTAGCATATCACAATGCCATCAAAACCTCGTTTTCTGAGCTTACTCACGTAAACA
Source organism: Gymnocypris eckloni scoliostomus (assembly GCA_027564155.1). Lineage (NCBI taxonomy): Eukaryota > Metazoa > Chordata > Actinopteri > Cypriniformes > Cyprinidae > Gymnocypris > Gymnocypris eckloni. Next base: position 7,469,343 of record CM050429.1, read on the forward strand.
TACAAAATTGAATTGAGTTGGTTCCAATCAGAATGTCAGATGAATGAGGTGCCTGTGTTTTGATACCCTGCAAAGGGGACAAACAGTTACCATAGTCATTTTGACTATATCAGACATTCTGTCTGAATTTATGCATGTTTATTGATAGCTTCCAGTTCTCTTGGCTCTTTCAGTATTGATGAATGACAGTGGGTGTGGTGTGATGGCTCATGTGTGGTCATAATTTGTGATACGTTTAACATTCTGGCTGGCTTTATGGCATCTGTGGGCTCGAATTGAAAGGAATAAGAGGGTGTTTTAAGGCCGAGTGCATTTCAGTATTATCCTGACTAATAGACTTGTGTAATATTACTCAACATTCATTCAGCTCTAACTGAAACATTGCACAATAACATGCCTGGAAGCAAGATTTAATAATTGCATTTGGGTTTTGTGATTTGAATGTTGATTTATGAAAGTGTATTGCTCTTGCAGCAGCATAGATGTGGTTTAAAAACGCACCAAAGCCTCAATAGACTGATTGATGTGTTGGATTTGAATCTGACTTTTTTTCACCCTTATTTGACCCTTAATCATTAAGCAAGATTTGGTATACGATTATACTAAAAGATGATAGTGGGATGTGGAAATATGATCTAAATGGAAAAGGTTTTGTTTAAGGTCAGCTTTGTGTGTGTTTTTCCTCCAATAGTTTTGTGTTTGTGACTCAGCTAACTTACAGAGTGTAACTCAAACTCTGTCCTTTTCTGACAAAGCTGTCTGTGTACGTGCTGGTTAAGGAAAATCTTACTGATGAAAGAACAAATGGCTTATGTTCTAAAGGTTCTCATTCTAGGCTCAGTTTGTAATAATTGTTTGCTGTGGCCTATATAAGGTTAATACCTATGCTGGCTACAGTATGTTGATCAATTCATAAACCAGTTCATCAATCGTTCCTAACTAAAATATAAATTCTATATTCTAAAAAATGTCTATTAAGATGACATTTATTTTTTTCTTCCAACTGTTATAATACTGTTTGATGTGTTAGACAAGGAGAAACAAACTATGGCTGTCAATAGAATACATTTGATTCAAATCATGAACAGTCTGAATTGAATTAATTCAAGTAAATTATTCAGTGACTTACTTATAATTACTATGGCTGCATCCAAAATATAATTCTTCCCAGGGACAAATGTAAGTCTGGATTACTTTCATATGGTTTTAGAACATATGCACATTATTAAAGAAAAAACATATATATATATTTTTTTTTTGTCATGTCAAACACCATAAAGGCATTCAAATTCACATTAAGACTTCTGCTTTCTGTTCTGTATCATTCCATTTTGCTGTTCACTTTCTAATAATTGTTACGAATTTTATGTAGGGATTTTTAGCCCATCATTTTTTAATACTAAATGAAAATGTTAAATTGCCAGCTCTTCACTAGACAAACTTCCCAATACACACATGAATAGTGTGCATGTTTACCTGTCCATTTCCTTAGCTTATCACTGCGCAACAGTGGAGCTGTGCTGGGGACCGACAGCGTGGAGGCCTGAGGGCTGTGTGTATCTACGGCAGCTCATTCACCCCTTAGTTGCCTGAATGAGAAATGTGCATTTCTCCCAGTACGGACAACAAACCACGAATGCATGTCCCCAACAAAACAAAGCTCCCTCGCTCAGTCAATAAAAAAGACAGCAGGGTTTAATTCTCTCTCTTTGTGTGTGTGTGTGGGGGTGGGTGTATGTGCATGTGTGTATTTAAGAAGCTCCCTCTTCTTATTTTCTTCACCCAAGGTTACGGTCATCTTTTTAAACTGGATTATAAAAGGGTTCAGCCCGATGGAGGTGTTCAGTGTTATTTTGTAATTACAATGTAATCCTCCTCTCGTTGCACACACTCATTGGTAGACGCTCCCTGCATGCAATTGTAATAATCTGAGTGAAGAATGTGAATAGTAGCTGTGCGTCTCAAAGTAGCTTCTCTACGGGAAGGAAACTGTTGAAAAACACATAAATATTCCTGTCGGATTGTCCTCCTATCCACTGTACTATCACAGGTGCTAAAGGACGATTCTTCCTATAAGGGGTTAGTTTGATTACAACCTCAGTTTTGTTTGCATACAGCCTGCCATTATAATGAAAAAGCCTTGGATTGCAACAATAGTCTAAACTTTTTAGTGGACTAGTCCTAAAATAAAAAGGAGCAAACAAATAAAAAAAGGGAAACACAGCAAGAATCCCTTGAAAAAAATGGGCAAATAAATAAATATATAAAATGTGAGAAAAGTTGAAGACAGAAGGGACATGAGAAGGTAAAAAAGAAAAAGGTTAGTTGGGTGGCCTTTATAGATCTGTATGTCTGTTGAGGGGATCAGCAGGCAGCGGCTGATGAACTTCACTTTCTATTAGTGGCCATGGTAGGGATGTTCTCTCCCTACCGATCAATAGGCTGAAGGACAAGAGTGTCAGAAAAATGAGAGACCCTTCTCTTTCTTGGCAGGGCGGTCTCGGAGCGGACGGCGAGGCACTGAGTGCCAGAGACCCTTAGTCCCTCTGGAGTGGCTTTGAGTGAGGGAGCCATTTTGGGCGGGGGTGGGGGTAAGGAGGAACTCTCATCATCCCATGTCCTTCTGTTAACAGTTTGAAAAGGATAACTTAAGCAGAAGGACTCCACAAAACCTTTTCTAAATGATTAGAAGTTGTTTTGTTTCATCTCTGTATTGCACTAAACAACAGTAACAAATGAACACAGCTAGGTACTTGTAGCAACTCTTTCTATACTGCCTCTTTCTTAAAAAGAATGTTTCTTGTTCAATACAATTTCAGTCGATAGCATTAGTTGCATAATGTTGATTGTATGCCATATTGCTTTCATGCAATAGTTAATATAATACAAGAAGTTATGAAGTAACTTAATATTGGCATAATATTGAGACATATTGCCACCACTGAAAACAGCTCTGTTTTTTCATTGCACATCTCCAAGTAACACGCTCTAGCATTGCTTAGTTCCTAAATTAATTGATTCAGTTCGATTGAATGAATGATTCAATGACTCACCCATTATTACTGTGGCTGCATCCAGAATCGTATACTTTACTACTATATAGTAGGCTAAAATCAATATGCGAAAAGAGTAATTTGTTCAAATTCATTTTCATAAATAAAATAGTAGGTGAAAAGTACACAGAAATGAAAAGTGCCTCTTCTTGTGCGATTTTGAAATGATAGCACGACAAATATAGTAAGTCCAGATTACATTCATACTAAATACTACATACCTTCTCAAAGAGTATGCGATTTTGCATGCGGCTAGTCACTTGTTTTGTTACTGAATGAAACAATATTTTGAATGAATCTGTTTAGTTGAGTGAGTGATTCAGTGTCACCACCTACTGGCGTGATTATGCAGCTATGGCTATGCCATCACTTGTGTAACTCCGTTTATCAAATTCAAGGACTGAACTTACCTATTATAAAAAAAATACTAATTATTTTAATTAATAATTACTGTTTACTTTTTACGGCCCTGTTTACTTCGATTTTAAGTGCTTCGATTTTATGTTTATGTATTTAAAAAAAATATATAATAATAATTCTGAAATGTATCCAATATTATGCCACAAATGCTGTTGTAAAGAACCTGAAACATTCCTTTAAACACATATCCTAATTATTTCTTGTCAATTACATTACAAGGGCTCCTTTAGCTCCGATTTACACTTGTCTGCTGCTCCCTGGACAGCATCAGCCCAGGAGAACAAACAGCAGAGGAAAGAGTGTGGATTACTCCATCAGCGCCCAGTTCTCTGACAGCTTCTGTGTGATCAGGGCTGAGGGTTAGCATTTCCCCCCGACCCGGTCATGTCTATTCAGCCTCTCCAATTCAGACAGGCAAATTAAGCACTTCCCTATCCAGAAAAGCGTCCCTTCCCTTCACAAATGCTGAATATGAAATTAGCTTGCAACTGTTGAAAGGCAGCACAGGATCATTTTGTGCTGAAAGGAAAGTAAAAGGTGTACCCCGTGTTTCTCAAATGCGACTGATTTCCCCCGTGAAAGGAAACGAGAAAAGAACAAGAACAGAAAAGATGGGAAAGTGTTATGCCTTTTGTCCTGTCTGATTCTCTCTCTGTCTCTTCCTCTCTCTTCTGTTTCTCTGTCTGTGTCTTTCTTTCCTTCGAGAGGCTTTGCTAGAGCGGGTTTAGATGAGACCAAAAACGATCTTGGAATCTCATATGTGGGTTTACATTAAAAACAACATACATTTCCATAATGCATTTTAATGGATTAGAGGGCTGTTTGTCAGGCTAGGTCAGAGTTCTGGTTTTAGTCAACACAGCAACCCACCTGACAAGAGCTATTATGTTTATACCTGTTACAAGCCATGGAAATAAAATGCACATAATTAGCTATTTCAGCCATGATCTCGTTTATTCACCAGCGTCCCTGTTTGCTCACCTTCGGCCTCTCGTTTCATATTATAAACCATCAATGGGGCAAAATATACATTATGATTCGTGATATCAGGTGACAGCACACTCTGTGTGTGTTTGTGAATGTGAGTTTGGGGGTGTAAAACGTGCTGTAGACCAGACACCTAATTAAACGTCTATTTGATGGGGGCATTAGTTAATTCTGGTAAACTATCTGAAGCATTTAGAGAGATATATGAAGGCTTTGTCAGCCTGCCATTTGTTCTCTCTTTATGAGCAAAACCTAATGGAAAGGCCTTTTATTTTACAATGTTCTGTTGTGAACATGTGTCGGTCAGTTGCCAATATTTCGTGTTCATGGTATATTAAATAACTACATAAACTGGACAGTTCAAGATAACACTGTTGAAAGCACACTGATCCACAATCAAACTAGATTTTTTTTTTTTTCTTAAATGATAGTTCATCCAAAAATTATAACTACAGGGGAGAGAGAAAGTAAATAATGACAGACATTATGGTATTTTATAGTGCGGAACTCATACGGGCCACTTTTATGTTGCATTTATGATGCTTTTTTTGTGTGTGTTAATTTTGGAGCTTATCAGCAGGTTCCAGATTCACTTAAATTATACTTTTTACTTTACTTTTACTTTTTAGTCATTTAGCAGACGCTTTTATCCAAAGCAAATTACAAATAAGAAAAAGTAACTAAAACTATAAGTTAAAACTCTGTAAATAATATATATACACATTTACGAAAATTGATAAATTAAATAAAGTGACAAATGCATACAACAACATTTCAAAACTATTGCATTTATACATTTATATACATTTAAATGAAAAAATAAATAAAGCTAAAAGCAATTCAAAATATTAAAACAACAAAAGGAATGAGTATAAAAATGATTCTAACATGACTCTAAGCCAAACACCCATATATATGTGTGTGTGTTTGTGAAATATCCCTTTAAGGGCATTTTCAGATGCACTGAAAATAAGCTTCATTAATGAATGTGAATAAATCAAAATTAACATAAAAACAATATACTGGGTGCTTAGTTTTAGTTAATTAAGTATTTCTCATACTTGAAGAAGCCAACATGCCAAGAACGTGCTTGTGCTCCTTTAAACTCAGCAAAAAATCTTCTCCTCAAGCATTTAAATTTAACCTACAGAACAAACTTCCGTTCCTCTCGTGGTCTGCGCTAAACTGATTTTTGTTTTAATTAATGCTCTAGATGACCACAGCTGCTCCTGGAGCCTTCCATTAGAGGTCTTCTAAATGGGCCCGTAGAGAAAATCCCAAGATCCGCATCCACATGCAGTGGCCAAAGGCCTGCGAGTGTGCCTTCACATGTAAGTACAGTTAAAGGAAGGCATGTTCATATGCACATATCACTCCCACACACACAGTAATTACTGTACAGAGCAGGTTCATGGCTTGTAAGTCCTCAAATATGGTTTTCACCAGTGCATTCCTCAACATCCGTAACGCACATGGTGCTTTCTAATAAACTCCAGCACGGGCAGCGCTCCAGATGGGGGTTAGGAGAAAGGAACACTGACGGTGGTAAGTGGTTTCAGTAGAGACAGCCTGGCCCTTCATCCCTAGCCAGTAGAGAGCTGGGTGTTAGTAGACTTTGGCTGCAGTCTACTCTTTGGGTTTCAGCCACATTTTTAGCGTGTGTGTGTGTGCATTTGTTTTTTATAACCTTTCTGCCCATTTCCTCCGAAACCCAACCTGGGGTTTAGGGCTCCTTTCTAGCCGGATGTTTGTACCCCCAGCAAAAACTTGTGCTGCCTTTTTTTCTCATTTTCATTTAAGCTGTTCCTTTCATCTCTCTTTCTCTCTCTCCCACATGTCACACAAACCTGCTGTGGCTTCCCTATAGTCATTCCGGGCCTGTTTAGTGGAATGGCCCAGACCATACTGCTCTTACAAGAATACCTGTTTGCACTGCATGCTGCTTTTGTTTTTTACCTTTACTACATCGCCTCTGGCTGCATGACAAATACTGTGTAAAATTCTTGAGCTTCAACAAAAGTATGAGGCTGCAGAAATATCACATACATGCCTTTTTGATAAAAAAAATGTCACCATTGCTGTTTATATACAGTAGTGGTCAGAATTATTGGCACCCTTGGTAATTATGATCAAAAGAAGGCTGTGAAAATTAATCTGCATTGTTAATCCTTTTTATCTTTTATTTTAAAAAATCACAAAATTCTAACCTTTCACTGGATAACAAGAATTTAAATGGGGAAATATCATTATGAAATAAATGTTTTTCTCTAATACACATTGGCCACAATTAACGGTATCCTTTTATTTAACACTTTTTGAAACTTGCCAGTTTAATAGCTCTAACTTTTCTCCTATAATGCCTGATGAGGTTAGAGACCACCTGACAAGAGATCAGAGACCATTCCTTCATCCAGAATCACCCCAGACCCTTTAAATTCCCAGCTCCATGTTGGTGCTTCATCTCTTCAGTTCACCTCACTAATTTTCTACAGGGTTCAGGTCAGAGGACTGGAATGGCCAAAGCAGACTCAACTGTTAGCACACTCAAATGTTCTGCAATTCTCCAGCTGTGGTGCTTGGAGAGTCTTTAGCCACTCAAACTCTCCTTCTCACCGTGCATTAGGACAATATAGACACACGTCCTCTTCCAGGCAGTTTCATAACATTTTATGTTGATTGGAATTTCTTAATTATTGCCCTGATGGTGGACATTGAAATGTTCACTGCTCTAGCTCTTTTCTTAAAGCCACTTCACTAATTTGTGAAGCTCAATTATCTTTTGCTGCACATTAGAAATATATTCTTTGTTTTTTCTCGTTGTGATGGATGGATGGGTGAAGGGAATTTGGGCTTTGTTTTCCTTCCTATTTATATTTCTGTGAAACAGGAAGCCATAGCTGGATAATTTCATGTTCATAATCACCCTGGAGTGCTCAAAATTGTGAATATGAATGGAAATATACTTCAGAGATATTTTACTCATAAGAATTTCTAGGGGTACCAATAATTGTGTCAAATTGGTATTTGAGAGAAAAAACATTTATTTCATAATGATATCTCCCCCATTTTAAATTCTTATTATCCAATGAAAGGTTAGATTTTTGTGATTTTTTAATAAAAGACCAAAAGGATTAAAAATGCTGAATAATTTTCACAGCCTTCTTTGATCATATTTACCAAGGGTGCCAATAATTCTGACCACTACTGTATGTATTTTACCATTCAAACCAGTCAGTATATTTATTTATTTATTTATTGAAGAAATAAAGAAAGTTGAAAACTCTTTTTAAAGATCTTAAATATATCGCAAGATGTGTACAAGAAGGTGTTATGGGTTAACACCTCCTAAATCTACATTTTCTGAAAACAAAATTTAAAACTTTATGGAAAGATGCATTATTTTTGACTCTAGACCAGTCCAATGTCTACAGTGTATGTATTTACTGACTGTGTCTATTGTCCCCTGCTACAATAATAAAAATTATTCTCAACAAATATTGATATTTATAATTAAGTCTTTTATAATGAATCAAATGACAGCACTTAAAAACACCTTTCACACATATCTAGACACTGATAAACATGACATTGGTTTAGATACTAATTTAAGTAGCTCTTTCATCTGACACAGTAACCCTTGACACCCCCTCCCTGTCTCTTCACCCAGCTCTCCAAACCTCTCCTCTCTTCTCTGCAAGACCTCATTTCCTTCATCCCTCCCTCCATTCCTCAATTCTCTGTCCAGTCCTTACAGAGACAGACAGCTATTCTCCTTCATTGTCTTTTACAAAGAATAGGGACTATAGATTGGTTCCCCTTTTAATATGGCTGCTTTTTATGCCCAATTCATCCAAATTAAATTGGTCACAACCCACCTGGTGTTGCCCTGTCTTCAATGTGTCTCATGGATCATTCAAAGCCTCTCCAGCCAAACTTCACAACCTCTGCTGACCTTGTGTCTTGCTAGTCTGTGGCTATTGTGGTTCGCCCAATAAAGGATGGCATCCCCAATAGGGATGGCGTGCACAGAGGGGAGCAGCAGCTCCAGTCCCTACCCCTTTCATTCCAATCTCTGAAAGTGCCCTTCTGGTCATTACAAAATGTATTCATAATTTAAAATATAAAAATAAGATATGTTTAATATCAAATTGAAAATGAATGATTTAATAATTTTGAGATTTGTTTGTTTAAAAGAATAAAAAACTGTTTTTACTGTTTATTGCTAAGAATTTTGTGCATCATATTTATAAGCAAAATGTATATATTTAATTGCGTTGTGGCATTTTTCAAAGTAATATATCTTGTTTTTGTATTCATTTTATAAATTGCCGTAAAATGTACTAAAGATCAATTTAATGGCACAATTAAATTAATCAAATTGTTTTATAAAGTAACAAAAACAACAAAACGACAATAATACTAATTATTATTATTCGATTTTATAATGGGAAAGTTTGATTATTTGTTCATGATGCTCACATGTAGACAATGTGCACTACAAAAATAGCTGTTGAAAGGCAATTATATTACAGTTATGAATATTATAATGATAGTAAATTATTTTAACATTTTTATTTGTATATATTGATTTTATCCTGCTGTTAAAATCAATAAAACATGCTGTTTTGAATATTAAAAAAAGCATGTAATTAGATAAATACTTTTTTTTTTTTTTGCCATTTTATCCAAATCCCAAATTGTTCCCCTACAGAAACTGATGAAACCGGGAAAATATCAAATATAACACAAAAATGAAGATAATAATTGAGGATGAAGGAAAGAATGTGGAGCGGCAGGTGCATTAAGAGGTTTTTAAACAGTAGTGATTTATTTAACGAATAACTGTTCAAATATTATATTAAGTTGGTTATGTAAATACTGTTTGTACTATTTTTTTGAAGGCCTTTCTGTACTCTCTGCCCCTGCGGAGTTGCACACCACTGCCCTCAACTTTCTAAAGGGTCACCTTTAGACCATTAGCGGAGCATTGTTCCCCCCAACAGCCCAGCCTGTGCCCCTTGGATCAGCCCCCAGCCAAACCCACACAAATGGGAGCTTTTAATTATCATCCTCTCTTTCTCTCTCTTCCACCTCCCGCTCTTCCGGAGAATGCCTCTTGTCTTTTTGGTCATAGTCATGCCATGTCCTAATGCGCCTGGATCCTCACAGACAGCCATAATGTGGCTCTCACCGCTGTTTATCAGCCAGATCCATTTGCCACAAGTCCCCCCCTCCACCAGCCCACCGCTGCCACTACGCCCGCTTTCGTTCACCCTCCACCTCTTCTTTGTGCTGCCATATGAATGCACTTTGATGGTTGATAATTATGCCTGTCCTTTTGACACGAGGATCCACGGCCTGCCCTTGTTAAGCCAGTAATTAGCCTGTCCTCCTTATTTATTGAGAAAGTACAAATTATCCCTTCTAGTGGGCACTGGCCATTCCCCACTCTCTCACTCTCTCTTATTCTCACTGTTTCTCCCTCTCTACTCGCTCTCCGTTCTCCTTGTATCCCTCAGCACTTTTGATAGGCTAAAAGCAGCTGCACTAAAGCAAGATAAAGCTGCACCATCAGGATGATGAAGAGTGTGGATGGAGAGGCGCTGCGCCGAGCACAAAGGCCGCAGAGGAGCGGCGACGGTGGCGTGAGGACAGCTGAAGAATACCACAATGAATAGCTCTCATTTGTGAATATACAGATCTGGGTGGAGGAGGGTGAGGACCTTGGGGAAAAACTCCACAGGTCTCAGTAAATAAAGTTTGTAGACCATAAGCTAAAGACAACATGCAGATATTTAAGTGAGCGAACATGGCCAATGCAAATCTTGATTCTCATGAAGGGTGATTGAACTGTGGCCCTCTTTTTTCACTTTCATTTATATACTGTTATAGTATTTATTCATGTTTGAAATTATCTTTTATTATTATATTTTCAGTTTTCATTTGAATAAGTTTTAGTAATTGTGTTGTGTGCTTTTGTCATATTTATTAGTTATTTTCTTTTAGCTTCATTTTATTTCAATTTGAGTAATTTAAGTACTTTAGCTTTTTGTCAATAAGTTGCCAAGTCAGCATTTCTAATTCTCACATAAGTGTTTCATTTAATATGTATATTTTATTTTATTTCAGCATTCAATTAACAAGAAAAAAGAAAATTCTATCTTGGTAGAGGAGGGTGAGGGCCTGGTGGGAAAAAAAGTCCTCAGGACACTAAAGTTTGAAGACCATAGAAGCTATTTTTAGGCTTTCCATCTAATATTTATATTTTATTTAATTTCAGTTTTATTTCAATTAACACAAATATTTTTTAGATGCAGCTTGCAGGAGGCTGAGGACCACAGGTCACTGTAAATGAGTTTTGGAGACCATAAGCTAAAGACAAACACAGATATATGTAAGAAAGTGAGTGAACATGGCCGACGGAAACCTTGTTTCTCTGTTTATCTCAAAGGGGCGATTAAACTGTGGCCCACATTGCCTGATTTATTAAAATAATAATGTGCTCTCTGGTCTCAGGTTTGGTTTGGCCTTCCATGGCTGCTCCGTCTGGGAGCTGCGTGATCCGGGAATGGCGCCTGCTTAATTTCAATTGCCTGCCATGTCAGAACCTTGTTTAATACGGTACAACAAAGGCTGTGATCAATATGTAGCTGGCTGTTGCAGTCTTTTTGCCAAAATCATTCAAAACTTGTATATTCCTTTTGCCTGTTCTTTTTTTTCCTCCTATTTTCAGTTTCTCAGCCTTTCTGTTTTATTTTAAGAGGTCTTGAATATTAAGCTGTGACCCCCCCGTCCGTCCGTTGTCCCTTTCCCCTCCTCGGCTCTCTCCATGTCCTCTTTAGCCTGAACAAAACCCATTTGCTCCAGTACGGCAGGAGGAACTGTATTGAGGTGGTCCCCTCCCTCTCGTCATGCAGCCCTCTGCCCATAAGAGCCTCCCAATCAATAGAGATGTAAATAAGTTCAGACAGTTGCCAGACCTTTGTCTGCGTCTTAGGTTTGAGAGGCATCACAAGGATCTATCTTGGTCAGGCTGAGATTTTTAATCTGTTTAGTTTCAGTGTTGTGGGAGAAACAACACACTCTTTTGGACTAAATAACTTGGATTACTAGTCCCACTTGTGCAGTATTGAAGTGTGATCCTTTTTTTTTTGCTGACAACAAACTTAGATTCATGAGTGCATTCAATAAGCATTTCTAATTTCATTTCAGGTGGCATCACAAACATCTCAGACAGGATATAGGCCTACTATTTTTGTTTGTTTGTTTTGAAAAGAATAAGGAATCTAGTTGTAAATCATGTTATTTATCATATCTTAGTTCAGTTAGTTTGGTAAGTTTTTCATGTAATATATATTTGTTCCTGTGGCTCAGTGGTAGAGCATTGCATTAGCAGCGCAAAAGGTTGTGGGTTCGATTCCCAGGGAACACACATACTGACAAAAAATGTATAACCTGAATGCACTGTAAGTTGCTTTGGATAAAAGCATCTGCTAAATGTAAATATATTTTATTTATTTATTTTAGCTTTATTTCAATTAACGGCAACTACCGAAAATGATTGTTAATAATCTTAGATTTAGTTAAGTAACATTGGTACTCTCTGTTGGTCAAATTAATTAATAATATAATACTGTATGAATATTTGCTGAAACAATAGTCTAAATTAATATACTTCAAAACAATAACTGAATATATGTTAGACTTGTTTTATTTCCATATGATTGAAAATCACTGGCTTGCTGTCCAAATGTCTTAATTTTGAGCCCATGGTTCACTTCGATTCGGGTCATTTGCACATCTTGTTATGTTTTTGGTCTATGTAAACATGTTGGCCAATGCTGCGTCAAGTAGTTTTGTGAGGTGTGTTTCTTGTAGAAGCAGACTAGAAAAAACATGACGGTGGTACTTAAAGTTTGAGCTGTAGCAAATTAGAAACATTACTTAATATAGATTATACATATTGCTTATATTTACACTACCATTTTAAAAATCCATAAATTAATAAATAATCAGCACACACTTGTTACTTGAGTCTTCAGTGTCACGCGATTCTTCAGAAATGATTCTGACATGCTGATTTGTTGCTCAGGAAACATGTTTCATTATTATCAATGTTGAAAACAGATGTGCTGCTTAATATAATGTTGTTGTTGTTTTTTGATAAATAGAAGGTTCAGAAGAACAGCATTTATATTCAAATGTAAATGTTTAGTAACATTATAAATATATTTAATAGGATGAACTACATATACTCAGACCAGTGTAGATGTCTGTCTTCCATTGTCCTTCCTCATAGTTCACACCTGAAAGTACAGTGTAGACACCATTTCATTTCCAATTAACATCTCATTCTCAGAGGAGTCTGAACACATACACAGAAATACATATTAACATGCCAACTGTAATGGTTAAATGAAAAATTTGCCCCAAAATTTGAATTCTGTCATTAGTTACTCACCCTTGTGTTTTCCCAAACCTGTATGACATTCTTTTTACCGTGGAACACAAAATAATTTATCAGAAAACATATCAAGCCACATTGAACCTTGTAGACTTTTATGGTATGGGCATTTTCCAAAATATCTTCTTTTATGTTCCACCGAAGAAAGTGAGCCATTGAGTTTTTGTTGTTACAATATACAATATAGTTCAATTAAATTTAATTGCAGTTAAATACAGCTGTAGTACTTAAAGTAGTTTATAAGTAAATGTACAGTATGTAAAGATAACATCACCAAACAGCTTTGGTTACAAGACTTTCTTACAAATTAGTCAGTGCAATAATTAAACATTAAAAAGAAACCCATGATTCCTCTAATTGTTTTCTTGGATGGACAGTTTGTTTGGTGCTGTGTTCTGAAATGGCTGGATGCATCTGTTAGTTGATTTCAGAATTTTTAACATGCTTTTAAAACAGGCTGTGTGGTCAGAGCCATTAAAACATAATGAGACAAAAACAAGCTAGAAAGAATCTTCATATTTAATGATACCCTTGGTTCGCTGGTCCCTTCACCCAAAGCCATATGATAATTCTGATCTGTGCATCCTAACATTACAGAGATGAGGCTGTTTACACTTTCATTTGAGTTTCCCTTTCTTCTCATTGTCTGTTTTTGGAACAAGGCCCTTTCTCTACACACATTTAGCTCAACTCATGAGGGATTAGCTGGGGTTTGCTCAGAGTCCAAAACAGGAAGTCAGACATAACAAACACCCTTAACAAATGATCATATCGACAGCCCCATAAACAAACACAAAGATCTGTGTGTGCAGTCCAGCGGGTGTCAGTCTCTTCTTTTGTAGCTTTCTGACTGTCTGTGTTATGTGATTTAAGAACCCAAATAACATGTTTGGTAATGGTCTGGAAGTATTAAAAGCATCGGTCAGCTTCTCGCATATCTGCGTGAGCTTAATTACAAGCGCTCGCTTGTAAATTAAAACTTCATATCCAGGCAAAGCTGTGGTGCCTGGGGAAAGATCTCCTGCTCTTTTATTTCTGGATCCCAGACCCAAAACCTGCTGCGTTATTGGACAGGGTCTGTGGACGTCTGTGGCCCAGCCCACCCCGTTGCCACTCAGGCCTGTTACTGTAGGCCACCATGCTTGGAGCTATGGAAATGTCTTGCTGTGTGAACGAATGTGCATGTGTGTGTGTAACAATGTATCTCAAATCAAGCAGGAGAGAGAAGAATGGAAGCAAAGAGCGAGGAACTGTGCTTGGTAGCCACCAGAAATGTAATTAATGAGCAAGTTTCTCATGATTAACTTTTATTAAGCTGTACCCTTGAGCCCGGAGCCATCAGGTAATGAGTGAAGGCTGCAGAACAGGATGGAAAATGCACACCTTTGCACTGTATCATCACATCTTTGGACTTACACAGCCATACGCCATAATTAAAGCCAGGTCCATTAATACTGCATGGTGTAATCCTGAGTTACAGGCCCTGCAAGGTATTTATTTACATTTTTGTATTTTTTTATAGCAGTGCCTCTCCACTTGTTGATGGCAAACCTAAACAGGTTACAGGTGTGCTTGATAGGTTTTTATATGGTTGCAGACAGCATGAAAAAAAACAATGTTAAAAACAATAAAACAACTAACCATATAACAGCTGTATGTGTTTTTTGGTTTGTTTTGTTTTTTATCATTGTGCACCAATCAGAATTGAATTTAAAATTAATTTGAACTGTTTTCAACTTCAAAAATCAAGGCAAACGTGACTTGACAAAGCCATGGCTGGATGAATGGATGGATGGATGGATGGATGGATGGATGGATGGATGGATGGATGGATGGATGGATTATTAACTCATTTACTGAAATAAATACTACATTTTAAACAACCCTGGTTGCCACCATGTAGAGTTGATATATGTCAATACTGACATGTCAACATGGCAGGTTGCAAGCAGCATGTGTAATATGGCACAACTGTATGATATAATATTATTTCTATTGCATGAAAGCATACAAATTCAAAAGTGTTTCCTGTTATGGACAGATTTAGATTCAGCCAATAATACAAATTATTAAACTTGTATGCTTTATTTTAAGGCGTTTTTGTTTACTTTTCTGTGGCAAATAATTTTTGTGCCCCATTGGGTCTGGTAGATGATAAAATTTTGAGCGGCATTTTACTTGAATGCAAGTAAAACTTTTGAACTTGTAAGGAGTAGTAAAATAAGTTCCGTAAGGTCTGTTCTGGTTTGAGCCCATGGCTTCAAGAGGACATGAAGAAGCACTTGTCCAGGAAAAATGGAAAACGACGGCTTTAGTAAAATGGAGGTAGGAATCAGATTTCAAAATTGAGGCTTATGAAATAATAAATAAAAATCCCTGCAGCAAATTCTTGCTGGTGGCTGCAGCTGACTAGCTTAAGCGCATGGCATGAGGTGGGCATTGTCTTTATAAGATGGCACCTCATAAAATGGCATTAGCTGCCATTGCTGGGGCTTGAAGCTTCATCCTGCTGGGTTTAGGCCCAGCGTGTTCGCCAGCATGCATTATTAGAGTGACATCTGCTTTACAAGTCCTGCACCCAGGAGCATACCTAAACAACTCATTTAAGCTCTATTCTCTCCCTGCCGCCCCTTCGCAAGCCTCCCGAGCAGAGGGGGTGTAACTCATTTTGTCCTGTCGTCTTCTCTCTCTCTCTCTCTCTCTCTTATTTTAATTTACATATGGTGTCATTTCTCTTTCTTTCCTTCCTTTCCTCCCTTCTTTCTCTCTCTGTTTGCAGCCCTCTGGCCAGTGATGAGTGTTGCACAACAGAGGGCTTCACTTTATCAATCAGCTGTGGCACAAACACTTAGTGCATTACAGCGGCCATCCTTTATTTCAAAGCTCTTCACGGAGGAGGCATGCAAATTGCTCCCGCATCAGCCGCCTTGACAAAAGAGCAAATTACCCAATGCGCACAACAATTTCTGAAGGCCTGAAGAGGACGTTGACTCTGGCCTTTTTGATTTAATGTTACCGATGGCATGTATTTATGCATAGTTTATGTTATCAATCAGCTGCAATGATTGCGAAACATACAAAAATTGAAGTTAAAGTTCACCGATACTAAATTATATATGATTAGCTGTGCATATGGGTTTTTGAATACATTTACAGATTGTGATTTCTACATGTTAAAATATTGCATGAAGGTTCTGGGTCATCTTAACTGCACAATGTTTTTATGTGACGGTCATGCTGTTGTCGGACTGATGGACTAGATCCCTGAAATCCCATGCGATAAGGCTGGAATGAAACAAGCATTGCAAACATCACAAACTGTGTAAGACAAGCTTCCTCTGATCTGTTTTATCAATCACACACATACACACACACACACACACACACACACACACATTGAGGCAGTGATGGCTCAAGCCAGGAGCTCCTTTAAGTCTGCTGTCAGCAGGTATCCTTCCAATTCAATGAAAGCAGCATCATGTGCTGTTTCACAGACTGCCAGGCTTGACCATCAATAAAAATAAGTTCTTGTCACTGTCTGATAGTGTTTCTCAACTGATTTTGCTTCTGGGCCCACATTTGATGGTATTTATGTTTACAATCTATGAACTGCATAGACCCAGATATACTGTATATCTAAAAAAAAAAAGATTAACATGACTGACCAAATGGGGACATTCAAGTTCTGTAAATGGTTAAACATCAGTAGAAGTGTGATTTAGCATGTGATGTTCCAAATAGTCAATTTTCTTTTGCCTTGGATAGTTTTGTTCGTGGGTTGAAGATGAAGACATAACATTTGATCTGAATTTGTGCTGAAATACAGTGCAGTTTGATTGGATGTACTGCATATGATGTCAACACAACAAAAAAGTAAGGAAAATGTTGCATTTATTTGTTTGTTTGTTTGTTTGTTTGTTTGTTTGTTTTGGGGTGGAATCGTTACATTGTATTGCATTTAAAGCATCCATTCAACTGACTTTAGTCTTTGTTGAGTTTAATGATCACAAGAACTAGGTTTGTTTAGGCAATTTTATGAACTAAAGTGTTTTAAAAAAGTGTAAATTATTAGTTTAATCAAATAGCTCCAGTTCCTAAATCCTTTCACTGACTTTCTGTGTCTTACAGAATTTATTTTGGGATCTTGTTTTATGTTTTCAGTGAACCTCAGCAATGTGTTCTTGGTAAACTTGCTAGCCACCCAAAAAAGTGCTATATAAATGTAAACAATTATTATTATTATTATTATTACAGCTGTGCATGAGCATGACTGAAAGGTGGCAAGCCATCCTGTAGTCACTCTATCCCAGAAGCATTTAATTAAATGACGTTTTTGTAAAGTATCCCAAAGCACATCTATATACAGACTTTTCCTCAGGCTATTTAATTGTTCTTTCTCTATCTTTTATTTCTATTAAATACAATTTCATATTTTATTCTTAATTCTTTGAGAACAGTACATTTATATCTGTGAAGCACTGTTTTAAAATGTGTTCTATAAGTAGTTTTACTTGCACTGTCAGTATTCAAGAGAACATTGTCTTCAAAATGGCTGCTAGAAGATGGTGTTTTTTTCTCTCTTTTGTTTCTGCAATACAGGCAAAAATGATAAGTAAAAACAATAGCCTTGTAATGTCATTCCCAACATATAGACAGAAATTTGAATTTGCACACACAAAAGTGAGTGATGTATTTTCACACGGCAGATGAGGTCTGCAGGAATGAGAGAGAGAGAGAGAGAGAGAGAGAGAGAGAGAGAGACTATCCGGATCATTCAAGTTTAGTTAGTATTCAACTGGGAACAGGATTGTTTCCCTGAGTAGCATTACTTCAATGTCCTGTGGCCGGTGTTCCTTGTTAGGCTGTGGCCCTTCCAATGGAGAAAAGAGATAGATAGAGGGAAATAAATAAAGAAAGAAGAGAGAGCGAGTGGGATAAGGAGGGGAGAGAGTGAGAGAGAGGGCCGCTGCGCCAACACCTTGACGTAGATGTACAGCTGCTCACATTGCGCCTGTCTCACCTTTAGCCTCATCTGTCTGCTGCCGCTTTTCATTTTCCGCATTCATACATCAATGAGCTTCGCGTGCTGACACCTCATTTTGCAGGCTACTTTGGTTATGGAGGCCGTGTTTTGCATATCGCAACCCACCCCCCTCCTGACACGCCGGTGATCTTTAAAGAGAGGGAGAGAGCGGCACAGAAGGAGAGCGAGTTTGCTACTTCTTTTCTTTCTGATGCGTACCTTCATCACTTTTCTCCTTGTCATGCAAAAGTTCTCCTCTACGTGACACCGGCTCATCTTCTCCAAATCGAGCTAATTGATTGATTTCTGTCTTTCATTTTCCCGTGTCTATCATTGCTGTTCTTGCGTCTCCCCCCTCATGCTTCTGTCTCTCCACTTTGTCTTTGCTCTGTGTTTGACAGCTTTAGTCTGAGTATACAGCCGAATGGCTTCCCTCCCCCATCACTCCTCTTCAATCTCTGTATTTTGATCGAATATTACATTCCTATTGTATTCAATAATGGCGACTGATTTCCAGGATAATTATTACTGGCTAATTAGTCAACACCATGAACAGCCGAGCCAGAGAATGCGTGGCTTTGCATGCTGGACCCATTATAGTTTTTTTTTTTTTTGTCCCTTCATGTTCAGAAAAGGGAATGACAGCTTGAATGTTTGATATGCATATTTCTTGGGTATATGTCTTATAATTGGGTGCCAGTTCGTTTCTATATAGGGATTGGCCATATATTGTTTCCACTATGTGTAAGCTATTTTATGTGCTAATTTGGGCTAAACAGTCATTTTTGTATTAATATTTTAATTTGAGTATTTATACATAATAAAACTATTTTAAGAAGCTAAATAATAATAACAATAATAATAAATATTGTTGTTTTTCTTGTTACTGTTTTATTTAATATTTCAGTTGTTTTTATTTGATTCGCCTTATTGTCATGAATATGGGGATTTTTTCATTCGGGTGTGCCATTGTGACCTCATTTTATAATTTAAAAGAATCTCCAGACGTTGTATGTTTAAGTTGAAGCTTAGATTGCCTCAACAACATTTGAATTAATTAAATACACAAATCCAAAGAAAGAGCCTGTTGTAGACACACACCCCTGAAAAATGCTTTTGTCCCCGATGCCTTACATGCTCCTATGAGCTAATTGTGAATTAAAATCCCGACAAGCAAACAAAATGTTTGGTTGGAGCGAGGCTGACAGCCGTGAGGAGGTGTCGGTGAACGAGAGGGTGGGCTGCCGAATGAGGTGATGAAGGAAACGACAGGAAGAGTGTGAGGAGTGAGCAAGTGTGTGTGAGTGAGTGAGTCAGTGAGTGTTTGTAATGGAAAGGGGGTGGGTTATTTGTGTCGTATAGGTATCATATGGATATCTGCCAAACCTAATGTAATAAATTGATGTTTTCCTGGGCCTGAAAAGAGGGACCCAGGCTTTTAAGTGGCGAGGGGCTGTCATCTCTTTGCATTTGTGAGAGGAGAGGGGAGTGTGAATGTCACTTTCAAGTAGAACTGCAGCTCTCTCCTAATGAGAGATGGGGTCTGCCTCAGAGCCAGCCAAGGGGCCAAGGAGGAGACGCCACCCTCCCATAGCCTCCAATCCTCAGAGGGGCTGACAGCCTCCGATAAATCAAGACGCTCGCTTCCTCTCTTCCCTCCCTGCGCCACCTGCGGTGGGTGGAGAGCGCTCATTTTCCACCCAGAAAGAGAGAGAAAGCCGAGAGGTGTAAAGAGCGATGGGAGGGGGGCAGAGAAAAAGAGAAGAGATGGTCAAGGCCCACAAAAACTCTCCGCAAATGTCCTTTGAACTACGTGTCAGTGTGTTTGCTGTACTGTACCTGTCCACTGTCTTCTTGTGTAGAAAACAAGGCCATGCAGCAACTGCATTTTTTTCTGTTTTGTTTGCTCGTTATGTTTGCGTCAAGTTAATTGTGTTTTTGCAGAGTGTTGCGAGGTCGTTGTGTAGCGTTACCTTTAACACTGTTCGTTATCTAGAGCAGAAGAGTCACACGGAGGTAATTATCCTGTTAAATAAGTTCAGGTGTTGGATGAGGCTGTTTGCCCCTGCTGTCCTGTGGAGCTAATGTCCATGCCCTGCCCAAAGGCATCCAGTGACCCATTACTGCGAGCAACAGCACTTACAAGCAGATGTGTACCATTTAAAATAGTGCCTCTCCATTATTAAATGAACTCACTGCTTTTTTCCCCCCTCTATTCTTTAACAAACACTGACTTGCATTAAACAAAGCTTGCAGTCAGGTCACATCGGTGGAGATACATTGGTCAAATATGATGATGTCTGTCATCAACAGTTTTGTACATTTCTGACATGATTGAGCAATCTGTCATGATTGCCACTTGCAATCAAAGGAATTTACTAAGAATAAATTAAGCAGTTGCTGATGCCGTCATTTATTTTGACATACTGTTTTAATGCCCTTTCGCAAATCAGGTAACGCTGCAGATGTGCCCACATTTGCATACTTACAAGCCGGCTCTGAGTACTAGATTGTGGAGGATGCAGTGAACTACCACAGTCTAGCATCCTATGCTGTGACTGTACAACATCGCTCCACCACTGCGATCCAAGCACCTGAGTCGGCTTTTTAAAATGCCGAAAGTGCGCATGGAAGGTCTGGATATATTAAATATTGACTGAATTATATGGCTCCATAATCTATAGAAAATGTATGCAAATATATCTTGCAAATAAAATTAATTACTGTAGTGTCCAATTTGTTTGTATTAATTAAAATGTATTTTAAAATGATTAATTCATTTAAATATATTAATTAACTATTTATTTAAATATGTTTGCATTATATTAATGTATATAGTTTATGTAGAATATATGTATATATTTAAAATAATTAATCAAAAGCAGCATTTTATTAAATTGTATAATACTATATCAGAACCTATAGCATCAGTTTCAAATTAATTGTAGGTGCTAAAAGTGTTTATTGAAAGCAATGTTGTTTTGTTTTGTTTTTTGTTTTTTTAAGCCAGCCACTCTGGACCAAGTGCATCATAACTTGCAAGTGCACAGAAACAGAAATGATTCTGCAGTGTTTAATGTTGTTTGGATTGTTCCTCTTTAAAAGTACGTGAGAAAGTGGCTAGAAAGGAAATTCCAAGCTCGATAAATAATTCAGAAGTATGTAGAGAAGCAAAAGATTAGTGTTAGGGGTGGCGGAGAGGGGCATAGATGAATTCAGTGAGGTGGCGGGCCCAGTGCTGCCAGTATGCAGATTAAAGAGCGGGACGGCAGCGTGAACCTTAGACAGATGGCAGCGCCTCAGTGGAAATGGGAGAGAAGAAGGAGGAGAAACGGGGACGGTAAGGAGAGAGAAAATCCAGCGATGCGACCTGCAGGAGTAAAAATTGCTTGCATTGTTGTTTTCATTATCTAGCTACTGTCATTTCATGAGCTTTGTATCTTTGAAATGAAAGAATGAGAAGGGAGGGTTTTAAAAAAGCAGAAGATTATGGAGAGGGGGAAGCAGGGAGGGCAAAAAAACTGTGAAATTAATCTTTTGTGCAGGTCCTGATGGAGCAGAGACATGCTCAGACAAAAGGTAGACTGGGAGAGAAGCGCTGTGATTGATGAATAAAGTAAAGGTGTCAGAAGTCTGTTATGTAAATGAGTGAAGGCACAGAGCATTTCGAGAAGGGAATGAGCGAGAGGAGAGAACGCTGCACGTGTCACAGGGGCTATCGTCCCCCCAGCTTCAATCCTGCGTGATCTTTTATCTAGTCAGACAAGCCTGGCCCGCAATCTGCACGGGAGCGCTGCAGAGCGTGAGCTTGGGGTACTTGAGGGGAGGAGAGGCGCCGCAGCTGCATCCGAGAGAGCGCACCGGGCCTGATTGACCAGCGCCGAATGGAAATGCTGTTAATATACATGTGTACTCACAGGTCCTCTTCACATGTCCGTGTGATATTGCAGGACAGAACTGAAGTCGAGAAACAGGGTGTCTGATTGACAGAGGTAATGGAGAAAGCTGGTGATGATGGGACTTTGGTGGTGAGAGAGAGCTGCTCACCGCACCTTTTGGTGTTGCTTGTATATAAAGTGGAATATGCAGGGTGTATATTAACATGTGGGTATTTCTTCAACTACAAGCACTTATGCTTCAGGGATATAATTTTTGGAAAATAATATAATTTAACTTTTATTGTTATTATTTAAAAAACATCTCCAATTTAGCTTTGTTGCATTGTGCCACACTAGAGTAAAGGTGACTGAACCCACTTTTCCAATCAAATGTGCATGGACCTCGTGTTGAAATTATGTTTTATTAACAAGGTTCGGGAGGAGCACGATCAGATAATCAACCAATTTGGCACAGGTGTAACTCGTTTAGCTAACCATCCTAACTTGCACAATACTTATATATATATATATATATGCAGTATACTACCTCTGTCCAGTGACAGTTTCCCAGCATCCCTCATCCATCCAAACTCCTCACTCCTAATCTATTTTTATCCCAAATTAGGGATAGGGGGAGTTCTCTTGGTTCGGGCTATATTCCGGGCTCGGAGCCCTCTCCCAGGACAGCACGCCAAAATATGCTTACTATTTGCTATCAGATTAGGTGTAAGGTTGAACTTTTTTAAAGAATAATTTAGGAAAAATGGCAGATTAAGAATATTATCAATTAATGAGCATTTAATTTGATTATTATGTACAAAAACATTTGTTTCTTTGTAATACTGTTTTTATGTTCTAGGGATAGAATTTTGAGAAAAATAATAGAATTCAACATTTGTATATAGATTTATTTGTTTTTCCCTTGTCCCAGACTTTAAGGATGAAATTATCAGGAACCTTTTTAATATAAATAATTAAAATTGGAATTTATAGTTTTATTATTATTATTATTATTATTATATCATCTTTTTTTTGTATATGTTTAAAAAATGCTATTTGAATTTTTAGCAGTCATTACTCTGTCTTCAGTGTCACGTGATTCTTCAGAAATCATTTCTGATATGCTGATTTAGTGCTTATCAAACATTTATTATAATTATCAACACAGAAAACATTGATAGTTTTTTCTGGAATCTTTGATTTGTTCAGTTTGGAGTGGTGGAAATTATATTTGATCATGATGGTTTAGGGATGACAGAATTATTTTGTGATGTACTCTGATGTTCTCATTTACATTCATTGCGGGTTATTGCTAGTAATTAAATACCACTTTCAAACACATATATTAAAAAAATAAAATAAACACGTTTTCTGGGAGTTTTAAAAGTCAGGTTAATGTTTAAGAAACAGCTGCATTCATGCGTGCAGATCCATAGTTTAACTATGCTCCATCTCTCCAGAACCTTTTTAATTAAAAGGGCAGGGCATTGCTGAGCCAGTCATTAGGGCCTCAGACAGCGAGTGGGACAGGGTCGTGCCCTGTGTGAGCCCTCACCCTCACATGCAAATGGGCACCATCGTTCATAAACTGACAAAAACAATCAATCACCAGCACATGAAGGCAGAGCATTAGGTTGAAGTTTAGGGAAACTGATGACATCCTTGCTTTAATTCTACAGCAGCAGTCTTGTGTGATCGGAAAAGACAAAGGCATGTAGGGTTACCTCTGGAGGAGGTTCGGCTAATTGCCAGCACTTGTTGTCGTGTCTTAGCTTTGTTTAAGTCACGGAGGCTAACTAGCTATCTCTCCCCGATGCACACTGTTTGTTCAGCTAGCACACTGCTGAGAAAGCCGTTTTCATCAAGCGACTCATTATTAACGGGTTCATAAATAAACGGGACTCTAATATTTCTCTCTGTTAGTGTTTATTGTGGGCTAGCAAAGTGCAGTGGCTGTGTTTAATGAAAGAGAGCCACGGGTAATTGAAGCTTATTATGCCTGGGTGAGAGATGGTGGCTGAGAGAGAGAGAGAGAGAGAGAGAGAGAGAGAGAGAGAGAGAGAGAGAGAGAGAGAGAGAGAGAGGCTGGCACTGTCAAACACAGTCTGCTTCTGCGACTTACTTATTTCATCATGACAAAGCGATTTTGGACCGCCTGTAGTGCTGTGGTTTACATATTTACATTGGATGCAGAAGTGGCAGATGAAATGACATGGATTCTTTGTACACAGTGCAGGCCCATCCTATAGCCGATGTGTCCAGGGGGGCCTACAAGATGGTTCATAATAAATGAGCAGATCATAACTTGTGATATGAGAACACTTCTCGTCTAATCTACACTGACAGTGAGCGGCATGATAATTCTGGATCTAAGTATAATCTCTTTTTGTGAAACTTTACTTTCAAAAGTATTGTTATTATTTAACAAACATCTCCAATTTAGCTGTGTTGCATTGTGCCACGCCACAGGAGTAAAGGTGATTAAACTCACTTTTCCAGTCGAATGTGCATGGACCTCAAATTGTATCATACTGTATGTTTCATAAAATTGTATATATTTTAAATAATCATTTAGTGAAAAGGGCAGATTAAGATTGATAATTTTATGTTACTTTATTTTCACTATTTTGTAATATCGATTCCCTAAACACTTTCCCTGAACACTTGAAAATATTTCAAGGCAGAAAAAAATATTAAGTGGCTTGCATTTTACGATAAAACACAAACATTTTGCAAGTGAAATGTTTTCCTTAAAAAAGGGGATAAAAATGCACTTTCTCAAATCAAATCTCTTTATTGCCACACATCATGTACACAAGTGTACTGATGGTGAAATTCTTAGGTACAAGAATCTGTGCCATGGCAGTACAAGCAACAAGATATGAAAAATGTACAATATACATATAAACAACAATATACACACTTTACACAATACACACATTTCACAATATACAATACACACATTTCCTTAATATACACATAGTAAACTGTATTCTCAAGAGACTTATAGACGTATGAATAGCTTTTAAATATGAAACTTTATGGTTCTTAAACATGGTTATGTTCATAGTTAATGTGATGAACTGCACATGTGGTTACTCTGCAAGGACACCTGTGTGAACACAACTTGATTTGATTATGTGTTGTTCATAAAATGTATTTCATATGTTTAAGTGTAAAATACATATGTATGTTTTGAGGGCCACTGTTGTTTCTCTGTAGAGGCTACATTTAATTTATATTTATTTATTTATGTTTTGTATTATCATTATTATTATTAAATACAGCTGGACCTGCTTGTCCATGTTTAACTCTGTCAGGCACAAAAGTTAAAGTTCCACATGTGTTTATTGGAAGGGGTATGGGTGACCACGAATAGTCCACGATTCTATGCTACCATAGGAGGAGCCTGATTAGACTACCAATCTCACAGTCGAATATTCGCGGGGTGTTATGATCATGCCATTTTGGCTATATGGGGGTGCTCAAATGTCTGATTTCACAGAGAACTACCAGTTTTCCGTGACCGACAGAGGAGCATGGCGGCAGGGATTAAAATCTTTAAAAAGACTCAAATTGACACAGGCAGAGTGAAAGACGTGATTTTGTTTTCGTTCAGGTTGGGTACAAGTTATTTAAAAAAAAATTGGCCACTTTATATGTAGTGTATATAGGCCTACTATTATTTATCTCGTATGAGATGCATTTGGTTGAGTTGCGCTGCAGTAAAAACGCTTCATTGTAGTAGGCTACTACGGTGATTATTGATTATCTCTTCAGCATGCATCGCGAGTAGGACAAACAATAATAATATTAATGACAATGACTCGGACTGTCATATTCATAGCATTATAATGAGAACACTATTATAATAAAACGTTGTTAATTTTGAGTTTAGCTGCCGTAATTCTGCACGTTGTTGCATGAAGAATGCATCCACAAAAGAGCCGTGCAGACACGTTCACTTGTGCACTCAGGGTATTTTGTGCAAATAGCCTGTAAAGTCGTAACATAAATAACAAAGCGTATTCTGCATGAGAGAAATTAGTTAAATTAGTAAAAAAATAGCTATCATATGCTTCATTTTACTGGTCATCTTCAGCGCGTGCAGCTCAAAACAGAAATGCAGAACATTAATAACTTTGGTATAAAGCATGCATAACATTGTAATTCAATGTTTTTGTGAATTCCTAGGGTTTCGCTTACGTTTAATGTTAGCTATCTTTTAATCAAAAATAAAACATTATTTACCCCGTTTGTTTTTGCGAGGCATCCGTTACATCCGGCACACATTTTCCCTGTGTTAAAGTCAGTTATAATTACTGTCGAATGTCTGACTTGACTCTTAGTTATGTATTTTGCCCCGCCCCCAAACATATGATTCGACTATTAGTCAAATATTGGCAAGATTTGAAAATTATGATTCAACTATGAAAATCCTTAGTCGAGGACACCGCTGATACCAAGTTACATCTGGTAGATGTGTTGACATTTCAGTAATGTTCTGCTTCCAAACTCTGTGCGCCACATACATCACGGTCCACCTGCTTGTACTGATGCTGTCTTTCCCTTCCGTCATCACACTTTTTCAGCCTTGTCTTCTCTCGTCTCTTCGAGGTCTCATGCTAGGTTTCAAATGGCTGAGCTAGTCAAATTTACCCACCTGGCTATTTTTCAATAGAGACGTCTCTTTATTCTGCTCAAAAAAGCAGCGCATATGTCTGGCTGATTCTTGGTTTCCTTTTCTTGCTCTCTCTATCCTTTTCTCCTCCCTCCACCTTTCTCTATTCATCGGCCACTCTATTTTTCTCTTTCATTCCTCCCTTCCTCTCCACTGTTTTCATATGCAGAATTTTGTGAGTTAGTGGATATCTCTCTTATGCATGCCCGGACCGCCTCTCTCCCGCTCTCCCATTCTCTCCATTCCTCATGCAGCAGAGGTTCGAACATGCACATTACAGCAGAGTGACAATATCCCTCCTTCAGATAATGCCATAAATGAGGCAGAATTTACATACAACACGCAGCATGCTGCACTCTGCTTCTCGGCGCGTCGGGCTGTGCGGTGTGCGAAAAGAGCGCCGCTCTGCCAGCGCCGGCTCTGAAGAGGCTCTCCAGCGGGACAGCCATTAGAGCCATCTCAGACTAATGACACGAGAAACGCTAGCACAACGCCAACTTCCCCTGCCTACCTCACGCTGCTGATGTTAACTAGGCCCGCTAATACCACAACTTCAACCCTCAGCTCCCCTCTCAGTGTTAAAATGCTCTTTTTTGCATGCGGCCAATGAAAGGGCTCAACTTTACATGCTATTTCCTGCAGATTAGGTTCATAACGTCCCAAAGCTCTGTCACCTAGATGTACTGTACATATAATCTAACTTAAACCGCAGCTCCAAGTATTAAAGTTGCCTCCATCCTCATGGAGAAGCTGTGATTCATTTCCATGTTTGTATGGCTTTGTTGTGTGTGTCACTCTAAATGGAGTGGTGGCCTAAAACAGTGCTTTAGCCCACCTGCACGTCACACTCAGTGGAAGCAGAGAGAGACCCGCTAAATTAGCTCATTGCCTGATTGATGCATGGCTGTTGACTTGCCAGGGCACTGCAGGTGGAGGACTGGCTTTTTAAAGCATTGTGCTCTTATGTTGGGTAATGGTGCATATTGGCTTGATCTATGCAAATGGAACCGAACACAGGCATAGTTTGGTACACTGTTTATTTTTGCTGTCACCTTGCTAATGAGGGGTCCTCGCCCAAAACGATCTGCTCGCTGTGACCCGCCCCACTGAAAGTAACCCTGGTTATACAACAGATGAAAGCACTTTAAAAATCACTCTGTACATAAATGATTTTGATGCTCTGAGTGATGCACTAATTTGCTGTATTTTACTCCAAAAAAATAAAAAAAGCCATGCGACCTGACATTTATTCTAATGTTTATGAACTACCATTATCCCATGCTAGGTTTGAAAAATTCCGTCATCATTTACTCAGTGGTTCAAACACGCAAGACTTTGTTTAGTGGGAACACAAAAGGTTTTTTATAGAAGAATGAACAGGCTATTTTACTATTGTTATTAACAGTAAAAACAGTCTTACTGCTTAAAATGTTTTCATTAATCTTTGATAAATACAAAATTTGAAAAGAACAACATTTATTTGAGACTGTAAGTCGAAAAGAACATTTATTTGAGACTGAAGTATTTTGTAACAATGTAAAAGTCTGTAATGTCCCCTTTGATCAATTTAATGCATACTTGCAGAAGAAAAATATACATCTATTTCAAAAAAGTTGTTTGTCATTTGTGTATTTAAAAGGTATTTGGTCACTCAAACAACACAAAAATGTATGAATGTAACTGCATTAAGTAACAGTTGCATGAAGTTATTATAAAGAAAGATAGCATAAGAACATTTAGAGCAATACTAGTCATATAAACTATTTTATGAAGCCTCTTTTTTCATTTTGGAGTTTCATAGTCTAGATCCCTATTGACTTTCATTATATGGAAAACAGTGGCTGGTATGTTCTTTAAATATCAGCTTTTCTATTATACAGGATAAGTAAAGTCATACAGTTATGGAATGATATACAAGTGAAAAGATAACAACAGAATTTGCCTGTTTTGTTGAACTATCCCTTTCTGGCATCAGAATGGATTTTGTCACTCTGACAATTCATGTTGTGCATTGATGAATGGAACTTGTGTTGGAGAGCTGCTGTGTGGAGAAGATCTTCCTCCCTTCATGTTATTACTATCGAACCACACATCCCATGAAAGCTACCTATTACAGAGTCAATAGAAGCTGCTTATCCACACACACAGATCATTACTCTGGTCGAATTCTTCTCCGGCCGACTGCTTAATTAAGACACCGCTGCTCGCTGAACTGAGATAAATTGTTCCACTGTAGAAGCATGTTATAATTCGCTATTGTTGAGATTGAAGGTTTGCTGTCAAAATAAAAAGTAAATGACCATAGGTAGCACAATGCAGACTTATTTTTGACTAGGGCTGACAAAAACAAGAATGATTTTGTCACTGGATGTCTGTCACGGTTGTTACATATGAATGTGTGGGTGCTCACGGGTGACAGTACAAAGGCCCCACTGACTTGTAAGACCAAGTAATGGCAGCGTGATGCACGAATGCTCTCGTATATTTCTACATTTCTTCCTCTCAGTTCCGCAGTAATTGATTCTAGTCGTCTTAATTTCATTCACTGCAGCAGCACCAATCTGATGGCCCAAATCTATTATAAATACAACCGATGTGGCCACTGAACACGTCCCATGTGTTCTGAGATTTTGTCAGCAATTCATTAGCAGAAAATTAGGTCATTAGAGACCAAGTACAGGATGCAGATTCCGGTGGCGTCCTGTCAGTAATTCTCTCCATTATCTCATATTTTTTGCTTTTTAATTAAATGAGCATTTTTCCCTCTTTCTCATTGTCAAGTTTAATGCATTTGCCACCCATGATCCGTTATTAATACCGCGAAGTATTCAGGCAATGTTTGCAGAATAATATTCCTAAATTGAATCTTTGTTGCATGAATATATGCAAAAATATATTGTGAGGGCTGAGTGCTTTTAAATTGGAGAGATCACTCATGGCTTCACCTTTTCGTGGCAGATAAAGCTATGAGGAGTAGCGCTGCAGTGTCACCCTACTGCGAGAGAGGACTAAATCACATCCCTGGAGTTTACCCACCTCTATGCTCCGTAGCCGTTTGCCATTTCAAACCAATATTACTGGCCTCAAATTAAATTAGCAGTGTATTCCGAGTCTAATGCTGTTTAGAATGTGTTTTGATGTACACTATGGGATGTTTATCGCATGTGATGCACCTGTCGTAATTTCCTGTCAATTAATTCTGCGCATCGAAAAGATTTTCTCGACGGAGCACCTCCTGGCTAAAAAGTTGGCTTTGTTTTACAGTTGTTCGCACTTGTTAAGACCTAATCATTCTCCTTTAGCAGAAAGTCTTGTGTTGAAGAGCTATTTTTTTTATGTGGCACGGCAGCCATTCATCAGAAACTGAGAGCGTGCTGATTTGCATGTTAAGAGGTTAGTCTCCTGCCCTAACGTGTTATTGCAAAGTTTCTCCATTTTGTCTCCACCGTGGAAAACTAATATCCAGAGCAAATATTTCCTTATTCATGCATCCAGATTAACAAATATAACCACTGCGCCTTTCACTGCATAATGGTTGGTAGAATCAAATTCGTTGGATATGAATTCCAATGTAATATGGCCAATATTTTATGTTAATACAATAAAAATGTAAAGTCGAAATTATGGGCTTATTTTTATGTAAAAGGTATGCTGAAGAGTACTATATTACATATGCACACGTGGTTAAGGCAGCACCAGGGGATAGGCTGTTGCTAAGAGACAGAGCAAGGGAACGGACCATTTCCAATGATGAATTAACTCTAGGAGGAGGGTGACAGTAATCTTTGTCACTAGATGCACTGGCTGTCGGAGTCCTGTCATTTTATGCATCTCATGCAAAACAGATGTACCCATATAAAAAAAAAAATCCAAATTCACCGGGCAAAAAAAATCATTATACATCGCAAGGGCTGGAAGGCTGTCACAAAGAATTGTATTATTTTTCATCCTTTAACGAGCAGGTAGATTGTGCATATTGTAATTTTCACAGAGCCCCTCTAAATAATTCTGTAACTTTCTCAGTGAGAAGTTTTCACTCTGGTGGCTGCTCATTACAATGGCACCATGGCAGGGTCCCTCAATCACGCCGCCAAGAAAACACACACACACACACACACACACACACACACACACACACACACACACACACACACACACACACACACACACACACACACACACATGCACTGGCACTGCGCTGCCCCCACCACCCCCCTTTCTGTCCTCTCCCCATCAATTACACCAGTAAACAGAACAGCACCACATTTTTAGAAGTGCCCATTGTCTTACCCGTGGTGTTTTTGTTTGTCTGTTCCTTCGTCGTCTGCATATTGTCTGGCTGTAAACGTATAAATCAGAGGCGCTACTCCATTTATAGTGCCTAGTCAAAGTCATTATTTAAGAAAAGGTTGTGGCAGCCACACTAGGTCAAGAATGTCCACATGGTTCTACGTATACACAGCTTAGTCTAAATTAAAAAAGCGAAAGGCTATCTGCTAATATACAGTAGTTTGTGCATCATAATATCATTAAATGCATGCAGGTAAAGAGGATGTCTGTGTTTCTCAGAGAGGAGCAGAGAGAAACAGAGCATTCATTTATAGCTCAGAGCGCAACAGACCAACAGCAGAGAAATCACCACCTAGATAGATGTAAAAAAACTGCTATTTCCCTCACTCTCCCCTGAATCATCTGTATAAACTCTCAAAGAAGGAGAGAGAGAGAGAGAGAGAGAGAGAGAGAGAGGGGAGATCTAACAGCAGCTCCTAAGAGGCCTGGCGCTGCAGCCCTTCCATCTCAGATTTACATTCATTGTAAAGATTTATGGGATACCTCCACGGAATAAGTTGAAGCTGCAGGAATTTGGGGGGGAATTATTCAAAACAGTGATTATTTTTGGTTGCGATTCTGCATGCACACCCGATCAGGGTGTCACCGCTGCCTCTTGTCCAGCAATGATGGAACGGACCAATTTTCTAACTTTTCACCCGCATTGCATAAATGAAATTTACGCACACACTCATGCACAGCAGTCCTCCTGTGTCACTTATTGGACTAAGACTAAGGGCCTGAATACATTAGAGAGCGAGGTAGGGACTTGGCAGTGGTATGTTGCTAGGGAAATGGGCCAACACGCATTAAGATTTAACAAAGAGGAAGTGATGCGTTTGTCCCTGCCATGCTCTCCTGGTCGTCCAGGGTCCTGCCTTGCACCGCAGCGGGGTCATTACCCCGGAACGCTTGAGAGGAATATTGGCGTATGTCTGTTCAGCTGTAACAAATGTGACACTGGGCCACAGAGGAATACACACTGTCTGAATCTGGACCAGGAGAAGAAAAAATAACTATGAAAGCCACCTCTCTTTTTATACATTATGAGCTCATGTCTTTTTCTCTTTGAGAATGAAGTGGAAGAGAGCTGTAGGAGTTTTAATATCCAGTGTTGTTCATGTAGTCAAGCAGAGGGAACAGTAGAGCCACTTTAAGGTAATAAGAACTGTCCATATGCTGCTGTAAATAACACACAGCTTTAAGGACATTTAGAAATTAGTATGTAACTCAATCGCATGGACCTTCCAGACTGTTTTATTTATGTGACAGTTTGATGTCATAGAAAATATATTCTTTTGATCTATGAAAATTAACTTGATGATTTGTTCCTCAGTTTGTAATCCACATTTATTGATTATTTGTAATTTGTAAGATAATTTGTTTCTCAATTTGTAATTTTTTTTTAATAAATGTATTGTTAATTTGTTGCTTTTATAGTTAGTTATATTGTTAATGTGTTAATGGTGTATAAAGAAACAGCACTACATATTTTCTTAGCATGAACATTAAAGGGAGCACTACAGTAAGACTATTTAATATAATAATTATAATTAGTAATATGACATTAAATTGCTGTGGATTATTTTTGCTTAAAACCGGTAAAACAATGATAAATGCTGTGGATTTTTGCTTAAAACTGGTAAAACAATAATAATAATAATAATAATAATAACAATAATTATGTGTAATAATATATTTATTAACAATGATTAGTATTGTTTTGCCTGTTTTAAGCTAAAAAAATCACAACATTTGTAATGTCATCAGAAAGTCTGATCACATTAATTTACAGTTGACATCAATACACAAAAATAATATCCTGAGGTATTTTCAGGTTAAGTACAGTTATATTACAGCAACTTTTAATAAGAATTACATTTTTTAAAGCCTATAAATTATGAGTGATGCTGATGTATTTATATTACCTGGTAAATGTCAAATCTGTCAATCAAAGAAGGGGACAAGGGAAGAGCAGTGATGGGGGAGAAACAGAGAGAGTGTGTGAGAGAAAGGCCCCGTGGACTCTCCTCCAGATATTTATGGAATGTTGCCTCCAACTTGGGCCAGGCAGCTGGGGAGAGCAGGTGGGCTGTGCAGGTCAGTTCATTAACACACTCGCCCATACATACACACACACACATACGCTCTCTCTCCCTCTCACTGTCTCTAAAACACTAACACATCTATTTTCATTTTGTCACTCTCTCTCCTGTGTTCTCTGCAGTCTGTACCCTATTTTACCAGAACCACACACTCTTTTTCTCACTCTCGTGTTAAATATAGTGTCTCAGTGTGATATCACTGTCTGTGTTGCCAGTTTCTGCCGTGTCAATGTTACACTGTATGATTCAGGGCGGCTTTGAACTACAGATTATGTTGAATTCACTGTCCGTGTGACGTATTATTTCACAGGCCTTGTCAGAACAGGTCACATGATGCCTAAATGCCTCCATATAGCAACCAGGCTTTCAGGGTTTTCAGACAAACTGCTTTTGTTATGATATTGACCAATGCTAATTTATTATAGACTAATACCTGTGGTTCAGAGTGAAGACATACACTCACCGGCTACTTTATTAGGTGCACCTGTTTAATTGCTTGGTAACACAAATTGCTAATCAGCCAATCACATGGCAGCAACTCAATGCATTTAGGCATCTAGATGTGGTGAAGACGACTTGCTGAAGTTCAAACCGAGCATCAGAATGGGGAATAAATTTGAGTGTTTTTGAACGTGGAATGGTTGTTGGTGCCAGACGGGCGGGTCTGAGTATTTTTTTAAACGCAGATCGACTGGGATTTTCACGCACACCCATCTCTAGGGTTTACAGAGAATGGTACGAAAAAGAGAAAATATCCAGTGAGCGGCAGTTGTGTGGACGAAAATGCCTTGTTGATGTCAGAGGTCAGAGGAGAATGAGCAGACTGGTTAGAGATGATAGAAAGGCAACAGTAACTCCTACAACCACGGTGTGCAGAATACCATCTCTGAACGCACAACACGTCGAATCCCTGAAGACCACACCGGGTGCTGCTCCTGTCATCTAACAATGGATGAAATCACTTTCCACTTTTTTTCTCAGTATTTGAATTTGAATTTTGATTTGGAGTTGAATTGTTAAATATTATGTGTCCTTTTATTTTTTTAATATTTTTTTAACTGCTGATTTTAATAGTAATAACTATTCAAAATAAACACAAAATAATTTTTGAGGTTTATATTTGCAGATTAATTTTATTTGCATTATTGTTTCATGAAAGGCCATTATTCACCTGATTGATGGTATTATCTTTTGTTTTATTATAAGTATCCTGTCTATCCTAGTCTTGTGTTGGCCTTATATTTGTCACTGTAGCTAAAATATATAAATTATATTTGTGTCAAATCCTGATTTTGCCCTGATCCATTGATAGTGATGGGAATATACAGAAGCTCAAAATCTTTCAACACCACAAGCAGCCGATCATTCTCAGCTCAGTCTGGATGAAGCGCTGATCTAAAACAGCACTTTCCGAAAGGCCCAACAAACCCGAAAGAGCTGCTGCATAGCATTTGTTCATAAACAGTTGTTTCCTGTACATGCAAGATGGGAATTAGCTTCCTTTTCCTGATATTCTAATCCAGCACCGTATCCACCTGTGACCCTGGTATTTCTCCTCCATAAGCACCTCCATCCTGACATCCCGCCAGACGAAGTGAGACCAAAACAACCCTACTTCCCGTTCACTGGGTGGGTAGCCGAGAGAGAGCGAGGGAAATGGAGAGGGAGAGTCAACATGCTTGTGTTGGTGCGGGTGTCACAGAGCTGTAATTGGTGGCGGTTTAAGGTGTAAACAGGGTGCCAGTTCAGTGCGTAATTGCCCCTGTTTGCTAGAGTGGAGGGACAGAGAGGGACAGAGCAGAGGAGAGAGAGAGAGGGTCGGGTGGGGTGGAGGGGTTCGGCAGCCTGACAGTGTGAGACCTCCGCATGCTCCACTCAAATTGGAGTCACAGACTCCGAGAGGTGATGCTCTCCAAGTGATGGGCTCGAGAGAAAGTGAGAGATAGTGAAACTGTATGTATGACACCCTCAACCCATTTCACATCTCTGCCTTCTGTCCTGAAAAAAACACAATTAAAGAAATATAGAGCGGAAGGAAGAGAGAGAGAGACAGGAAGCAAAAAAGGCAGATAAACAGCCATCAGCATTCTTAATTTATATAAATTATTTATGTGAAAACCACCAAGGATTTACAGATTTTCTGTCTGATTGTTTCAGAGAGTAATTTTACTTTTAAACAAAGCAATATTACTTTTTTATTATTATTGTCATCAATATTCTTAGTAGTAGTTTTAGTAGAAGTGTATTTATTGTATAATGCACTTATGGTGAACATGCTTTTTTTTAAATAGCAAAGTTAAGAAACTGTCCAGCAGGCCTGCTCCACACTTAGTCATGTAGCTCTGTTACCATTTATTTTTACTCTATTTAAAGGGTGCTTATATATTTAATTGGAGTCTTCGTATCGCATGACGTGTAATACAGGGGTGGAACTGAGAGATTTTGCAGAGACTGTGACAAAGAGTTAGGTAGAGTCGGGTTTAGCTTTATTTGTTTTCTCAGCTCTGCAGACTAACAACTCAGCAATTCTATAGGCTAACACTGCCTGTCTGTTGTGTGTGTTTGTGTCTGCACAGGTTATAGTCACAGTGTGCCCTAGCACGATTGCATCAGCAGTATAAAGACAGCCTTAGAGACGCTAAATCAATTATCCAGGGTGCCAGGCCGCATGGCCCTTCTTAAACATGTGTCCAGGCCTGAGGAGAGAGTCCAGCAGGGGATAAGCATGTCTCACCCTGAGCGCTGGGGCCTGCATTAGTGACAATACACATTACAGTCTTGTCCGTCTCCTTCAGCCTGCCAGCACCACTTACAACTGCCAGTCTAGCATGCTGACGACTTCACTCAATGTGACAGGCCAAAGGACCTCAGCCTCTCCATCCCTGCAATCAGCACACACATGTACCTTTTATGCGGGGTCCAAAATTTGCATTGTACCAACACTGCATTGTACCAACTTTGCATTGTACCAACACCAACATTTTCATTGTACCAAAATAAAGGTGCTTCACAATCCCATAGAATAAAATGTTTGTCTAAATGGTTCCATAGAGAACCTTTAACATCAGAAGAACATTTCTGCTTCATGATAGGCTCTTTGTGGTTCTATATAATTCTTCAGATTATAAAAAGGTAAGAAAGAGATGGTTCTTTAAAGAATATTTGACTGAATGGTTCTTTGTAAAACCAAAAATGGTACTTATATGGCATAGCTGTGAAGAACCTTTTAAGAACCTTTATTTTTAAGAGTGATGAATGGAGGAATTTGGAACATTAAGCTACCTTATCAACTGAACCTTAATGTAAAGTGTACATTACAATAAGGTTCAGTGTGTTCATATTTATTTGTTAAAATTAACATTAACAGTCAGTTAATGGATTAGTTATGATAACAGTGAACAACACTTACATTTTTTGTAAGTTAACAAAGTTTTTCTACATATATTTCTACTAGAGATGTGCATCTCCATAAATGAGGCCGATGCGATACGCATCTCGATGCATATAGCCAACGACACGATACATTAAAGATACATATGAAGCAGCTAGCGATGTGATGCTATACGATTCACCCCTATTACGATGCAGTGCGATTGGATTTCAATTTGATTCAAAACAATGCGATACGATGCAATGGAAAAAATACAATCCCATTTATTTATTTGGTTCAGACACATAGCAAATCATAAATTAACTTATGTGTCTTCTGACTTCTAACGCCTCGATGGCTGTTTCATAAAACAATTTTACCAAATAGGCCAGGCTTATTTCAGTTAGTCTGACTCACTGTCAAATGATTTGGTTCCATAAAGCTAATTGAACAAAGATCAACCTCAATCACTGTGGCTATGTATGCTGGAAAGCTAACCTGGTTCTGTGCAGGTTAAGCTGAGCTCCTCTAACACTGACCAATAGAAATGCAATATTACCACTGACTCTCTCACATACTATCAATGCCATGAGGCCTTTCTCTCTGGTTTTATAACAGCTGTACCTTTTATAGTTAGAACGGATAGCATTAGAACATTACAATCTAACATTGCTCTTTAAAGCATTAACAGTCACTAAATTAAGTGAAAATCCCTAAATTAAAACTACATTTTAACTGCTATAAGAAACACAAATTAACTCATCTGAGCTTAGTAATTAGGACTGTATTAGCTTACATTTTATTTAACCATTACAATAGTCCCTTTACAGTCACTCCTATCATAAAATGCATATTTGACTCAGAATTATTGCGCTCCGTCTGTTTTGCGCGCATGCACGCAACAGTGCTTGACCACTCGCGTAAGCCCGCTCCTGACAGCAAAAAAAATTATAATATATTTGCATGGCTTTCTAACATTTACAGAAGAAAAATATACTCATGAGATGTCAGTTATGCACTGAGGAAAACAAAAAGTCTCAAATGCATTAAATAGCACAACTATATTCGCTGTTTGCCATGGTGGATCAATTTGATCCATGATCAGCATTAAGGGCTGATTAAGAATGAGCGTCCACAAATTAGAGAGATTGTGTGAATTTACATTGCTGTTTATGTAACCGCTTTAGCACCGATTGATTTGTTAGGTAATTTCAAGTCAGGTTTAGGCCTTTAATCCCCGCTTATCCTCAGGTCTCTGTGCTGTTGTGATTTGTCATATTCACGTGCAGCAAAGAGAGAACGTGCTTGAGAAACCATTTCGAGAGGAGAAATCGATCTACATATAAAATATTGGTCACAGATTATTTGTCACTTTCTAAATAATAAAAGCTCATCCACTAGTAATTATATATAAATACATTGTTTTTACCGATGCAAATATGTTAGAAACGATGCATTGCGATACAAATGCCAACTTGTATCAGATTCAGACCGATGCATCGCATCGCATCGTTAACTTTTTTTTGCAGATTCACCGAGCGAATCGGGGAATCTCCCCACCCTAATTTCTACACATATTTTTCTTATATATTTGTAACATTTCAAGATAAGTTAACAATAGTTATTGGAACGTTTAAAATAATACTTTATATATTTAATATTTTAAGTTGTGTAAATTACCAATCATCATTCATTTTAACAATTAAAAATAGTATATATTCTTTTACAGTTGTCCCTAGGCAGTAGATTTTTTTTGCATTTTTAGCAATAAGTTATAATAATAATAATTATTATTTATATTTATTTTACTATTTGTTTTTCTTACATGTTTTCGGTAACCAATTTGATTTCACTCGGGGCATTATATTATCAGTCTCTGTACAATGAAATTAAAAACAACCATACAATCATTTTGAGGGGGACAAATATTGTAGTCATGTTAGATAAAGAGTTTATCTATGACAGTAAATTTTCATTTCAGAAGTTGTAAGATGTGCGTGTCATGTCAGCTAACAGACTCACCTCTTTACAAGTAGACAAGCAGATCAGCATCTGCAATGATCAGAGGAAAAGATAAACATGTCCATCATCGTGAGACAGTTTAAAAGAGCGCTAGCAAGTCTTTAATTCCCCATATCCCAAAACAGCAAGAATCAGGTTGTAATGTTTGTTTTGTTGTAGTTCCTAATAAAGTTACCAGCCAAACGACCAAATGATCAGTTTGTGTTCATTTTGAACTCAGCTTATATGTATTCCCACACAGAACCACCACCCCATTAGGACTAATGCTTCCCCATTGGTTGCAATAGTAAAAGACTGTGGTGGACAGTACGCAGCCCTACTGTCTATCTCCTGCTCTGCCCCAGTATGCCACAACAGCCTCAGGCCTGGCTTATCCACCCTCTGAATTATGCATCCTCTCCGGAAATGAGGAACAAAGTTATGGCTAGAGGGGATTCGTCGTGAACATGCCTCTCTCTCTTGCATCGGGTATTTTTTCCCTTCTTCCTTGCAATTTTTATCAGGCTTCCTCGTATTCAAAGGGTAACATGTTTGGATCGGCCAGCCTGCACTTGTGCTGCTTACTTTAGCCTGCATTATTTAGCAAACAAACTCCAAATGCCATGCTACTCTCTTTTTCTATCTCTCTCTCTCTCTCTCTCTCTCTCTCTCTCTCTCTCTCTCTCTCTCTCTCTCTCTCTCTCTGTCTCTTTCGTTCCTCAAGTATTTCTTGCTCTCCTTCAGCCTTCAGTGTGTCTGATAATGCAGAGTCTATCTTTTTTTATTTCTCACTATCTGTCTGCTCCCACACTCCCACACATTTAGACTTGTGTGTGTGTGTGTGTTTGGTCTATATTAAGTTGTCCCTGACATCCTCTGGTCTCATCATTCCCTATAATGCAAGTGCTGATACATTGGCCTGAGTCAAAGTCACAAGTCAATAAATCCATTTCTACTCCTCTCTCTAACACACACACACACACACACACACACACACACACACACACACCTCAAAGTCTGTGCTTTTCTGGGCCTAGCCACAAAGTCCGGCAGTCTATCACGGCAAGGTCATTCGGTGTTGAAAGTGAGGAAGGAATACAAAACTTTAGCTGTAGAGAGGAGAGGAAAAGTATGTATAAATGTGTCAATCCTCTTGCTATTTTCTCATCTTCAGTGAAGCACTGCCATTCAGCGCAACTCAATTTCAGTTCCAATTAAAAACATCCCAAACAGAACTGTGCATACCGTGGCAGGTCAGCGATAGGTGTGCAGTTACAGATCATACTATTTTCCAGCTGACTGACTGACCCGCTGGGGGACGAACGCTACGTTGAACTGGCCTGTTGTCTTTTAGACTCATACAGAAGGGGATTTTGATTGTACATCACATGTACTGCATTTGGATATTCTGCTGATGAAAGCGGGCACTACCACTATAAGGTGGGTGAAGGTGATTTTGAGCAGAAGGTGGAGGTTTTTATCAACTTCTGTGAAAGTCTTCCTAAACTTCGCACCAGACCGGGACTTAATATTCTGGAAGAGTCGTAAATCTTCTCTTCTGTGTCGGGGATGCAGCCACAAAGTCAAATTTGCATTGGCAAATGAGAAAATAGCGTACAGTTATTTGTTAATCTGATCTTTGTTTATCCAATACTCTTGTAATCCACTTTTAATTAAATATCCTCCCAAATATGTGTGAGCAGCAGTTTGACTTTGTCTGTGCTCACGCTGCCAGGATTCACAGGTTTCGCTCCAGTGAGGAGCTGCCCCAGTCTCTCACTAACTCTTTATCACTCACACAAGCATAAACACACACACACACACACGCACACACACACACACACACACACACACACACACACACTTGTC
This sequence comes from Gymnocypris eckloni scoliostomus, assembly GCA_027564155.1. Lineage (NCBI taxonomy): Eukaryota > Metazoa > Chordata > Actinopteri > Cypriniformes > Cyprinidae > Gymnocypris > Gymnocypris eckloni. Next base: position 7,509,523 of record CM050429.1, read on the forward strand.
CGGGGTGCTAAAGTCCAAGACCTCTAGTGTAAATTATTTTGCTTTGCTTTTTTTTTTAGCTTGATTCTAATTTGTATTGCAACTTATTTTGACAGTGTAATAATTTGAGTGAAATAATTTAAAAAGGAATTTCTTTGGCTTCTTCTCCACGTTTCAAGATGCATGAGCTCCACACGTTTGTGAAAACCTGAAGATCGATTTCTCCAGTATAATTTGAGGATGATCTAAATAGCATCTTGCGCTTCAGTTAATGCCAGAACATCTGACTGTCTATACAAAGAGTCACATGATCAGTGGCACAAACTTAAATATTCATGATAAATATTAATAAATACTGATTTGCTATTAATAATAAGGAAACATTATAATTTATGTATAAATAATTTTGCTGCTTAATACTTGTGTGTTAATCACACTTTTCAACAGCATTTATTAGAATTGATATAGCATTGCAAATGTTTTAGTGTATTTTTTGATCAATTTAAAGCATCTTTGCTGAACAAAAGTATTAATTTCATTAAAGGAACAGTAACTGTAAATAATTGTATGCTGTAAAAATGTTTTACTCTAAAAAGTCCAGTTGCTGGTAAAGTAAATTTGCTGCCTTAAAACCAACTTAAAAATTAAGTTGAATTTCATGTAACTTATAAATAGTTGAAATTGCTCAACTTGTTTTGATGGGTTAAAGTAATGTAAAAACATAAGCTGCCATAACTTTCTAATCATATAAATATTTACATTTAGCAGACACTTTTAAAAGCGACTTAGATGAGGACATCTATCTATCTATTTATCTATCTATCTATCTATCTATCTATCTATCTATCTATCTATCTATCTATCTATCTATCTATCTATCTATCTATCTATCTATCGTCTTATATATGTATAACTGTCTTACTGTTCTACACACTGACCCATGGGTCAGCCACAATGCAACAATATATTTTCTCCCACTTTCTCTTTTTCCTTATATATTTTCTCTCACTTTCTCTTTTTTTCCTTGTTTCTGTTTCTCTTTCTCTCACACAAATGCAGACAATCATAAACAGCAATGACAAAAGTTGATGCAGGGGTTTGACAGACAGAAGGCAGATGGGCTGGTTATTTTGTCAGTCTGCCTGAAATGAGTTCATGCAGTTAATGCAGTTCTCCTTTACAATGTACCTATATAATGCTATTTAAATATACAGCAAATGCCATCGTGTTCTGATGGCAAGGACAGATAGTCTGCGGGAAGGCAATTTCTTTTTTCGGTTTCCAGATAGGATACAGTTGTAATGGAATGCAGTTAATAATATGACCATGAATTCAGCAGTCAGTGTGACAAATAATGCTGACACAAAATCTTCTCACATTAACATTAACAAAGAGTGAAGTGTAAAAAGAGACAGGGCCATTGTGTGAGGATCACTGCATTAGAGGTTACAAGGGAGTATCCATGACCCCAAACTAAATCTAAATAACACTATTTACAGCTGTTATGGGCTGTAACTCAATAAGCCCATTGACATCATGATTTACACCAGCTATTGTAGTCGGATGTTAACTGTTGTGTCGAGCCGGAGTGTAACATCTCTGGTTGGTCAATTCGATTAACTTCCCTTTTGAGGACTAATTTGATAAACATGCCCTAGATATAGAATATGGAAACCGAGTGGAAGGGGTGATGTCCAAAAAAGAAGAATGAAAAATGAGAGAGAGAGAAAAGTAGAGGGGATGCATAATTGGAACTGAAACAGGATCCGAAATGAATGTCACATTCATCATTTTTAATTAAACAAACAAACAGCAGGCACCTCACAGCCTAACAACATTTCTGAGCTGAGAAGACACTGAAATGATAGCCGTAATTACAAACAGTCCGACAAACACTTAAGAGGCACCGAAGATCATAACAAGTACCACTGTGGAATTTTTTTTTTTTTTGAGTGTGTTTTTGTTTTGTTTTGTTTTTTGTTTTTTTCTAACTTCTTTTGTGAGTTTTTTTTTTTGGCGGGGTTATTCTTGGGATTGGGTAACATTTCAACTTGGAATATCCTTTTCTTTTTTCTTTTTTTAAACACCCCACATCATTAGGCACATATCAAACCTCCAAACCTCCGGCATTAAAGATATTTTGTTACTTATTCGTTTTTTTTTTTTTTTGATGTAGACAGACAAAATGGGACTGGTATAAAAAGGATTTTACACAGAATATGTTATAAAACAAACATCTACCTGCTCATGAGTCACTGATAACAAATTTAACATTTATCATAATTTTCTAATTTTTATAGGACTGGAGCTAAAAATAGACAAAGTGTGTGTCTATGGTCTCTTTATTATTGTACAAAAAATAATTTTAATTAAGTTTAATTAGTAGTAATAATTAGTAGTAATTATTGTTTTAGTCCTTAGCATGTCACATGGTAATCAGCTAGAAATGTTTTAATTCTTAATTATCTTCCCCTTTTTTAAATATATTAATGTGACAAGGTTGTAGACTGTAACACTTTTGAAGGGATACATTGTCTTCAGTTTATATTTTTTTACTTTTTTCTCTCTCATATTCCCATAGGAAAGAAAAATCTAAAGTGAGATCTCTTCAACATCTCAAATATTTCTCCTAGACAGAAATGAGGTTACTTTAAGATTGAATGGAAATTTTAGCTTGAGTCTCCTGCTTCTCAAACTTGTCTCCTGAGTCAAAAACTCTAACACTCTCACAATGGTCTCCATTGGAGCTTTAAAAGAGATCTCAGCAACATCACACACTGTGCTCAGATTTTTCTTCTTAGCTAAAGACTCTGGTGGTCTCACATTTGTCTCCTGTAAAGCTTTCGAAAAGATCTCAACAACTTTACAAAGTGTGAATCAAGTAAAATACTTGAAAGGCACTAAATAAAGGGGGGAAATCATCAATTCCGAGTTAAAGGCTATATTGAGAGAGAAATTATGCAGAAATAAGGATAATGTTACTTTTTATAGGACCATGCTTATGTACTTAAGCACATGATTTGTTGTTGGAAATAGTAATGTACTGGATGCCTTAACCAAAACTGATTTACAGATGGTGCAACCATGGAGCTTTCTTTGCTAAAAGGCACATAAATGGCATATGACTCGGTCTTGGTTATTAATTGTCTAATTTAATTATTAAGATGTATTATATGATAGAAATGTTTGAGCTCATATTGAGGCATTTGACTTGGTGGACACTTTGTAAAAGTTATTGAGATCACTTCTGAAATTTAGAGAAGACAAATACAAGAGCTCTTGAATCTTTAGTGTAAGATAAAAATCTGAGCACAGTGTGTGTGATGTTGTTGAGATATCTTTTACACTTTTGAGGAGACAAATGTGAGAGATCCAGAGTCTCTAGCTAAGGAGAACTATTTGAGCACAGTGTGTAAAGCTGCTGAGATCTCTTCTAAAGCTCTAATGGAGACCATTGTGAGAGTGTTAGAGTTTTTGTCTCAGGAGGCAAATTTGTGAAGCAGGAGACTCAAGCAAAAATGTCAATTCAATCTTAAGGTAAACAAATTTCTGTCTAGGAGAAATATGTGAAATGTTAAAGAGATCTCTTTTTTATATATACTTTATGTATAACACAATGTTGTTGTCATGATTTTGGTAAGTATATACAGTATTTGCTGAAACCATGACTACTCTATTTATTTATTCCTTTTTTCATAAAAAATATTAATAAATGAAGTAAATAACTCAACCCTGTCACAAGTTTACAACCCCGTAACAATGAGAAATTGTTATTCATCATAATGGGCATACCAACATTTTGTGACACTGAAGTATTGTTTCTTCTAACAAGTCTTCTTTGTTAACCACCACTTTAAAAACTCTGGGGGACTGAAATATTACCGAATTGGTTCTGTTTTGTTTAGTCCATATTATTTAGTTTAAATAACTAAATAATATGTAAAAAAAATAAATACATTTAAATAACTAATTTTTTATTAGTTTTTTGTTAAATAAAAACTTTGTCCGTGTCATTCAGATTTATATATATATATATATATATAAATTTGAGATCACGAGTAATTAAATTGTATTTATTATATTTATTTAAACAAAAACAAAGTCCAACGTAATCTGAGACACAAAGGTAAATGGAAGCCGTGTACTATATTTCTATGCTGTTATTCCATTTTATTTGAAGCTTTTAGTTTGTTTGTTGGTTTTTTGCTTGTTTGTTTGCTTTGCAGAGCGATACAAAGCTTTATCAGAGCAGACTGTAACTTACAGACGTTCACACATCGTTAGTTTTATAGAAGCAGGGCCGGGATAAAAGTGAGCCATTTGAAAACACCTCCACCGAACGGCAATCTTTCAGTGTGAAGTATTAAACAATGATTTAATAGAGGCGTTTGCCTCCACGCTCTCATTATCTGACTATTAACTGCAATGGACTGTGTTCAGCGCTTCAAATTTTATATTGTGCTAATGTGCTGAGCACACAGACGAAGAGCCTAATTTAGTCACTCCCTGCTTCCAGACAATAGGAAAAATAAGGCTTAATCTCCTCCTAGTGTTTCTACACTAAGCCCAAATGGGATGTGACACACTAATATTGCTCTAATCATATTATAAATAGACGTACATGTATATCGCTCATTAAATAAATAAAGATGCACTTTTTTATTAATGAAGTGGAAAATGCTGTATGATAAAACATAAATCATTTACTATAAGCAGGGGTGGCAGGGAGTGCAGTTGATCCAGTGCTAAAATGAGACATCAAACAGCACGGTGAGCATTAATGTACATTTTATATAAGCAATCGTAAAACACTTGAGATGTAATTTATGTGAAATGTCTACTGAAAAAAAAGAGAAAAAGACTGGCAGAGAAAAGATGCCGCAAATCTGCATATTAATTAGCTCCTGTGAATCTGCCTGATTGCTGCCACAATTAAAATGCGGGCAGAGGAGCGGCCCCTTACCCACCATGTGTTAGAGCGGGAAAAAGAGAGAGAACGGAGAGGAGAGTGACAGAGAAGGAGGGGAGAAAGGATTTATTCCTGTATTGATTTGAAAGTAATTAGCAGGCTTCCTTGAAGATGTCTGAGTCTACTTACTGCTGAGGGTCTCCTCTGTAAAACTTACTCTTTGACCTCGCTTACACACAAAAATGGATTAAATGTCTTAAAATTAATTCTGTCTATCATGATAATTTCTCATTTGTTTGTTTTGTGAATTGTGATAGCACAGTCTTTCCAGAAACATTATACTTATACAGTATATTATATCAGAGTGTAAGGATATTAATTACCTCCTTTAGAGACCAGGTTGAGAAAAAGAGTGAGAGAGAGGGGAAAAGGACAACAGAGAATGGGCAGATGCCTAGAGAAAAGGCCCTGTGAGTCCGGCAGGCCTTTGCTGAGAAAAGAAACATGAGAGATAGAGATAAGAAGAGAGATGAATGGCTGGAGAAGGAAAGCTGTGAGATCAAGGCCAGGCCAGAAGCTAGCTCCATCTGCCTTTGTGACCTAACTGCAAGAATAGCATATGGGTGTGTATGTATGTATATATGTGACTTACAGATGCTGTCTGGACAGTGTTTTGGCCCAATGGGTCAGCCTCTGTCTGACTAGCAGGAAGACATACGTATATCTTTTCCTGTCTTGCTACCTTCACAGACTTGTACACACATGTTTAACTAAATATATTATTGCATATTATATATTAAATTTTTTGCATTATTTGTGTATTTCTTTATCAGATTTGTTTTCAATAGACAAATATACATACAATAAAATTAGCCAACAATATATTTATTGTGCTACAAAAACTGCAGGGAGTTCTAGGAACACAACTGACTGATGATTCATATGTATTCAGGTCCTGATATGCTTTAAATGAAATCGGAGGACAGGTGTAATGCACTTTTATACAAAACTGAACAAAAGCGAAACCACAAAAGCGAAACCACCAAAGCAAACGTTCCGGAAAAGTTCAATCCGAGTAAACGCATGAAACACTGGAAAAATGCTTTATCTCAGATAGTTGTAATTCTAATTCTAATTAAAACTGACACTAATACTGTTTTTCATTTTTAGTACTGTAATCCACTTGCTTTAAAGTAATAATTTCTATAAAGTTCCATATAAATAAACCTGACATGACTTGACGGAAGTGACGAATTGCAGAGCTTGTGCAAAAATATGCACATCCCTATGGTGAATGCTTTTGTTTTCTCACCGCTGTAATTTTGTTGTGTGTTTATTTTGTTATCAAAAAAAAATACATATGTACTGTACATTTTCATCTAAACATTGCTCCCGGCAACATGGGCAGTGTCTGATATTCGCTAACAGCATGTGCCGCTGCTGGCTGTTTACCTCTAAGCGCAAAAAACAAAAAATAACTTAGGCATGAGTATATCAGGTCCTTTAGTAGAATCTATGTTTTTATGATTAAAATGAATCCTTCAAATAAAGCCATCTGCTAAAATGAATTGAACTAGCCAATGTTTGTTTAGATCGAGTTTAGTCTGGTGTAGTACATTTCATTATTGCTTCTCCTACATTTTAACCTGTCCATGGTGTACGTTATCATCATTGTTAAAAATAGTAACATTTTTGGCAAATGGCTTTACTTTGGGTTTGTCACAGCAATCCTCATCTGAGAGAGGAAGTGGAGATGTTTGTATTTCAAATGCAGGCCAGTCCCTCCCCAGTCCACTCTGCGATCGATCGGAGTGAGAGGTCACTGTCTACCTCCGCTGGCCACATTATCTGTGCGCAGATAAGTGTTGTTTATTTGCCTAAATATGGAGAGTTAATTTGATTAGGGCAAGAATGCAGCAACCCTCCTCAGGCCAGCGTACCTCAGAAGGGCAGAGTGTGTCCGGGATGTGCGGACTAATCTAATTAAACTTTGCCGGAGTGAGCTTTCTCAGCCGTCCCAAGTTACAGATGACCGATGGACATCTGACAGTATGTATTTACCAGAAATACCATTTTAACCATAGATAAAAAGCACACACACATCAGAGTCTGTCACTAAACACTATTTTAGAGCCATTATGGATACTATCCTAATGCTAACAGCCAGCACTGACCAGACAGTCTCGGAGAGGAGGCGTTTTTTAGCAGAAGTGCAGCATATTGGGCTGTTTTGAGTCGCATTGAATTAGCATGCAACATTTGCTTCTGTGCCATGTAGCATTGCTCTCAGGTCAGTGCAATCGGCTCACACGTGCGCTTCCCCCGTCTGACGAGGTTCATTACCGATGGCTCCCAGGAACGACCTGATTTCGGCTCCTTCACACTTTGAGGACGGCACTTTGTTCAATTGCCCTACATGGGAACTTTCCGTAATGGGGCCAGTTGATTATATTACTTTGGTTATTTTACTTAATGCCCAAAACAGGAGATAAATTAAAAAATCTAGGCCAACTAATCATGCTCCGTTTTCTTCCCTCCTCTTCCTTATCTTTATGTATCTATGTCTTCTCTTATACAGTCTCTTTCTCCCTGTCTGTGGTATCCGGAGGAAATGTCTTGATTTGACCATTGACACACTTAAATTCATTTCCTCCCTCACTCTCTTTCGCTCTCTGAGATGGGACTGTGATTGTTTTTTAACCCTATTATTCACAATAATCTCGTTCCTTTTCAGATACAGCGGTGTGTTGTTCAGACACAGCTGTGATGTGGGCCAAGAAGGAGAAAAAGAGGAGAGAATAACCCGGGGGTCGCGTTCGCTGGCCTTAAATTACATTTCTCAACATGACAGAAACAGAAGTTGTGTGAAATGATTGTTTCACTCTGGATTTGTGCTGGGTGTTAAAGTGGCCCAGAGCCTCGTGTTGCCAATGTGCGTTAGGAGCCTTACACTCGCCTCTGTAGAGCTAAACCCCCACAGGTAAAACTCACATTGCTTCCCTGTGGAAGGACATAAAAATCTTCCTTACATATCCCTTCACCTCCACATTCATATGTACAAACCAGGGTTGAGAAGCAACTTAATGTTGCCTATGTATGAAATAAATATGCTTTTATTTTTAGCTCAGTTACATTTAGTGTAGTTTTTTAGTCATAAATTTGCAGAACTTGCAACTAAAATATTGTATTTATCATCACATATCCTTTTTGTCTTCTTACATTTGGGCAAGCTGCAGAAATAATTAAACACCCTGTCCTCTCTCTCTCTCTCTCTCTCTCTCTCTCTCTCTCTCTCTCTCTCTCATATGTGGAGTTGAGAAATCTGTTTAATTTTAGTGAATTCTTCAGTGAAGTTTGCAGAATATTAAATGATTCACTGGTCAAATAAATGATTCACCAATACATTTAAAGCCCCAGCGTGTTCTTTTAAAGCAAAATGCAGCTGTTTGTTGCAGTGAATTTTCAATTACTATTATATGTATTTAATGTAAACATAAACTGATCAAATGTATACCTTAATATCTTGTATATAAGGTAATATATTGTATTAGTGGTGGGCATAGATTATTTTTAATCTAGATTAATCTAGATTAATCTTGGAATTAATCTAGATTAATCTAGATTATAAATGGCTCATTTGAATTCTGCAAGGCATTCAGAATATGTGTGCTACCCAAATAATGACTATTTATTTAAAGTAAGTCTTTGAGAACGGGTTTCTCAAGCCAGGTGGCATTAGACCAGGGGCTCATCTCCTGTTTCCAAAATGCATCGCAAACTTTAATCTCTTCCTCGTCCCAATCCCACGAAAAACTGGAGGAAAATCCGTTCCACTCCGGAAGAATGACTCCCATTCCTCACTCCCGTGTTGTTGTTTTTGCCGATAACTGTCAATTACAGTAAAAATATAGTACAGATCACAGCGTGCCCACCTTATTAGTTGAATAAAACCCAAAATGTCGTTTTTTGTTATTATATTGAACTGAAAGCCATCTTATGCACAGTGTTGCACAGATTACATTTCATGTAAATCATCCATGCTATTTACACACACGTCTTCTATTTTTATTTTTAGACATTTCACTCTCTATAGATATATTTTTCAAAGACGGAGTTTCGTTTCTCGCTCAAGTTCACATGAGACCTAAAGCGCATCCTGTTTGCTTAAAAGCGCCAGCGTTTCGTTGTTATTCTGAGTGCACACAAATAAACGTAGAGTCTTTACAGATTCGAAAGATGTATTAGGCTACTTTTATCTGTATGACCAGAAAAATGACGGAGATTTTAAGAGCAAGTGAGCCGAACCTGTCCGCAAACGCTCTCTTTATCCTTATCAAACACTCTTCATCTTTATTTCTCTAGGTTAACATCATATTGAGCGTGCCATGTACAGTTGTTACTACATACATCTTTCAGATGAAAAGCCATATTTGAGGTTGATGAATGATAGGTGAGCGTTTGGATGTCCTGCCGAGTGTATTACCACATAGACCAGCCGTTAACAATCTGTCCATCACGGACTGCGAGCCTCTGGTTGAGACTGGTTCGCCCCTACAGTGTAATTCGCCAGGTATACATCCGCTTATCATGCAGGGTGAAAGTCATCATCCATTAGACCCAGCTCCCAACCCAACTTTGAGAATAGATTAACGGCGATATTTTATCACCGACGAGAGTCTCACGTTAACGCAGCACGTTAACGCCGATAACGGCCCACCACTGTATTTATGTGATAATTATACATAAATAAATTAATATTGTTTATATATTTAGTTCTAAATGCTGTAATTGGATGATTAAATAGTACAATCTATTTTATTTTATATTATACATGTATATTATATTGCAAGCTTGTGTTAGTAATTTGTAGTGTCGCTAACTATTTATTTATTTGAATAGAAGCTTGGCGGTAGTTCAACTACTTAATGAGAATCTTGTCATTTTGGCTTGTTTGCAGTTATTTTTAATGTCTCTGCTGAAATACTGTGTAAGTGTTTACTGCAAAGTAGCATTTTTTCCCTCTGTCCTGTCTGTGTGATAGACTAGCAGAGAAACTCTAAAGCATTTTATGCTGTTCTCTATACTATTTAAACTCTGTATCGATTGTTTTCACGTAGTAGGGCTATTGATTTTTGCATAGTCAATTATTTAGAGTGAAGAAGTTATTTATAAGTCTGCTCAGCCTCTTTTCACGCCTCCTATCTCACTTTTTTCTCCTTTTCTAACTCTCCGTTTTAAAGCCGCAATCTGGTTTTCATTAATGGGTCTCGGCGCTGATGGCTGGAAATGCATTTCTCAAAGCCATCTGTGCTATTGGTCTTTGTTCCTGACCGGCGATCTGGTGATTGCAGTAAAAATAAAAAAACACAAAGTCGCAGTATTTACCACAGTAAAAAGAGAGCTGTCTTTATCAGCTGCAGCCCTGCCACTGCCAGCCATCGGCTCGAACTTCTCACGCAACATGATTTGGTGGATTTCTCTTAATCGATTTTCCCTGGCAGCGCATCAGACCTCCGTCTGGCCTGTGCCAGTCCTGCCCTCGCCACACACAGGACACACTGTCTGTAAAGAGCAAAGCAATGCTGCGGCGAGCGCATGTGTGTGTGTATTGTGCGGTTCTACACGTGTCAAAAAGGCCCAGACCAGACCAGGAGAATGAAAGCGCTCTCTCTCTCTGACTTCTCCCACTTCCTCTCGTTATCCTTATCTCACTCTTCATCTTTTCTTTCTTTCTTTCTCTTTCCACGGCGTGTCTTGTGTTGGCGTGGAGAGCTTGGGGCTCAGGACCATGCCAGATAAAGTGTGGCTGGCTGAGGGGAGGACTTTGGCTAAACTGGCAGGAAGATCACAGGCTGGAAGGAGCCCACGTTCTGCACATATTCCCTAATAAGTAATTCATCTGAAGAGTCCGCATGATCAAGAGCCCAGGGGCTTTCACCCCGCTGTTTCCAGAGCAGCATGCCCCCTGTCTGTCTCTCGGCCTGTCTCGCTTCTGTGAGCTCCTCGGCCTCTCTTATTGTGCCTCTGCTCAGATCTCTTTGGATGTCAGTCTCTGCTGACCTGTGCCGGGTTCTGTCCCACGCTGCTTCGACAGCAGCCACTCTCATCAGCATGCATGCAAAGGATCGGGGCATAAACCAGCTCAGGACATATCTTTCACGCTATGTTCTGAATCCCACAATGTGGTTTTTGGCTGCATGCTGCGATGAACCCAAAAATACAGCACAGGCTAAATTTGAGAGGGTCAGTCATGCATGTCCGTGCATGCTGCCTGCTTTTTCAAGTAGAGACGTGTGTGAAAGATTGAATATGCTAAGAAGCTGGTCTGTTTACCTTTTTGGCTTCTTGCTATCATCAACGGCATCTAGACTTTACAAAAAGCTGTAACCAGATACAAATTTTCAAGCAAGAAAAATTTTTTGGCAATGATGTAATTCAACATACACTACCATTCAAACGCTTGCAATTGGTAAGGTTTTAATGTTTCAGTTTTGTTTTAAATAAGCCTCTTATGCTCATCAAAGCTGTGTTTATTTGATCAAACATAAATTGAAAACAGTAATATTTTAAAACTGTTTTCCATTTTAGCAGCCATTTCTTCAGTCTCACATGATCCTTTAGAAATCGTTCTAATAAGCTGATATGGTGCTCAATAAACATTTTCTATAACCGTATTATCGCAGTTGAAAACAGTTGTGCTGCTTAATATTTTTGTGGAAATTATTCCAGGATTCTTTGGTAAATAGAAGGTTTTGTCTTGGTATTTCGTCTTTGGTATTTTAAGGAATAGTTCACCCAGAAATATAAATATGTTAATGAATACACTAATCAACTGGTCCAAACAGTTATAACAGTTTTTTTTCTATGGTTTTGTTATTGTATTTAGTATATACAATGGTTATTGGACGCATCGTTTCTCATCTATATTTAACATCAAACATTAAAAGCAGATATAATTAGACAAAACCATTAAAAAACATGCTTTTCAGTGTAATGTCATGTAAATAATGAAAAATCAAGAGATGTGTTTTTAGAATTACACTTTACACTTAGAGAAACTGTTCTAATTGACTATGTTCATTTTAACAATTTTAAACAAATAATTTGTTGATGGCATCACATATAGTGTAACCTGGTTAAGACATGGTGTTGCAGTAGCTCACTTGCTTTAGGGGAAAAAAACGAGACAAAAAGTAGTTATATTCTCTGTAAAAGTTATTTTGTAGGTAATAAATAAGAAAATAAAAGCAAATGACTCCTGGTGAAATAAAACAGTGATAACAAGAAACCCTTTGGCTGGAGAAACAGGTCATAGATAGAGTTACATATGGGCCTGAATCCTCCCTCTGATTATACTGCGGCCAGCTATTTAATTCAGCTGCTCAGAAGGCAGACTGTAACTCCACACTGGACCGCCTGACACTTTCCACATAACTTAGAGCGTTCAACATCCCTGGTCACCCCTCATTATTACCCAACAGCCCTTTATCCCCTGGCTCTACAGAGAGAAAAACATATCCACTGCAGGGAAAAAGTGAAAAACGAACCTTGCTGCTGAAGGAGATCACACTTTGAATGTCTCTTATTCTGTTCCAGCTCCGATTGCTTCTCTGTAGCTGGTTTTTCCTGGCTAGTGTCACGTTAGAGAGGTTAAATTGGAGGTGGCAGTGCCCACTGACTCCAAGACTTGATGTGGTGAGGTGGCTCTCACTCAGGGGCTAAAGTTACTCCCACGGCCCCTGCAGCCCTGCCGCAAAATCCACTCCGCCACACGTGTGAAAGCAAGGCCAGGATTCGTGTAGGCTTACAGTTAGGAGGTGTGGAAAGGGTCTAAACGCTCCTTGTGGCTCATCAAAAGGAGGTAGGAGGCGAGAGTAGCCGGCTAGGGAAAGAAATTCCAAGCCGCCGGTTAACGTTTCATGTCCAAATATTTCAGCAGTGCTGTTGGCTGTGCCCAGGCCTGGTCGCTGGAGCTCTGGAGGTGTAGAGAGAAAGACAGTGAGGGAGGAGAAAATATGTGTGGAGGTCAAAAGGATGAAGAGAATACGGGAAAGCTGCAGAGCATGTTTGCTGATATAAAAATGACTGGATCTGAAAGGGAGAAAGCACTCTCAACAAATGTTGAATTAATTTATTTAAATTAAGCCTTTAGAAAGTGCTTCCTGGATGGATGGATGGATGGATGGATGGATGGATGGATGGATGGATGGATGGATGGATGGATGGATGGATGGATGGATGGATGGATGGATGGATGCCGATTACCCTGTATACCTTGCAGTTGTGGTTCTCTTCAATTGTCATTTCCATTCCTTGCAAAGAATGTGTTCAATTTTTGTTAAATAAATGTACTACTGTTGCAATTGTTGAGCTGTATACAACCCTAGAAGTACAGTAAGTTGCTGGATTACCAGACAAAAGTTGATGTCTGACATTATAGTAAATTAAATTCAGTAAGATTAAGTTGTGATGAAATGGTAAATCATGTTGCATAAATTGCCAAAATCCTTTTACAGTGAGAAAAAGTAAAATTTAGAGCACAGCGATTAATACTGGATGCTTAGTGCCAGTTTTCTGAATAAAAAAAAAAATAGTGGCCTTGTACTCATGCTGGGATAAAACATACAGCGAGTTGCCAGCCTGGAAAAAAGGATCAGACATGGAGATGAAAAAATGGGAGCAGGAGAGTTCTGTCCACTTTCTGCTCCAGAAAATGTTTGGCCAAGTGTGGATGGGTTTTGACTTGCACTGTCTGCTAAAATGGATTTGTCCCTCGGTGGCCACAGGCTAAACTGACTCCCAAACAGCCGAGAATAAGAGAGAGGGCAGCTGTGTGTGAATTAATAAGCCTAATGTTGAATGGCACAGCGTGGGTGCCTGAAGACTTGCAGCGACGGCCTAGTCCTAATGAAGCCCAACTGGGGCACGGCACCTTCTTCTCTTATCCTGACACTAAGCACAGAAGACAAACATCTTTCTGACAGAGAGCCATAACCTCAGAGAGAGAGAGAGAGAGAGGCTCACACAGGAGTCTTGAGATATCAACAGCGGGCATAGAAAGTGGAGGAGAGGAAGAAAAAAGGGAGGAGCGCTGAAGGTGTCTGACTCTAGGATGCCTTCACAGCTGCACTCCTTAATCGGGTCAACATCTAATGGGCAAATGCGTTTCCCCAGGTGACATAAGAGCATTGGACTGTCTCGTTTTTATTCTCTCCTGCTTTTGAATGTCTCTTTCATTTAACTCGTTTAACTCATTTAACTCGCCTCACTCGTTCACTTAAGACTATTAAATACTGTACATTGTCCATTATTTCATTGTGACCTGCTATTTAAAAGTTGTCCAAAGTAATAATCAAGGCTTTTTTGTTTGTATGTTTTGTTTGGTTTTCCTTTCCTTTTTATGATTACAGAACTGCTTGTCGAACTCCTTCAGATGAATGCGTTGGTTTGTCAAGGCATTCCTCCATTGTCCCTTTTCCTAGCAGGAAGCCCTTACTGTCCAAAAATTCTCAGAGACGGCTTTTGTGCTTCCATCTCTCCACATTGTTCTCTTATTGATCTCCACATGGCATGCTATAAATCTGCCTTGAATAAGAAGGCCAAGGTTCCACAGGAAGTGCTGCGCCTATGGAGATCTCTAAAATAGGACAACGGGAAGGGTGCTATCTGGCTAGCTCAGCTCCTCTGGGTAGAAAGCATCTTGACCTTTGTCTAAATGTATAAAAGACACTCGCAACAAATGTAGAAGACCTCGTTCACAGAGTTTTAACTGCATTGTGTTGCTTGGCAGTGGATGGAGTCGCACCCATGTGTTACTGCACTCCCATGTGGCCGGTATCTGGACTGACTCCATCACTATTGTTTAATCAGCGTCCGCAGCCACACTGACAGCCTCTCTCACCTTGCCCATCCGCAGGGTGTGTGCATTTCAACAGCACCTGCTCACAGGTGACGTGACTGTCAGTGGCACCATCCGTGTCACAACGGCTGTGTCTGTGTGCGTGCGGACACCGCTGTTGTGTGTGGACGTGTGAGATCACCTGTTTGACAAGGCTTGTCAGTGTACATCCTGCCCCCATTCAGTCACTGTCAGGGTAGGGCACCTGCAGTTGCTGTCTCTTTTTATCAAAGTGGTCCCGTATACTGTCACAGACTGAGAATGACTTAACAAATAACACGGATTATTAACAACCCCACATATGTCGCCGCAAGGAACCTAGGACCATGGCAGGAACAGTTTTAGGAAAAACCCCACTGAATCATTTTAAATCTGACTTTGTGTCTTCTATCCATCCAGTAAAAACAAAATAAATACATATTTAAGAAATAATAATAAATATACATCAATATATATCAATAAACATATGTAAAAAAAAAATCCATTCAACATATCTTGAATTATAACTTTTATTTTGTTTTTACCCCATCTATTTTTCTATGTTTGGTTTGTGCTTATTTTTATTGAAAGCCACATCACAGGGTTGAACAAGTGAGCTGTTGGATATCACTTACTTAATATTAAGTAATTACAATTTTAGACTCAATATTGAATTGAAGCAATATACAATAGCAGTGGTTCATTCCTGATCGAATTAATATTTTTGAATAAATCATGTGAATCAATGAATGATATAATGATTCAGTGGCTCAGTCCTAAAGAGAGATGCTGAATTCACAACCACATACTATTATGTGTGCCATAGAAAAATATAGTAAAAGTAGTATTCTTGTATATCGGTTCCGAATTCAGCAAGAGTCACTTGTTTAATTCCTGAATTAATTAGTGCTCTGAATTTATCGGTTTAATGAATGAACGATTCAATAACTCACTCATAAAAAGTCACTTAACACCACTGACTCTACTGGTGTAAATTAGAATAGATGCAATTTTGCATGTTTTGATATTTTATTTTCTACATGGTCTCATGTCATTTACGTACTTGGGTGGACTTTTTAGCGAGACACGAAATATGTTCCCAATAACTACATAGTACTGCAGTTTCGAAAAGAAACAAACACAGAGGCAGTTAAACTCAGACATCTTTTACTCCTTTTCACACAAATTTAGTGAGTTTTGATTAATAAGGCGTAATTTTAGCACAATTCCTTGAAGAATATCATGTTACGACTTCAAAACAATATTAAAAAGCTCGGATATTAGAAAACTGATGCTTTTGAACGTTAGCATCACACATATCCAGCCTCATATCTATGGGTTTTCATAGACGGTAGGTGTGTTCAGTAGCTCATGGAGTACGGAGACATACTTAGGAGGCAAGGAGCTCCGGTTCGAATGCCGTGCAATCACGGTTCGACAAAGCAGTTCAAATCTGCATATAAGGAAGTTGAAATGGCACGATTACATCAACAAATACGTTTTTATATCAATTTTGCATTTGTTAACACTATCGGGTAGGTTTAAAGTTGGGTTTGATGTAGGGCATATTTCCAACACGATAGAGCATTAACTTTTAGATACAGACCCCGGATATTTGAATTCTGAACCGCCTCTATACGGCGGCAATACTAAAGCAATATTGTATTGTATTGCATTGCTACAATACAGTAGCAACGTAATAAAAACGCAGCAATATGTACCTATATCTACGTAATAAAAACGTGCCAGGCTTCACGTATTTAACTTGTGTTTTAGCACCACTCAGTGGACATTTATTTTTGAAACTGCAGCTAAACGTGCAGTAAGGTGCATAAAACGGTGTCGCACAGAAAGTGCTCAGAGGTACGTATTTTTATAAGACCAGGTTGTTTATTTTTCATGAATCTAGTCCTGAAATTATACCCTGATAAACTTAATTCAGCTTAAAAGATTGCTTATTGTGCTTCTTGTACTTGTATTGCAGTTCTAATCTGCTGTAGCATTTATTTGTACTTTTTTGTGGATGTTTTTCATGTCTTTTATTGCTGCATTTGGTTTTACTTTAGCTCAAGCTGAGAGGATGTTTCATGGTTTGATGTCTTCTCCATCGATTCTATGAAAATGTCAGGATTTTACCTCCCTTGTGGGAACACAAATTTAATGAGGCTGAATCTTGATGGGTTCCTCAAGGTTGAAATGGGGTAACTACATTTAATAAAACAGTTTTGCCTAAAATATTTATAACCCTGAAAAATTCACATAAAGTATATGAATAATCCCCTTCAAGATTTGTCTTGAAACTCTGCTTTATTCCTCTCTCTGTTTTTGTTGTTTCACAGGATATTTTGTGTGCTTTTCTTTCTCGAAAGGTCGAAACAGGCTGTCCTCTTGTACTCTGTGATTGTGGTTAGCCTGTGTGTGCGCATGAATGTGTGTGTTGAGATGGAGGCTCGATAGCATAATGACTGCAGACAAGGTTTGGAGGCGACGGTGGAGTCATGGCAGGACTGAATTGATGGGATTAAGAGATGTACCCCAGAGCTGGTCACACACAAGCGTTGAGGGCAGTTTAGATGTGGCCGGGCTCTCTGTGAAGTCTCGGGGCCTGTCACAGACCGCAGGGAGGGCCAGACGATGATGATTTAGTGAAAAAGGAGTGTGCTATTGTCTCATGACTTCTCAGATGGACTTAAGTCTCCACAGCATTTTTGAAAATAGTGGAAAAGACATTGGCAGTGCATACAATTTTGACATCTAATGGTCCAAATTTGTGGTCATACGCATGTTTGAACACACATGCAAACTCGACCACACGTCTCTGTCTGTCCCTTGTCACTCCAAGGGACTCAACCAAGCTTGAGCCGAGGTGTCGGATGCCTGGAAAACCGATGTCCTCAGACCCGCGGCAAGAGTTTGAAGCCAAGTGGTGCTGACAAAGAGAGGAGCCTGTGAGCTCCATCCCTCCATCCTGACGCAGCTCTCACGCGGTCGGACACATTTTAAAACATATGCTATGAGAGGCTACTGCTGAGGCCGCAGCTAAAGGCTGAGATGAAAAGGTTGAGACATGTGATTGATGACCCCCCGTTGGGACGCACATCATTAGCTCGTACAATTAACTGCAGAGGGCGGGGGAGTAACTCATGTTGAAGAGTCCTCTTCTGATCTTTTATCACCCGCACTGAACAAGAACGATGATTGGGGTCGCACAAGCATGCGACAGGCGAAATTTAAGTTCGTGTATGCACTCGCAACGTCCTGAGTCACTCTCGCTCAAAGAAACAAATGATTATGAGCTACTTCACGCATCCCAGGCTTTGTTTCAGGTGATTATACTAAAGGAGTTTTTCAGTAAAATGTGTTTAATAAGTAATGGCTACACTGGACTGTGCCGCCGAGAAATATGTGCCTGTCCTGCATTTTTTATTAAATAAAACTGATACGCATATAATGGAATCAGAAAACATATTTGAAAATACACTCTAACAAGTCAAAAATGTGCAACATTGTTTAAAAAGTTTGAAATCGGTAAGATTTTATGTTTTGTAAATGTCTGTTATGTTCAGCATTGCTGAAATTACTTGATAAATAATACAGTAAATAATTAAATATTATTGCAATTTAAAACAACTGTCTTCTATTTGAATTTATTTTAAAATGCAATTAATTCCTGTGATAGCAAAGCTGAATATTCAGCAGCCATTCAGTGTCACATGATCCTTCAGAAATCATTCTAATTTGCTTATTTGGTGAACAATTTCTTTCTTTCCATGTTGAAAGCGTTGTGCTGCCTAATATTTTTGAACATAAAGGTCAAAAGAACAGAAAATTGAATAGAAGTATTTTGTGAAATTTTACATATCTTTACTAATGCATCATAACTGAATAAAAGTATTTATTTCTTTAAAAAAAGACTGCAAAACCTTTAAACGGTTTTATATGTTTACTTGGAAGTGCTTCAGTGGACTGGAGTGATTTGGACAATGGGGCAGCCCTAGAAACGGCCAACTCCCTGGACAGTGTAGTGACAAATTGAAACACAAGCAGAATCAGAGACAACAGATGTAAGGAATGGCGCTCCATTTCACTCTGTCCATCATGCAAATCTCGCTGCTCTTGTGGTAGGCACTTTTATCGGGGAGGTATGTCATGAAAATGTGGCCTTTACAAACTGAACGACAAACAGAGGTCTAAAGCAGGTCAGAAGCTGACCACGATCACATCTCTCAGCTCCATTTCCATTAATTTCAGTGGAAACTCAGCGGCAGTAAAGCCATTGTTTCTCTAATAGGAATTTCTCCCTCCTTTTTCTTCCCTCTGGGTCTGGGTGTTTCCTCGATTGTAATTACCTTGCTGTTATAATTAAACCGACAATTTATTACCTATTAGCAAACAAGCTCCTTCTTCCTGGGCTCAGCTTAAGCAGTGGCCCAGTACTGTCAGAGAGGCAGCTAGCGCTGCATTACTCATCACACCGGTCCAAAGTGTGTTAGCTGCCCAGATGAGGAGAACCTGGGAGAATGCAGGCCGGCCCACTTCATGACAATTACCCTATGAATCACAACAATGAGACAACAGCACAGGCTCACGTAAGTGTCCAATAAGACAAATAAAACACAGCATATAAAAAAGAAACCAAATTAAAATTCCCCAAAACAAATACCTGAGCTTTAAACATTAAAATATTTAAAGGTGGACCTCATCATTCACAGAGCTAATTTCTGATATTGTATTTATTTTTTTGGTGATAATATTTTAGGGTGTTTTTTTTTCTTATTTATTTTAGCCTATAGTTACTTGTGAAAGAGTTTAGGCAGAATGATTTAAGGAGGAAAAGTTAAAACACAAAAAAGTGTGAGTACTTTTCTTTATTATATCAGTATATATATTCCTATTATCTTGTTTTTAGCTACAGCTGGACAGATGCAGTAGATGACACATTAAGGTACTAGGACCTTTTTGCTCTCTCTGTTTCTACACCGAGGAAAAAAAAAACGGTCTAAAAATGTGTTACAGCCCCCTTAAAGTAAAGTTCTGACCCTAATTTCATTCCAAAACCAATAGACGTTGGTTAATCTTCCAAACACAATTAAAGATATTTCAATGAAATGCAAGACATTTTTCTACCTACAGAAGGGTCATAAAACTATCACTTTATATGGTGATATAATATATATATACACACATATTTATATATATATATATATATATATATATATATATATATATATATATATATATATGTGTGTGTGTGTGTGTGTGTGTGTGTATATATATATATATATAGCTTATTCAGTATTCAATTTTAGTTTTAATGTGCTTTATTAATGACAAATATTGAAATATCCATGCTGGCAAAACATTTGCTTAAAACTCTGCAAACATGCAAATAAAAATAGTACATACATAAATTATTAATAGAAATATAATGAAAGTGACAAATAAAAATAATAGGGATGCAAATAAAATACATGAAATAATAATAATAACCCAGACTCAATCTACGAATCATTCCAAATAAGCCAGAATGTGTGAGCTGGGATTATGATTGCATCTGTTATGCATTGTGCGTGCAATTAAAACTAATCCAGGCCTCGAAAAGAGTGTGAGTGTGAGTGAGTATGAGATAGGGTGGAGTTTCAACTCTCCCCTCCTCCACCGGCCAATCTGAAAACCTAGTTTTCTGTGCCATAACTGAGCAGATAGGCCAACAGTATCTAATAATAGGTATTGACTGGTTGAATGTAGGATGAATAGGGTTGGGTATTGGATCTCCATTGTGCCCCGGGTCACAGAGCCAGCTACACTGAGAACACGTCTCAAAGGGCCAAACAAAAAAAGAAGACATTTTAAACTTTCATGACTGAGAAGGAATTTGTGCTATTTGGCCTTTTAAGGATTAACTCTTTGTTCTCAAAGTGTTGGACAATCAATAACCGAGGGGGCACAGACATCTCTATTCCAAAACACACACATACACACACATAAAGCCCCTACTGGATACTTCTCACACACACACACACACACACACACACACACACACACATCATCAGGATCAAACGCAAGTTATTTTATTAAACAAGTTATTCAAAGCAGACAGATCATATTAAGACAACTTATCTCAATGAGTAATTGCATATGCCTTAGATTAAAAACCTGTAATTCTAGGATATAATTATTTTATAGGACTGTAAGAATGGCAGTGAAGGGAGCTGAATGAAGATTTCATCCAGCCAGCTGTAATAAAGGTGCGATTCCACAGAGATATCCACAGTATATCCTGGACATATAAGATATCTTAATTCATTACTCTCTGGGAGTTGGCGGGAATTTAATATTAAAAAGGATGGAAATAAACTGTGAATGTGAGATATTTTTCAAATATGACTGTTAAATGCCAAGATGAGGATGATGATTAATAGTAATACTACTACTACTACTACCATCAATTAATATAAAAAAAATTCAACTGCTTACACACAACATCTTTACTTGTCACACACTTTCTGAAACCTGACACTCAAATACCAGAACCCCACCAAATCTGCAAAACCATACACTAATTCTTGGGTTTTGACTCTGTTTTCAACTTCATAAACACTTTATGCAAAACAAAACACACAATTCTCTATGTAATATACACAAATCTAGCAGGAAGTATCTTGAATTCCTTATGAACACAACCAATCAAAATGCCATACTAATTCCTCAGTGCCTCACACTAACTCCTCACATGTGCAAACACAAATTGCTTTACTTAACACCAAACAATCATGGTTTTAGAATAAGCTACACATCTACACAACTACACATGGTTGATTTATTTATTTTATTTCGTTTTGTTTAATACTGTATCCACAATCACAAATGCTTATAGTAAAAAAGAAGAGCATTAGGTTTTGAATAACATATGATATATCCAAAACATATGTTATGGCAAAGGTGTTTGCAACATAAGACACATGTTTGATTTTGAGATCTGTTTGTGATATTTTGAATGCAGTGCTTCATTTCGCAAAAGATGTGAGGCATTTTGTATTTTGTGTGTGCAGTTCTTGTATTTTGAATAAAAAGAGGCAAAGTTTTGGAAATGTGTGTAAGCAGTTGAAAAAAAATAACTCCAATATGAACATAACCAGGAAGAAATATTATAATTATAACAATAACAATTGTTATTATTATTTTATTTTATTTGTTTATTGTATTTCTATTATTAGCCATCATCTTCATCTAAAAGGTGTGTTTTCTAGAGTGTGAGGTTGACTGCCCTGGGGGCCTGTGGAAACATATGGCCAATCTTCCCCGGCCACCATTGTCACTTTTATCTTTGATGTCAAATTAGTCCAGGAATAACTCATTCTTTATTCTTCTGAATCTGGCACACTGAGGGAACTTTGTTGTAGTCCTGGGAGGCAAACAATGCTTGGAGGAGTTAAACCTAATGAAAGCCTTTGATCCTGCAAGATATTAGAGAGAACGCAAGAGGAGGGAAAACAGTCAAGTTGCTGAAAATCCGACTCGAAATTGAAATGCAAATGATATTGAAATGTGGGGATTTTGCCTTTCTCTCTCTTCTTTTTTATAATTAATAATTCCAGTTTTGTTTGTATTAGTTTTAACCTACTAAAGTATAAAGGCTTTTCTCACAGGAGCAGTACTCCATATTTACACCACTGACAGTTCTATTTTCATGCTGCACAAATTAAAATGTCATAATGCTAAATTATAAATATGGAGACCAAGGAGGGAAAGAAAGAAAGAAAATCTGAAAGAGATGAGGGAGGTTTTGTTTCGTGTGTGTTTGTTTTTGGCGGATGCTAAGTCCTCTCTGCTTCCTATTTTATTATGCTAGTTTTCCCTAAAGCAAAGGGGGTGTGCTAGTCGTGTCTGAGAGGCTGTCTAATGACTGCTTTGTTAGGCTGTCAGACTTTGTGATGAGAAGAGTAGAGAGGCAGCTGACCCAAGTGTTCAGGATGTGACAGTAAACATATGTCACCAGAAAGTGTTCACAGTGGCGAACAGTGAGAATAATGGGATGCTGTGATGCTTGTGCAGCATCTACCACAGGACACGAACAGCACCATTTATTCTTTGGATTATTGTTGACACTGCTGGGAGAGTGTAGACACATACGAATTAGAACATCTCTGAGACCAATGGCAAAACATATCAGAAAAATCTACTGTGTTACAGACCAATGTTAAAACAAGTGAACTACAGAAAAGCGTGATAAAATATTGTACAGACTTAGAATACTCATCCAATCAGATTAGAGCAGGCTTTTATTTGTTTTACCAAAATCCCTGAAATATTATGATCCCCTTGTGAGGGGCTTCCTTTCAAATGCACATATACAGTAATAATATTTATACTGTATGAGAAAAATATTAAGTGTGACATTATAATGAGATATTATAAATACATGTTGTTTCCTCAGTTGACTTTTTAATAATATTTAAATTAGTTTTTAATATTTTCAATTATATTTGAATTTTAGTTAAATTTTAGTAATTTTGCTCCGTTTCTGCTGTATTTAAAGTTTCATTATAAATGTAAACCAACACATGTTCAGAATTGTTTTATTTTAGTATTAGTTAAAATAAATGAAAATGAGAAATGTCCCCTTGGCATCTAACTGAAATAAAATAAATTAAAAGTTTATCTTGATATTTTAAATCAGTTAAAGTTTTTTTAACTATAAGAACTATAATCATTCTAATTTTTTTTGTTGTTGACATTATTAGAAAAATATTTAAGTTAACAACATATCTTTTTTCCATTAGAGTAATTTTACATGTTTAAACATGAAAACTAAAATTTTCAAGTAAATTCACTTTTAACAATAAATATGGTTTACCATAATTTTAAACTTTAGAAAAATGAAACATTATTATAATATTCTTAAAGTATTCAAATGTGCATGAATGGATTTTAATAATATGTGCTAAATTAACACTTTAACATCTGAAAAAAACATTATGTAATTTCTTTCTTTGACATTTTTACATTTATGCACTTAGCAGACGCTTTTATCCAAAGCGTCTTATAGTCCATTCAGGTTATATATTTTTTGTCAGTATGTGTTCCCTGGGAATTGAACCCACAAGTTTTGTGCTGCTGATGCAATGCTCTACCACTGAGCCACAGGAACACTAAACTAAATTGTTCTCCTTTTTAAATTGCACATATTTGATAAAAAAACTGCTAATCCCCATAGTAACCCCTTTCGGCCCCCTGTTAGAAAACCTCTGATTTACAGGTATTAAGATTAGACATTAATATGTGAGATCAGTATTCCAATGAATGACTGTATTCCCATAAAACACAGTTTGTACAGGAGTCTGTTGCACTCATGTTGGTGTTTGTTCAAGTACGTGTTTCCAAGGTGTGAATGGTCAGGCCTGGCCTGAGGGCTCAGCTCGCCGGACTGATAAAGTGCAGGCCTGTTTTACCCAGAGGTTGTTGAGAATGGGCTCCACCGTCCCCTCCCCATCCAATCTTTTTATTCCTTCCCCTCGGTTTCTCTGCCTCAATATCAAGCAAAGCAAATAAAGAGATGTTCAGGAGGTGGCAGGGTGGCAGGCCCCCCAAATGTAAAGTGTGCGCAATCACTCAGATACAAGTGGCACCGCTAAAAATTGCCCTCATACATCAGCTCATGATTTACAAGCGCTGACAGAAAGGACGTTGAAAGGTCAGAAGGAAAAACATATAGATGTGTCAAAGCCTGCGCTCAGGGCAGCAGGACTGCGGGATGATGGGAAGTGAGATGGGCTCTGGAGGGACTGAAGAAGTGCTTGATGGGGCAGGATTTGTTTCTCTCTCTCTCCCTCTCTTCTGTTTTTCTGTTTCTTCCCTTGTAAAGGCGTCAGCACTGGAGACCAGGTACAGTTGGGCTGTAACCTCTCCTGCTGACCCCTCGTGACAAGACAGATAGCTCCATTCATCTGCAGCTGAGCAGCAGCGCGGCGCTGCATTTTTCACCCCCGGCCCAGGATGGATCTGCTGGCCAGGAGGAATGTCACCAGCTTGAATGCCCTGATCTGTCACAAGTCCACCATCTTCACCCGAATCACAGCACCGCAGACAGTTCGAGAGAACAACGGAGGAGAGATAGAGACGAGCAGTCAGACGATGACAATTTACCCGAGAACAACAGATCATACAAAAAATATAAACAACAATCTGCTTTTAGCAACTACACATTTCTCAAACATAAAATGAGAGAACTGCTTCCAATCAGTGACAATGATAGTAAAACATATTGTTGAAAATGACTTCGGCGCTACGATCGCATGCTGATGCTATTGAGCTCCAGTGAAGGACAGTGAAGTGATGGAAAATTTATCGAGGGTGGTGCTTTGCGCAACGGCTTCCATATTGATCACTGTTTACAGATATAATCACTTTCAGATTCATTCTTCATCAGTATGGCCTCCTGTATTGATTTGGTTTTACTCATGTCTCTCCATAAAGGCTCTGCATGAGTGCAAAACCCAGGGGGAGAAAGTGTGTGGTTCAAATTTGTGTATGTGTGTGTGTGAGTTCATTCAGGCTGTAATTCTGTTATGTTTTATGAGATATCGCTCTTTGTTTCTTTGTGAGTGTACAGTGCAGCACAAAGGAAAAAACAAGCAGTAGTGAAGTTAAGTAAAAAAATCATAACAATCAGAACATACAACTGAATTGAACTGAACTGTGAGATGCTTATAATACATAAAGATATCCAGTTTGGAGAGAGAAGTGAGTTACTTATACATGAGTGTTCTCTTTTTTGCCTTTCTTTTTTTATCACTCCCTTTCTATCTTATAGGGTAAGAGCTGTCCTCACTATTCTAAGATGACCTACATCTATATTTACATCTACACATAAACTACCGTTCGAAAGTATGGGGTCAGTAAGATAAAAAAACAAAGGAAATTATTTAATACCTTTATTCAGTAAGGATACATTAAATTGATCAAAAGTGACAGTAAAGAGTTTTGCATTGTTACAAAATTTTCAATAAAAAAATATATATACATGTTTTCATTGTTAAAGTGTTCTTTTGAACTTTGAAATCATCAATAATATCAGTTCAACAGATTTCAGCACCGATAGTAATTTAAATAATAATAAATATTAAATAAATAATAAATAATAGAGTTTTTGAGCACTAATTCAGCATCTGATTAGAATGATTTCTGAAGGATCATGTGATACTGAATACTGGAGTAATGGCTGCTGAAAAAATAGCTTTGCCATCAAAACAGTTACTTTAAATTAAAATAATATTCTCCAACATTACTGCTTTCACTATCCTTTGATCAAATAAATGTAACCTTTGGTGAGCATAAAACATTTCTTTAAAAAAAACGTACTAGCAAATAAAAAGTTTACTGCGTAGTAATTTACAAAAATGCAATGTATGTAATGCATTTTGGGAAATTAAGTGTTCTTTCACACTTGTCCACTAACATTAATGTATTATTATGAAATATATGAACAAACTAAAATTCTATAGCATTTCAAACATGATCTATATTCAAACATTGTGTGTCTGAACATAATAACAAAAAGCTAAAACTTCCAAAAATGTTTTTTTACAAACATTCAAAATTTGCTTTCACAAACTGTTCTTTTCTAGTTAAATATTAGTGTTATATAAGTTACTTGGATTTAAGGCTTTAATTCTAAATTCAGATTCAAATTCTGAATCCTGTTTGCTACATCAATTCAAAATTGGGATTTAAAAATTTAAATGTATTCTCAATTCATCTAATTTCCGCTCACTGACGCACACACACATACACATACACATACATGCATAAGTAGTTTTGAATATAAACTCATTTGTGTGATTCCTTGATTGGATCCACCAGGATCCTTAATTGCTTCTGGGACACAGGTGGACAAGAGAAGACACAAAGAGACAGTAATAGTGGGTAGAAAAAGAAGCTGTTTGATATAGATAGTCCTCATACTTTTTTTTTTTTTTCCTGAACAGGGGTTGTCTGTCATGTGCTTCTGCTCCATCTGTGCTGTTGTTATGTGGGGTTTTATGTCCCCTGTGAATATCTCTCTCATAAAATGCACTTTGTGCTTGTACTGGTTCATTAGCCAGATGAGCTGCATGAACAATGAGGAGAGGACAGCAAAGGAGAACGGAGAGGAGAAAGGAGAAGAGGACACTGTGCAAAGACATAATGCTGATTTCAATCCACACGAGAAAAAGCCACTGAGGCCACATCTGGAGACAGAGCGGGGCAGCGGGGCAGCGGTGCAAGAGCTAAGCTCAGGCTGGGCTTCACTGGACCACAAGCACATGCCCATTTTCTGCCCCGTTGAGGACTCCTGGAGGAGGAGCAGTGTACGTTTGCATCCCGGCACACACATACACACTCAGACCCTCTACTGTCTGTACAATGGCTATTTGTGAACATCTCTGCCCTCCAGGCAATATAACTCTGTCCCTAGCTTGCAGATCAAGTGTGTGATGAGTGTGTTTATCGTTGAACACCCATGTATGGGTGGATGAAAGTCTCAGTGGACAAATTTTTTTAAGCCTCTCTTCTCTTTGTGTCAACATAAGGGTTGTACTAAATTAAAGAATTCATGTGCGTGAATTTAAATAAAATTGGCCGCACACCACAGGAAGTTGACATAGAATTTGAATTGGAATGACAGAAATTTAATGAATTGCAATAATCAATCAATCAATAAATAATCAAATCAATCAATCAATCAACATTGTTGTAAATGCTATTTATCCTTCCATCTGTTCTATATTTTTCAGCCTTCAAATTCCAATGCTTTTTACACTTTTTAAAACTTTGCAACAGCTTTGTTAACCCAACGTTCAAAGTGTCTTTTTTTCAGTTAAAAATGACACTAATAAAATCTTAGAATAGTTATTTTTTTCCAATTAGAAATTTAGTTGAAATGCAATAAAAGATACATTTTACATGAAAAACATACAAAACTTGCCCTGGAAAATGAAAATGAAATGAAAATAGTTATCATCGAGACTAAAGCTGAGGGTGGGGGAAACTGTCAGTACACATGATCACAAGCCTTGCCTCCACACACACACACACACACGCACACAAGCACGCACGCACGAACACATGCGCACCCACACCTTTCACCAACTTAAATTGAAATTGCAATTCTGCATTCTGTTTGCTACCTCAATTCAAATTCAGAATTAAATTGGAATTTTAAGGGCAGTCTTAATTCAGTTAGTGCTAAAATATTTATTGCTTTCCTACTCAGGAGAAAGTGAAAAAACAATGTGATGAAAAGACATTAGAAGGTGGATTTAGCACTGTTACTCAAACACATTCAAACTGGCATTCAGAGCAAGCAAACCTGATTAGATTCCCTTCTGCTTTACACTTCTCTGAGACCGGACCACATTTAGACTTGTTTAGGCTCGTGAATGGATACGTGACTTTCAATCTTCTGCATAAGATGTTAAGCTGCTAAAACACTGCTATTCTCAAATACTGTACACCATTCACATATACAAGCGTGCATTTACAGCATAGTTGTTTATACCAATTTAATTTGATGGTTACATTGAGCAGCTTTTACTTTCCAAACTTTGCAGCCAATAAACAAAGTTCTTTGAGCTTTGAGATTAATATAGCATACATCCACTGGGCAGTCTGGCAGTGATTGTCTGAAAAATAAACTTTGTTGCGACTTTTTGCAAAGTGTTTATTATGGCAGAGGGATGAGTGTGTGTCTGGGAAGGGAAGGGGAGGTGAAGAGAGGGAAAATTTTCACTTTTTTTTGATTTTCACTCCTAATCTTCCCTTGCTCATGCAAATGGAGCGAATACGGAAGGTGGCATGGTTATCTTTCTTTACATCAATAAATAAAAGGCTCCAGTAGACCACAGGGCCCAGCTAATTTTCCAAACCAGTGAAGAGGCTTTTATATGGGGAACACCTCTTCCATCCCACCTCACTCTTTCTCACCGAAAGCTCCACCTCTTTCATTCCCATTGCTGTTTCATCTGAGTTTTTTTATTTTTTGCCACCCACTCATCATCTGGTATGAATCTATGTGTGTGTACGTTACACATCCTCTTGGACGGGGTGATGGCCTTGTTGCCCCGTGGTGGATTTAGATCAGGTTCCTGTTAGGTAAGAGAACGATGCATTAAAGGCCAAGCTGTAATCTCCTCCGTGCCATCTAATCTCCTCATTTTAAGCTTCTCCTGGACGATAAGATGGCTGGGCCTCCACCTTGGCCGGACAGCTGACGACCGGCTCTAACTACAGCACAGGACCCGGGAGGACACACCCACACACATGCTCACACATAAAACTCTCTTGAGAGGAGATTAATTGCTCTAAGATTAAGCCTGTGTGTGTGCTGCGACCTTTGGGGTCACTTTCCCTCGGTATGATGAAGCACTGTGGTCAGTCCTTCAGCATGACCCAGCTTCCCTCATCCGGCACCATCTGTAGCGCAGAACACTCGGCCACAACGACTGGCCTTCAGAGCAGGTGGATCACAGGAAAGTGATTAGTAAGCTTGTGAAAGAGAGAGAGAGAGAGAGAGAGAGAGAGAGAGAGAGAGAGAGAGAGAGAATCTGATACAATACCCTTTACCATTCTATTAATCCATTTACTTAAAAGGTTTTTTGCAAGTTCATAGGAAAGGAAAATGCAACCGTTCATGACATGATGCTCTGTCTTACGATCGAAACTTGAGAATTTTTCAGAAATCCATTTTGTTGTGTTCTTAGTTACAATATTTAAATTATATTTTTAATTTATATATTCTTATAACGTTTTTTTTTAAACATATGTTTTAGTGCTGTCAAACAATAAATCGCGATTAATCACATCCAAAATAAAAGTTTTTGTTTACATAATATATGTATAATGTGTATATTTATTATGTATATATAAATACAAACACATGCATGCATGCATGCATGTATATATATATATATATGCTATGCTCATATTTTCTGTATATTTAAATAAAATATAAGAATATAAATGTATACATGTAAATATTTTCAAAATATTTACTGTATGTGTGCAGTTTTGTATATACATAATAAATATACACAGTACATATACATATAGTATTTTATGTAAACAAAAACTTTTATTTCAGATGTGATTAATCGTGATAAACTAGTATGTTTTTAATAATAATAACAATGATAGATTACATTAATACATTTTATTTCATTCATATAATTTCTTCCAGTTTAATTAAGCAGGAAGCAGGCTGTCTAAATAAACGTAAACTGTGAAAAATGTATTTAATTTTGAGTGGTCAGAAGTGCTTATAAGTGACACTGTAGTAGTAGAAGATACCTAGTTCTAATTATAAACCGATAACCTTTCTCTTTACCTGTGTATCTTCTAAGATCTACACCAAACACTTTGGCAGCCAGCATGAAGCGATCATTCTATCTTGCACACATCTTAAACACACATGGACATGTAGCACGATACAAAGGGCATTAACCACTGTAGCAGCTTTGAATAGCTTCATGATTCTGCGGTCCACTCAAGGGAGAGGGCTCATTCTCTTCCTTTACTTCTCTCACTCTATTCCTTTACTTTTATGTTTTTTTGCAACTGGATTTCTACACAGGCAACCCAAGAATGTGATGAAAAGTGTCGAATCTCTGGCCAGGCCACATGCATGCAGACATAAACAGAGTGCATAATGACACTCAGGCCTCGCTACTCGGCCACTTTCAACTCAGCCCTAAACACTAGCAGCTGGGCTGAGGTGGCACCAGAGATGTTTATTGGGGGGCTTTAGCCCATCAACTTATTGTCAACAGTTCAAGAGCTTGTCAGCGGACCCACCAGATGTGTTGCGGAGAGAAAGAGAGAGGGTAAAAGAGAGAAGGGAAGAGGAAAATACACGAGATATGAAAAGCTCACTGTGTCTGCCTTAAGCTCTTGGAAGTATTAGTGCTGGTGTAGTCATCCCTTTCACTGTCTTTCACTGTTAAAATGATTTTTTTATGTCTTTTTTGTGGGGGTCTTGTTGAAAATCATTAGGCGCAAATCATATTGGTGTCACATTTTTAGTTTAAGCCCATTTTGTTTCCTCCGGTTGTTCAGATCTTTAACAGAATCAAATGCAAATGACATGAAATTAATAATGTTACATGTCAGTTTACATGTAAAGAATTGTCAGGGTGCAAAATGTAAAATTATGACTGTTTTGAGTTCATGTCTGGTCAGTTCGTCTCTATCTAAGGCCAGCTGTAATTTAGCAGGTTCTCTAAAATGTTTCCTCAGACAAACCCCTCTGACCTGAAATATTTACTCAAACTGCTAAGTTATTATTTAGATAATTTAACCATATACAAGTTATTAATTTGATAATTTAACCACATATTCATGGTTTTACCAGTTAATGGTCACATGACACGCATGTAGAGTAAGTGCTTTATTTATTTTTATTTTACATTTTGTATTAATTTTAATTTAAAAATGTTATGAATTTGTTTTTATTTATATTAGCTTTTCATCAACTCCTACAGTTCCCTCATGAACCCCAACTTGGGAAAACCTTATTTAGAACTGATGAATATAATTACACAGGGGAATGATTTAGAATCAAAATCAGAATCAGAATGAGCTTTATTAGCCAGGTATGTTTACACATACGAGGAATTTGTTATAGTGACAGGAGCTCCACAGTGCAACAGAATGACAGTAACAGGACAGAACACAGACAACAAAAGAACAATATACAAATATACGAATAGGCAATGTACAAAACAGAAAAAACACAGACATATAAAATACAGACAATTATGTGTGTACAGGTATGACATGTGCAAATTTGAAAAGTTAAACAAAGTATGTGTGGTGAATAAATAATTGTATAATAGAGTTGTGTGTTCCACGTTTAATATCAAGACTTCATGAGATGGATTGCTTGGGCAAGAAACCTTTTCTGTGTCTGGTCGTTCTGGTCCTCAGAGCTCTATAGCATCAACCAGACGGTAACAGTTCGAAGAGGGAATGTGCTGGATGTGAGGGGTCCAGAGTGATTTTACCAGCCCTTTTGCTCACTCTGGATAAATACAGTTCTTGGAGAGCGGGGAAGGTTGTACCACTGATTCTCTCAGCAGTCCGGACTATCCTCCGTAATCTTCTGAAGTCAGATTTGGTAGCTGAGCTGAACCAGACAGTTATTGACGTGCAAAGGATGGATTCAGTTATGGCAGAGTGGAACTGTATCAGCAGCTCCTGTGGATGGTTGAACTTCTTCAGCTGGTGAAGGAAGTACTGCCTCTGCTGGGCCTTTTTCACCATGGACCCAATTTGATTGTCCCACTTCAGGTCCTGAGAGATGGTGGTGCCCAGGAATCTGAATGACTCCACTGCAGTTACAGAGCTGTTCATGATGGTGAGTGGGGGGGAGAGAAGGGGGGGTTTCTCCTGAAGTCCACAATCATCTCCATTGTTTTTAGCATGTTAAGCTCCATGTTGTTAAGATTGTACCAGACAGCCAGCTCCTTAACCTCAGTCCGTAGTAGTCCTTAAGCAAACTCGTCACCGGAGATAGACAGAGGGGTCTTTAGATGTGCAGTCGTCCGTGTACAGGGAGAATTTACATTACAGTTTCAATGTAATACATATTACATGTTGCTATACCGTACAATAATTATTAACAATAATGTGCATTTTCAAGCACCTTTACAAAAAAGTAATATATAAATGTAATGCAAAATGTGAATTACTGTATAGTAGCAGGCTAGCACATCACCATGTCAGTAGATCATGTGTGAATCATTGAACTACTCACTCAGCCAATTCATTCAAAAACATTTATTAATTCAGAAATTAAACAAGTGTATTTATGAGTGAATAACTGAATCTGAATCATTCACAACACTGATGATTGATTCGTTTGGAACTATGTTTGCTGCGATGCGAAAAGTTATCTAGCAATATTGTGTCTAAAATATTCATTAGTTACTGAAGAAATTAACTGATGAAGACCTTATGGTTGAAATGTTGTACATGTTTTAATAACGTTTTCTTAGAGCAGTTACATCAGTGTGTGGACATTTCGTCTGTAGTATTTTTTTTTTTGCCTGTATTTGCCCCATCTTTATCCTGCACCTGAGCCCTTATTGGGTTTATGGGCTGTGCACACCTTTTTTGTATTTTTGACTTTGAAGAAATTAACCAGCCGCATAAGAGCAAAATTAAACTAATCTCTCTGATAAGAACCGCAAAGGCACTGCTCTCAGCAGGCTATTGCGCAATACGCCTCCATGTCCAGATGAGCATAATATGATTTGTATTTGTGTCTGTTTTAATCGCTCGAGCTAAATGAGAATTTAATTGCTTTGCCACCATTTTTGAGTCCGGGCACACAGAGGCTCTGGCCACCTTACACACGTCCCCTAACACTCCGCAATCCCTAAAATGAGTTTGTATGTTAGAAACCCAGTAAACAAATAAAACAAATAACAGGAGGGGAGTAGTGATCCGCTGTGTTTGCCCCCCCCCCCAACCCCAAAATCTCCCGTTTTGCAACACTAGCCAATGTTTACCAAAGTTTAGATAATCTCATTTGCATATTAGATGTGATTAGCACAGTTCATTGTCAGGATTATGCCTATTGGGTTACACAGTTGCATAGCATGAGCGGATGGATAGATCCATGTTTGCAGCATAGAGGCCAGCAGCGTTCCCAGCTATACTAATGAGCGTACCTATTTAAATGAGGCAAATCGTGAATATGAGTAAAACAATATTCTCTTTCACTCTATCGGTACAGACAATCCCCGTCACTGTCACGCACACTTTCTTGAGTGCTAAAACACACATACCCGTTTATGACCAGGCCATGTGTCTTCCCCTCGGATCATTTCTTGGTCATAAAAATGCAAATGAAAGACATGAGACAGAAAGGGGGGGTGACAGAAGACAAAAAACACTTTTCTAGAAACTAGCGTATTTTTCTAAAGCCAGTTTTAGAATCCAGTGTTTTGTCCAAGTAAAACACATTTAATTTATGGGCTAAGATTTCAAGGCTAATGTTTTGCACATATGCTCCTCACTATTGATGTTGTCTGCACTTTAACTGTTGTCTTTGCAACTGACCCATAGTTTACTAGCAGATATAAGCCAGCGCTGGCCCTTTGAGGAAAAGTCACGCTAGAGAGATGGAAAGAAACAGTAGCGTCTAAACTTTTTATAGTTTTAAAATAGTGACATTAATAATGCCTTAATATATCAGCCAATTATCAGTATTGGCTGATAAAAGCAATATCTATTGGACATCAGTCAAAATAGGTATATTATCAGCTGATGATTAAAGCCATTATGTCGTATCAATCAAAAAGGGGAATCAAAAAGTTGCTGGACATTTACAGTTAACTCTTACAGGGAATTAAATGTCTCTGGTCTCATCAGAAGTAGCATCAAAATTAAATTTAGAATCTTTGAGAGGTTTGAGAAAGTGTGCATGTTTTTGAGTGTACGTGAAGGGGCCACAGCTGTGGTCGTTTCTCTGGCGACCCTGCGGCCCTGTGTCCCCTGTGCGGGCTTCCCTTTTACATCTGCTACAGCTGGAGAACAGCGTATCACACACTTTGCACCTGAAGGCATTCAAACGCACACATACACACACTCACAGATGCATGAACACACTCACACATGGTTGACCCTAGGTCTCAGAGCCCTTAGTGAGCCCATGTGTCAACTCTGGGCACTCTTACCTTCTGTAGAATATATGTATCTCTGTGTGTGGGAGAAAATGAGCATTTTGTACAGTATAGCTGGGTGTTTCTTCAACTGTGAGCTATTTTGTTCACGTTTTTTTTTTTTTTAAATGAACATCACTAACATTTCCATCAGAGTGTCATTCAAACCATGAAATTATCTATTGTGTTTAACAGAATGCTGTAGTTTAAATAACATAAGAAACGGATGAATTTGGTGCATGACAAATAACAAATTCCTCATATGTGTAAACATACCTGGCCAATAAATCTCATTCTCATTCTCACATTTTTTTTACATAAATAAAAATAGAATAAAATGTTTGTGTAGTCTTGACAAACTTCATTGTTAGCATTTCATGCATCCTAAATACACACAATTAAATAATATTATTTCATATATATATATATATATATATATATATATACATTTTATATTGAATAATAATTTATGATAGATTTTCATATTTTTAAGATACAAAAAAATACAAATGTCATATTTATTATTTATATTACTATTATGTTATTAATAATAATATACTGAAAATATTTAAATGTTACATTAGTTTTTTAAATTACAAATTAAAACAATAAAATCTGTACACTATTGTTTTTTAATGTTCATATAAGAACTTTATAACACTTTATAATATGTTGATTTGGTGCTCAATAATTTGTTTAAATTATTATCAGTGTTTAAAACAGTGTTGTTTAATGTTTTGTGAAAACGTGATACATTTATTTCAGGATTCTTTGATGAAAAGAATGTTAAAAAGAACAGCATTTATTTGAAACAGAAATATTTTCTAATATTCAAAATATATTTACAAATATATTACAGACACCAAACTTATGAATGATAGTGTACACCCCTACATCTTTAACTTCAATGTGTTCATAAAACAAAAATTAAAAGTTTGTTTTATAAAAAATCAACTCCTGGGATATAAAAATGGCCATAGTTGAAGAAACTCCCAGTCACCATCTCAGTGCTGAGTAATTGACCACTCGCTGACAGTGTCAGACAGCATATTTTCTGTTTAACCAAACATAACACAATACAAACACACATTTTGTTTGTGTTCAATACAAATGTTATAATCGAAAGGTGTGCAATAAACAATAAAACTCAATAATATCTGCGAGGATACCCCACCAATGGTGAGTATGACTTATTTTAAACACATTATCTAACACAGAGAAGGAAAGTTCCCAGCCCTGTTCCTCCAAGCATCATTGGTGCTAGACTGGTGCATTAACTCCTCTTGACCCTATATTCTCACCTGTAATAAACCAGAGACGAGCCCCCACTCTTCATACACACACATACTCATTTCTACTCCACACCCAGCAGAGAACAGAGCAATGGGCTTGAGAATATCAATGCTCATTAGCCCAGCTTCTGTCTCCACATAGTCTACTGTGTGTGTATGTGTGAAGTCTCAGGTGGCACACAAGGCAGATGAAAGTGTGGAAAAGCAAGAGTAAGATATGTGACATTGAACCAGTGGTGTGGGCACCAGCTGCTCAGGTTTGGTGTGTGTGTATGTGTGAAGGTGGATGGAGAGGGGCCATCAGTTCACAGCCTGTGAACCTCTCATTAGACTCTTTCTCACCGAGACTTGAGCTGAGTGAGAAGGGTGGGGGAAACTGTCAGTGCACATGATCACAGGCCTCGCCTCCACACACACACACACACACACACACACACACACACACACACACACACACACACACACACACACACACACACACACACACATGTTGGTTTTTATGGTTTGCGGGGACTTTCCATAGGCGTAATGGTTTTTATACTGTACAAGCTGTATGTGCTATTGCCCTACACCTACCCTACACCTAAACTTAGCCCTCACAGGAGACGGTGCATTTATATTTTCCCTCAAAAAAACTCACTCTGTATGATTTATAAGCGTTTTAAATTATGGGGACACTGAAAATGTCCTCATAAATCACCTTCTCCTTGTAATACCTATGTCATACCCATGTCATTATACAAATTTGTGTCCTCATAAACCACATAAACATGCACACACACACACACACACACACACACACACACACACACACTGTATATCCAGTTTAACTGTGAGAACATACTGAACAGGTGAATTCAGTGAAACGGTTGTATCACATGTCTGTTGTATTTCAGCACAAAGCTTGCATCTTAGTCTCTAAAACACCTGCTATCCAGTTTAACCAGGTTCTAAATGTGCTAAAATCACACTGTGCAGTGAGCGTTTAGGTCATTGTCATCCTTTTCAGCTTCATTTCTGTGTAAACAGAGCTTTTATGGATATTGTAGACAAACTTAGTTCAAAATGTTAAGTTGTATCTAGTTATCGTTTTACATTTACAGCTTTTACTACTAACATTCTCTGTGCTGCATAATTTAAGACAGAATGAACATGCCTAGTACATCTCTCTTAAGAAATGTGATGTAAACCAATAAAATGTATATTTCACTAAGTTAACACGTTTTTGGACTAAACATTCTAATGACTGTGTAACCTCTTGCCATAGAAACTTTGCATAACTGGCCTAATAAAGGTCAGAAGTCCTGTTATGAATTTCTATGTTTTGATGTACTCCTTAAAGAAATTAATGAATACACATATCTACATTTTTTTAGTCTTAGTCTAAATAATAGCTTGTCAAGATTCATTTACATTTTTGACAGTGAAAAACATGCAGTAAATTGACTTTTTCAGTAAAAAATCAGTATATTACTTCATGTTTTATCTCATTTTAGTGCACTAGATAAGATAAACCCACTTTATAACTAATGTAGATAACTTTTGTGTGAAAACAGTATTTTAAGAAAAGCTGTGTGATTCAGGACTGACCAAGCCCTTTAGACATGAGCCTAATTTATAAAATGATGCGCTGAAACCATCCTAAATTTAATCTTACGATCATCTCTCAAATTTTATGTGTGTTTCATAGAATGAACATACGCACAGAAAACGCACGTATGCCACTCTTTCAGATGTGAAATCGCAAATGATCTTGAACTTGTGCGCAGCTCAATGCTTTCAGCTCTCTGCCTTGTAAAAAACTCCTAATTATTGTCATTAGCATATAAAAGATCACCAATCATCGTCCAAATCCTTTAAATTAGAACAGTGTGCTGCAAGAACAGCTTACATTTCCTAAAACCTCCGACAATAAAAAGTGTGTACGTCTGACTTGACGCTAAGCACTTTTCCACGTTAGAGACAGTTTTGACCAATTTACAATTACAATTACACTTAGTCATTTAGCAGACAATTGTATCCAAAACAACTTGATGATGACAATAGTAACAATAGAAGCTCAAATATGAGCATTGGCGTGGATTTAATTACGCACACTCTAAATAGTACATCAAATAAAGCACAAAAATTTCCCGTGCAAATTATATGCACGTGTTTGGCATGCATATGATACACAATTTGTTGGCATACATATGAAATGCATCTACCCCACAACTCTAACCATACCAATTGCGTATCATATTGCATGCCAATGTCAGTTTCTGCATATAAAAAATACGCCAAATCTAAACATAAAATCATGCTATTGATATGCACATTCATGTGATCAGGTTGTTATAAATGAGGCCCTTAATTTCTTTTAGAGCAATGTAGACAGACGTTTTTTGTGCATCATCGAGCTTAATTTTAAAGATTGATTGATTGATTGATTGATTGATTGATTGATTGATTGATTGATTGATTGATTGATTGATTGATTGATTGATTGATTGATTGATTGATTAAAAAAACAAATTTTAATTTAATTTAATTTAATTGTATTTTATTTTATTAATAATTATTATTATTGTTACTTGTGTTTATTTATTTAGTTAATTTTAGCAAAATTTAAAATCTAAATAAAAAATCAGTGGTCTGGTCTGGTTTGGATGAAAATTAGGAGAACGGTTAAAATGAATTTCCTGTGCTGTGAGGTCATGTATATTATTACCACAGAAATTTAACACCAAAATCATCTCTCAGGTTTTCGTTCAGCTCACTTTCTACGAGTCTGTCACTCCTGATTATCAGATTTAGCTTTAGCTTACACTCTTACAGAGGGAGGGCAGAGAGGGGAGGAAAGAGAAATACAAGTCTTTAAGAGTAAGTGAGTGCCAGCTCAACACACGTTTGTGTGTCTGGCTATAACAGTCATGTGTAATGAGTGTGTGTTTTTGTGTGTGTGTGTGTGTGTGTGTGTGTGTGTGTGTGTGTGTGTGTGTGTGTGTGTGGTAAGGCCACAGCTGAAGGAAGTAGAGCACATGTTCATAGAGGTGTGTGTCCTGCGGATAGTTTTTAGGACCCAGGTCTCCTTCAAACTCACCTCAGCCTTTACCTTCCTCTGAGCAAAACACTCACACAAAAAAAACATTGTATACACACAGACACACGCACACAGGCTTGTGCATGATCATAGGTCAAACCTTGCCTCTACAGGCAATCATAACATGTCTGTAAAAAATAAATAAAGAAGCATTTCATCTCAATCTGACTCTGAGAATTGCAGTATGGAGATTATTATTTTCTATACCTCGAACATTTACTGATCATGGAGAAAAAGCTGAATGAGTTCAAATGAGCAGTCAGAAAAATAATTACCTGAATTCTCACAGTGTAATTTTCTGTAATCGTCAATAATACGAGATCTCAAGAGCCCTATTGCTAGGCTAGGCAAAATAATTGCGATTTGATTCAATGTCACTTCCTGTGGATATAGATCTTTCTCTTTAAGAGCCGAGTACCTGACAAAAAGCTTAAAGATTAATTTGCATAATGAAGTTTGACAGGAAAATGATTTAATTACAGAATTTTTGAACTGCTTCCTCAATCTCCCTCTCTCTCATTCATAATCAGATGCTGCTTGTCTTGCAGACACTCTGGAGACTGCAATGGCTCGGCCCGAAAAGCTGATGTGCGTTTGCACGCCGCTCTCCTTTATACCCGCATCATGGCGGAGTGCGCGATTTAAACACGCACGCCAACCGTCATTGGCTTGTTTTGTTAACACTCGAAGGTGATTGGGCTCTCCGGCGAGATCCCATTAGTCAGTCACTCTGACGTTACGTCGAACGTGACTGACTGATAGGAACTGCTATATTACATGGTTTAAATTCAACTGTGACAACAATAGTCTGAATGTTGTTGATAGAATTGAATCAAGTTTCAAATCAAAAGACTTTTGCATTTTCTAACCATTTCAGATTACAAATTAGCATACGTTTTTTTTTATAAGCGTTTCATGCAAAATATCTTATTTTTATACTTTTATGTGAATTAAAAAATATTTATGGCCTATAATTTCTGTCAATACACTTCCATTTGCAGGTGTGGCCGAAAGTTAATTTTGAACCCTGTGTGTATATTGTGCAGCTGATGGGAAAGCTCTAAGATGGAGATCAGAAGAGTTGAAGAAGAGAAACAGAGCAAGGAGCAAACAGGGTGAGTGGAGGTGTGGAGGGGTGTAAAGGGGAGGGCACGGGGCAGAGCAGTCACCAAATGAGGAAGATGACGGGCCGCATCCCCATGAGCTGCCAGATGGCACAGGATCAAAACCTCCAGAGGGGAGTAACAAACACAAATATTTGTTCGTATGCTGCTCAGAAACTCACACGCATGAAGACGAGTATACAAAAACACACACGTGCGCAGGCACAGACAAAAGCCACATTTCCTTTGTGTCTCACAACAAAGCCGCCTATCTATCTACTACAGTATCTTCAGTCTTCCATTGTAGCCCACAGCCTGGTTTTGTTTATCAATCTTACAGTCACATTTCCCTCTCCAACTATCACTAATTTACGATGTTTAGCATAACCCCCCACCTAACCTTAATTCATTTGCATATTCAAATTGTGTGTAAAAATAAGTCTCGAACATATAAAATGAGTTACAGTTTACCTTATTTCCTATACAGTTCACCTCTCAAGGCCATATGAGTCACTTTCACAGTCGAAAGTATTACTCCATTTCGCTCATCTGCATGTTCAAAGTTCAGCTGGCGGGATTGGTCATTCCCTCAAAGACCTGGTCTGACTGACGCTCCTGCCCCTGAACTAGGCTGTGCATAAGAATAACATCTATGAATATAAATCAAGTCTATTTTGTTTTTGTCTCATCAGCGCAGACACCCCTGGTTCAACGACTCTGCATCTTCAAGGGTGCAGATTCGATTATTTGCTCTTTCCTGTAGAAACCTGTCCTGGGCCTGTGATAAGTTGGACAGAAATTAATAGGAGATTACCAGACAGGCCTGCCAAGCGCCGCGGCAGCACCCGTAATAGATACGCTTCGGCTCTAAATCCTAAAAGGCCCCGCTACATCTGTCAAGCATGCCCTGAGAAGCCTCCCCCAGTTCAGATGTTATCACCACTACGCCTGCATCAAAAGATTTAGTGTCCACCCTGGAGGATGGTTATGTAGCACAGTTTGCAGGGCAACACAACAAGTCGGCCAGACCTGGGGGAGAACAGGGAAGGAGGAGTAGAAAAAGAGGGTGGGTTGAAGAGGAAAGATAACCTAGAGATAGCGCACAAAAAAGGCTGCTGGAGGAAACAGGAAGGCAGGATGAGAGCAAAAATAGTGGCGGCATACAGTACGTTTGCCCTCATCTGGAGAGAGAGAAGGAGAGAGAGTAGCCGGGTCCACTAGACCAGCAAGAGACATAAAACAGAAGAATAGAGGTAGTGTGAGAGTGGAAGAGAGAGATAAGGAAAAGAAAAAGGGAGGAATAGAGACAGAGAGATAACAGAGTTTGCCTCTGTGTGAGTCTGTAAGTGCCAGATAGAGCGGGTGATAATGTGTGTGTGTGTGTGTGTGTGTGTGTGTGTGTGTGTGTGTGTGTGTGTGTGTGTGTGTGTGTGTGTGTGGGAGATGGCAGTTCTCTTTCCCCCCTTTTCTTGGACTCCAGCTCGACTTTAATCTGTAGCCTTACCAGATCATTACAGGGCTACTAGGCCTCTGGGAGCTCGGGGAAAAAACTGACACGAGCTGTCTTCTCCTCTCCCCAGCACTGCTTCATCTGGGCTCTATTAAAAAATTTAAAGAGCCTCCAGCAGGTTCTTAGCCCTGAAAATGGACAGTATCCAAGGAAGAGCACGAGAGGGAGCTGAGCCGGGGGGCTCGAGAGTCAGGCTGGGGCTTGAGCGAGCGTGAGCTCAGGCAGCTGCACCCGGACCGGGGGAAGGCCCGGCGCAGCTCCCGCTCGGCCCGCCTGCTCCGCGCCGCCATAAGAAAACATGATTATATTATTATTTTAGGGCCTGCTCCTCGGCGCACGGACGGAGGCGAAGGGGAGGGGGTTGAACGGCGAGGCATTTAGGGGATTAGGATACGCACCATCCCCACGGGTCAGCTGCTAATCAGAACCCTCACGAGATTTCACCAAGATTTTCTCCTTATGAATAATTTCACCAAAGGCAGAGAAAACGGGCACATTATTTAGAGAGGGAGAGTCTTTTGATGTATTTTTCCCTGAATAAGCATGGGTACTCTAGGATTTCTAGCCCTTCAGAGCAACAGGGACCAGCTTATTAAATGCTCCTGCCGCAATGCCTGCGAGCTAGTCGAGATTAATATCAGCGTAACCTGTTACTTAATTCATTATGGGGATACAGGCTAATTTGATTTGATATTATTTTAATAAAGTTCTGTGATATATAAGATTGTTTCAGGCTATCAAAATAATTTTCCAGTTATTACAGTTATTCAACCAAGTCCTTTGATAGCAGCAGTTGGTCCTGGCCTGTCCTGAATACATTAAGCCTTGAATGATTCATCGCTGCTCAGAAATGTTAAGCTGGAGGAGCGATGTGTTGATGTGCTAATGTTTTCCGTCACTCTTTACGGGGTTGGGAGAAAAGAGAAAGAAGTATAGGTGTAGAGAGAGCGAGGGAAATATTTCTGCATGCACCAGGCTTGTACGTGTCATCAACGTGTCTCATTTTTAAAGGCTAATCTCTCATATGCCTGGAAAAAAACTGTTCTTTTTTCCCTCTTTTATACATTTGGAGTGACATCGTTCATTAAAGGTCTCTGTCGTGAATCGCTGTACCCGTGGCGCTAAGACCGGATGAGCCGCGACCAACACGTGCTGTAGAAAATGTGTTTCCTCCGTGTGGGGGGCTTGTAAATCGATGCCATATAATCACTCAGTCTGCAACGCTATATGTTAATTCAGCGAGTCATGCTGACTACAGGCTTTTAAAATATGAAATGCTTGCTATGCTGTTAAGATTTCCATTCAAACGTGTGTGTGGATTGGCCAGCCTCACACAATAATTCTCAGTAGCAGTGTATTTACAGTGTCTGTGTCATTTTCTGTTGCATAATATAATTATGATGATGCTAATAATAAATATATTATATAATAATAATAATTATAATTGGGCAGAAAGAGCACAAATTATTTTTACTATAATAATTAATAATCATAACTTTTGCATTTGTATGTTATGTTTAGTAGTACCATTTTTAAGAATGACTTGTTGCTTAAGAAGCATGACTTGCATAAAATTTAATATTTTATCTTATAGGAGTATATGAAATGTGTCGTCAATTGAGAAAACTCCTCTTTATTTCTTAACTTAGTCATAGAGGTTTAGCCATACATGAATTAGCATAATTGTGAATTGCTCAACAATTGTTCCTTATTTTTAACTTTTTATTCTACACACACACACACACACACACACACACACACACACACACACACACACACACACATATCTCAGATAAAAATGAGTGTTGTATGTTTGTGTTGAGTGTGTTGGGTTGCAGGACTGAAGGATCAGAGCCACCGAGCCCTTAAAGCTCTCCGTCTGGTGAGAGAGACATGGAGGAAATGGCTGCTATTAAAGAGTCTGCAAGGGTCTGCTCTCAGTAAAACAACACTCACATTGTCTGACCCTCTCTGTGATCTTGCAGACCTTACCGTAGTTTTTTTTTGCACACAGACTACCCACATAACCTGCCAGCACAGCAAAGCTCTATTCACTCTGAAGCCAGCTCTCCCTGCAAAAAGGGAAAAAAGTGTACAAAGGAAACAGGAAAATAACTGTATATTCTTCTTTTTAAATTCTTGAATGTTTGTCTTTTGTTTGTTTTTTAGAGTTAAATGCAATTTCACGTCTTTGAATCAAAGGTCAATCAGAAACAGTATTCTGTACAGTGGCACAGTATGTCCAGCATTCTTTGTGTCTGAGGTCAAATAAGAGCAAATTTGATATGATTACTTGCTAGCACAATTACAGTGTGTGAAATGGGTTTGGAGTATTTATAGTTGATTGTAGTTGCAGATTTTGTTGAATATTTTTTATGAGGTTATATTAAGTTGTTTGATGCTGTCCAAATGGTGATATAAAACAATAAAACCAATTAATTTTATATCACCAGTTTCATTCAATTTAATAGCTTAGCACTACTTGTTGTAGCTGTATTGTGGTCAAGCTTCAAAGTCACGGTAGAAAATTTGGACAGTATCAAACAACATTAAATTGAATGAAACTGGTGATATAAAACAATAAAACCAATACATTTTAATAATTTCTTGTTTCTTTTGAATCCACTTTAATTAAATGTGCATTATTAATCCCTGAAGAAATTCCACTTAAAAAATGTGTGATGTGAATAAACTGTCTTCTACCATGGCAATT
Organism: Gymnocypris eckloni scoliostomus; assembly: GCA_027564155.1. NCBI lineage: Eukaryota > Metazoa > Chordata > Actinopteri > Cypriniformes > Cyprinidae > Gymnocypris > Gymnocypris eckloni. The sequence continues at coordinate 7,553,691 of CM050429.1, forward strand.
GATTTAAGAGAAAAGGAAAATGACCAACCTGACCAAATGCGATTTAAGAAGAAGCGCTTCCAAAGAAAAGCATTCCTCTGCAAAGAACAATAAAATATGTAGTTATTTTCCTAAGTCATTCTTTGAGAGAAGAATTTTCCATGGCAAGCATCATTGATTGGTTGGTTTTCTCTCTCTTTATTTGGGTCAGGTCCAAAGTGTTACTGACCGCAGAGCCATTCGTCAATGAGAGGCTTTGTTTGTTCACCTCCCTCATGGATTACTCCATTGAGTAAAGTCCTCACCTGGGCCTGCTTTAATGGGCAGGGAGATCACCTGAAGCTCCCGCTGAGAGGCTGTCTGTCATGGCATACGCCTGACTTCCGTAGTATCTGCAGATTTATTTCAAGAACAGTACTTATACTTTGTTTTTGTTCTCTTCAGTCACAGATTTAGCAATAAGATTTAAGTGCGTTCAAGCAAACAGCATATAAACGAAAGGTCAAGAAAAGTGCAATAATACATATTTTTTTCTAAATGTTTTACAAAAGAAGTGAAATAGAACAAGAAAGTTGTGCTGTCTTCAAAAAGAAAGATGCAAAGTGCCCCTAATGCAGTCTGGTACGGCAATGTGTCATTCGTCTCTCCTCTGTGCATGCGGTGGCAGGCAATAAAGCACTTTTACAAGCTGCAGTAAAGCGCCACTTGTATGCTACCAGATAGGGGAAGATGGTGGCGTCTTTTATGTACTATTATAATATTATTTTTGGTTTTGCATCCATATTTATTGCGTCTCAGTGTCCTTCACCCAAGGCGCTGCAGTTATTGCGTGCAGGGATTGCATTGTAAAAATCTAACGCAGGCACACCATTGGGACAGGGGGGAACGTCGACTGTCACCGCGCATGCTGCCACACAGGTTTGTATGCTTACCGCATCAAATAATTGGCCCCCTGTGAGAGACCCCGCTTTAATAAGAGAGGAAAGAAGGTTACAGTAGCACTGATGGGCACTGGCGCTGACCTCACTAGAACGGGCCAACCAAAATATCTGAGTAGTGCTTTTATTCTTTAATACAGTTACTCAATGTTCTATGAACTTCTTATAAAAAAATGTGTTTTAACTCCAAAATCATTTTGCTTGGAGTGATAGTGGAGTAATAAAGAAGTTATTGACTAAATGATATCGATTGTCTAGTCCCCGGGCATGGAGTGCTGACCTTGGAATCACTCCATGCCTTCTTCCTCTATGCCTTTCTGCAGACTGGCCACTCAATAATATATTATTTTATACATTTAAGCAGAACAACAAATAGCTGCACGGTGCAAGGTGAGGAATTGCTGGTAAATTTTGCATGGCTATTTGCCTGTAGGAATTTGGCAGCTCTGTGTGACGGGTGATTAAAATCGGTGTTCAGTCAAGACTTGATTAGGGGTTGCCATTCAACTGCAAGGAGAGAAAAAATAAAAAAGGAAACGAAAAGGAAAACAAGAAGAGGAAAGGCACAGTGTTTTTCTTCGACTAAATCAGATAATGACCTTGAAGACTGGGCGGCAGGAATGGTAGCGTTAACTACTTTCAAGCTAAAGCCTGATTTATTCGCAAGGTTACCAGCAGAAACAATGGCCATTGATTTGGCCGGGGTAATTGCTGTGCGTAGACGCAACTGGCAGGACCTTTGTCCTGGGGGTGGAGACGGTTGTTGGGGGGAGTGCTAAAAGGCTTAATAAACCAGCTTTCACCTCTTCAAAAAGAATATATGTAAGCCTATTTTGCTCTCCATGGCATTACTGAGAAAGTACTCCATAAGTATATTTTTATGCACGGTCCTGTAATATGTGAATAATTGTGAGAGTAAATGACATTATACAGGTCTGTTAGTCTGACATTGCAAAAAACAGACTGACGTGATTTCACTTTTTTATATGAAAAATCATTGCTTTATTGACTGAAATATAACTTTTAAACTACATATAAACATACTTAGGTTATGTAATATAAGCCATATGGCTCAAGAGGAGCAAGAAGATTTACTGGGCAAGGAGTGTCTTCCTTTACTTCAGGTACAGACTTGTCCTCTACCCTCATTTGCATGTTGAGATGATGGTGCTTGAGGAAAGCTCTGGTTATTCTGTGATATTCATTCAGCTCCAACTTAAACACTAACATGACAGATATTTAAAAACAAGGGATTTCATACACTTTTAATCCTGAGCACCTTAGGAATTTATAGAGGTCAATAAGGGATATTTTGTTCTTAATTTGGCAAAGCCGAAGATGACTGAAATTGTAACAGAAGAATATTCCACTGCACAATAGTTTACATTTACAAGGTCGAGGACCAATTAGGTATATAGGGTCCCAGATGTATAAAAGCATTTTCAATAAACAATATTTCTTTAATTTCCTTTATGTTCTTTACAGAATTAAAATACAAAAATGTAAGAAAATAGTTTAATATAAATAATTCTCTCATCACTTACTGAGCCTCATGTGATTCTAAACCTTTATGACTTTCTTTCCTTGTTTTTCTCGTTTCATACCATCATTATATGCACAATATACTGTATGTGTGTATATATATATTTTTCAAACTTTCAAAAAAATGTTTGTTTATACTTTCAAAAATCATGTTTTGTATTATGTTATCATGTTTTTATTGTGTTAGTTAGCTGATTGTTTTATTTTTTTCAAACTAACCCAACTGCAATTTGATTGAGATTAATAGGAAGGCACAATAAAAAAGGATGATTTCTGAGAATTGTTAAAAACTGGGTTATATGTTTTTGCAATTTAACTCATGGCATGTTTTCTTAGCAATACTCTAGATGCTATTTACACTAAGTGAAAATAGCAGTATTTTTTCACGATATGCTATTTACACTAAGTGCAAATAGCTATAGATTCTATTTACACTGTTAAAATTGCAAGACTTTCTGCTATTTACAGTATCTCACAGAAGTGAGTACACCCCTCATATTTTTGTAAAAATTGTATTATGTCTTTTCATGTGACAACACTGAAGAAATGACACTTTGCTACAATGTAAAGTAATAATAATAATTTGAAACATTTGTATAGCGCTTTTCTGGATACTCAAAGCGCTTTACATAGAATGGGGGAATCTCCTCAACCACCACCAGTGTGCAGCATCTACCTGGATGATGCGACGGCAGCCATATTGCGCTAGAATGCCCACCACACACCAGCTTACTGGTGGAGAGGAGACAGATTGATGAAGCCAATCAGTGTGTGGGGATGATTAGGAGGCCATGATGATGGACAGAGGCCAACGGGCAAATTTGTCCAGGATGTCGGGGTTACACTCTACTCTTTTCTGAAGGACATCCTGGGATTTTTAATGACCACAGAGAGTCAGGACCTCAGTTTAAACGTCTCATCCGAAAGACGGTGCTTTTTGACAGAATAGTGTCCCCGTCACTATACTGGGGCTTTATGACCCACACAGATCACTGGGTTAGCACCCCCTGCTGGTCTCACCAACACCTCTTCCAGCAGCAACCTAGTTTTCCCAGGAGGTCCATCCAGGTACTGACCAGGCTCAGCCCTGCTTAGCTTCAGTGGGCAACCAGTCTTGGGCTGAAGGGTGACATGGCTGTAAAGTAGATGCATCTATTATTATTATTATTAATTATTATTATTTATTATTATAATCTATGCACAACTAGCTTGTAACACTCCAAAGAGAAAGGAAAACTTGAAATCGCATCATATGACCCCTTTAACCCTCTTGGGCATGGAGTTCACCAGAGCTTCACAGGTTGCCACTGGAGTCCTCTTCCACTCCTCCATGGTGACACCACGGAGCTGGTGGACCTTGCGCTCCTCTGAATTTTGGATGAACTATCCCTTTAATATATACATATCTTTAGTTGTCATTTGTTTATTCAACGAGGGGGTTATGTCATTGTCCTGCATCAGCTGATGCAAGCAATGCTAGTGATGCGCAGCATTTGGATGAACTCTTACTAACGTCATACACGTCATGGCCTGGGGCTTGATGTGGCACATCCTCTATCTTTTCTTCTCTCCCACCGGGTCAGGCTGTGTCCGTAGCACCTTTCTTCTTCCTCTGGCCTACATTCTGTTCTCCCAGCACAGCAGCTGGCAAACCGAGCGCACGATCCCTGGCAGGGAAGAGCTCCTCATTTGAATCAATTATACATACCCTTCTCCTGGAGTCAGCCTGCATTTTTCATGCGCACAGAGGATATTTTATGAGTTAATGTGTCCAGTCGACATGTTGCTGAAAGCTGTGGCCTGTCCCCTCCGTTGCCTCCTGATTTGGCTCTGAAGTCAACACGCAAACACTCTTGTGCCCTGGGCCCAGACTTTAGATTATCTTTTGCCTTAAAGCTGGAGTATGTCTATGAAAAGCATCACATGCAACACAGCTAAAAGCAGTTAAAACTCCCCTGTTTTAACTGAAAGAGAATAACTTACTCAGCTTTTGCAGCATTAAAGTGTTTCTCTTTTCTCTTGTTCTTTTTGCTTTGACTGTGCTTGGGTCTGATGCCGCTAGCTGTTGTTTCACCATTTTTCTCATACTCGTTTTATCACTCACTCACACACACACACACACACACACACACACACACACACACACACACACACACACACACACACACACACACACACACACACACACACACACACACACACACACTCCCTCTCTGTTTTTCTCTCAGTAATATGGAAGATTTTCTCAAAGGTGAGGTTTTAATCCTGCTTATGAAAATTAACCAAATATTTACTAATACTATTTACTGTTATTGCAGTTTTTCATTATTTGCTATTCTAATAATCTTAATTTAAATGTAATAAATCAACAATCATAGCAGGTGAGGGTTTTACTGGTCTACAAAAAAAAAAAAAAAACCTTTTGTTGTTCAGTCCTATTCACCCTTTACCCAGCATGCACTGGGGCGTTAATAATGAATGTGGTTGCATTGTTTGACCTATTGCCTGTTTTATTTACACTGTTGTTGTTGATTTGATTGTCATACTCAGTAACTTGTTGTCATGTGATGTCACGATGAGTTTGTTCCTCTTAATGATTCGTTAGTTTTTTGTTACCCTTGACATGTTTTGTGTACCAACTGATGTAGTCTATGTACTGTATGATTATATGTAGGAGGATTAGGATTTATAATAATATTGTTATAATAATTTTTATAATGTGCTTTTACAAATATTTTATTAAAGTTATCATAATTAATTGTTATATTAATTACAGAATTTAAGTCATGGCAGCTTGCCGTTTTAAGTTACTTTAAAAAATAACTGTTGCCTTCAGGTTTTCAACTTGTACAAATGGCCCTTTTTCACTTTGAAAACTATGTTAATAACAATATTTCAGAGATGTTGTTGGTTAGATCTATGAGTTTGTCTTCTCTGGGTGTTTCATAAATAAACAAATAAACTAAATGAATGCGTTAAACGCCTCTCCGCATTCATCCGTCTTTCTCACCCTTGCACCAGCTTGTTCAGGAGGTGTTGCCAGCATCTGCCATTTTTGCATAATGCGCAAGGTGTTTGGAAAGGGGTCTGTTCTTGGATGGTACAAATTGCTTTTTTGACCTAGTAATTAACTTGGGAAGATGCAAGGAAGAGCTCAGTGATGAAGCTTTGTGGCCAGATTTTAACATGACTGCATAAATTATCATTTATGAAACCATAATGTCCTGTTGCAGTGTCCTGAACCCATCATAAGACACAGCCGTATAATGGATGGGGTGTGTGCAGTGTTGCTGCACATCTGTAGATTAAGCAGGCAGCATCCTGCATGCATACCTTCTTTTCATGGAACAGGTTAATCTTGATGCATCACCAGAGACATTCTTACTCATGACCTCACAGCAAACACACACACAGAAAGAAGAACACAGAGTATGCATGTGTCAAGAGGTGAAACATGCTCTGGATATGGCTGATTTGACACTGGAAACGTTCTAGATTGTCTTTGGAGCAGATGTCATTAGAGAAATGTAAAAACAGGAATGCAGTTAGAAATGTCAGGTCGATGATTCATCCCCATCCATTACCATATTCCTCGGTGCATGGAGACACAGCTACATGCTTCCCACCCCATCTGCATGCACGACCCACTACACTGGAACACACCTGACGCCCACAACACAGTAAAAAATTGTTCACCCAAAACTAGCTTTTTTTGTATTAAGAAAAATAGCTTCCAAGGCACCATAAGGTCATTTCTAAAACAAATTTCAAGTGAGCTTTAGTCACAGCAAACATGCAATGATTACAATCCTTATTTTGAAATCATAAAATTATTTAAAACAACAACAACAACAATAGTCAGTTATGATTGATCTTAGATCTGATGAACTTTGAAGGCAGCATTAGTCCCATCATAAAACTATTAACTCATAGATTTCAAAGCAATGTATTTGCCTGAAACAACTAATTAACTGATCTAAAAAAATCAATTATAGCAAATATAGATCAAAATTATGTTGTATGTAGTCTTATCATGAAAATATTGTAGTGTTTCTGGTTACCCAGCATGCTTTGAGGCCGGGTGACTGCAGGTTTAAGTCAAATTACTTAAAGAGACTAAAGTTGTGTGAAACAAGTTTGCAATTGTGTTCTTTGTTCAGTATTCAGTATTGGTTGTAATAGTGCATGTTGCTTGTTGTTTAGTCACATAAGTGTAAACTTTCTTCTTGTCTTGATTAGTGTTGGCTTGCCAGCCTTGTTTCATATTGTTTCTTACTTGTTGTTGCTAATAGTGACATCTAGAAAAACTTGATTAGTATGAGATATTAGTGTCTTGTGTTAGTTAATGAAGGCTAACTGTACATGCTGGCCAAAATAAACATTTGTACCTCCCTTAGTGTCTATTAGTTAGTCTTTTCTTAGTAAATTGAGGTTAACATAGTCTAAAAGGTTAACTTAGCACTACATAATTAGCTGCTCTGTCAGCTTAGTATTTGCAGCGTATTCTCTTTAACACGCTAAGAAAAGCAACTGCATGATATTAAGATTGTAAGTGAATAATAATAATTTATTCTGTTCATCACACAAAGTTAGTTTATGGCTTCAGAAGACTTTGAATATAGAGCCTGAAACATAACACAATTTATGATCCTTTATTGTGCACTTTTGAAGCTTCAAAAGTCGAGTAAATGCATCAAAATGCATTTTTTTTTTGTAAATGATAAATGCTGTGAAAAGGTTTTTGCCCCTTTCTGTTTTTGTTTCATAATTATAATTTTTTTGCATATTTGTCGCACTGAAAATATTCAGATCATCATACAAATTTTAATATTACACAAAGCTTTTAAATTATGATTTTATTTATTAAAGGAAAAAGCTATCCAAACCTACTTGGCCTAAGTGAAAAAGTAATTGCTCCCTAAATCTAATGACTAGTTGTGACACCCTTACCAGCAACAACTGCAATCAAGCATTTGCGATAACTGGAAATGAGTTTCACATCGCTGCGGAAGAATTTTGGCCCACTCTTCTTTGCAGAATTGTTTTAATTCAGCCACAGGGTTCACAGGGTTTTTGAGCATGAATGGACTGTTTAAGGTCATGCCACAGCATATTTAAGTCCGGACTTTAACTTGGCCACCCCAAAACCTTAATTTTGTTTTTATTGAGCCATTCAGAAGTGGACTTGCCGGTGAGTTTTGTCCTGCTGCATAAAGGTCACAAACTGATGGCCGGACATTCTCTTTCAGGATTTTCTGTGATATGATGTGAGACGAGCCTTTGTGTTCTTTTTTTGTGGTCAGCAGTGGCTTTTTCCTTGGAACTCTCCCATGGATGCCGTTTTTGCCCAGTCTCTTTCTTATTGTTGAATCATTAACACTGACCTTAATTGAGGCGAGTGAGACCTGCAGTTCTTTAGATGTTGTTCTGGGTTCTTTTATGACCTCTGGATAAGTCGTTGTTGCTCTCTTGGAGTAATTTTGGTAGGCTGGCCTCACCTGGGAAGGTTCACCACTGTTCCAATTTTTCTCAATTTGTGGATAATGACTCTGACCGTGGTTCGCTGGAGTCCCAGAGCCTTAGAAATGGTGTTATAACCCTTTCCAGACTGATACATGTTAACCATTTTGTTTCTCATCTGTTTTTGAATTTCTTTAGATCGCGGCATGCTGTGTTGCTCTTTAAGTATGCTCCACTTTGTCAGACAGGTTCTATTTAAGTGATTTCTTAATTCAACAGGTCTGGCAGTAATCAGCCCTGGGTTTGGCTAGTGAAATTTAACTTTAATAATTTGGTTAATCACAGTTATTTCATGATTTCACAGGAGGGGCAATTCATTTTTCACGTAGGGCCAGGTAGGTTTGGACAGCTTTTTACCTTAATAAATGAAATCACAATTTAAAAACTGCATTTTGTATTTACTTACATTATTTTCTGTAATATAAAAAAGTGTTGGAAGGGGATAATGATAAAATTGGGGATAATGATAAAACTGATAAAAAACAGGAAGGGAGCAAAAACCTTTTCACGGCACTGTGTAAGTGTTGACCAGCAAACTAATTGGTTACCCCATTTTGTGACACAAATATAGTAGTTTAAAATACATTGTAAAACAGCAGTTAATACTGAAAACAACTGCACCTCACCGATAGTCAGAAGGCATCCCCTCACGTTTTCTCCTCTCTGGCCTTCATTCCCATGTGAACGTGGTATCTTCAATCCATCCGGGGGCGGAGAGAATATGCATACGCTAGCAGCATGTGCCAACAGTGGCGCACATCTGAGAACTTTTAATTTTGCTTTTATTGTATGGATGATCCTGCATACAAGGAGCAAACAAGGCCATAATGGAGCGGCCAGCAACTCGTTGTCTGCCTAAAACCAGAGAGAAAAAATCACTGTGAAATCTTCAAAAGGAGAAGGGGTTGATGAGCTCCCTAAAGAGGGCTAGGACTTGTGCTTTAAAAGAAAAAGATTTCGCCAGTGTGTGCAATTTTAATTGCGCTCCTATTGCTTGCCCCCAGCCCCCTTCTTTCTCCCACTCTCTCTCTCTTTCTCTCATTCCCTCGCTCTATCTGTCTGGCCTTCAAAGGGAGTCTCATTCACTCTATTTTAATTTCATAAAGTAACCCTGAGGACAAAAGCAGAGCCACTCATGTGCAAAACTTCTTTATTTCAGAATGACATTACAGTGTTATTGTGGAGTGTGACACCATGGAGAGCTACAGAGTCACTGAGAGATGACTTTGGCTTCTCCCTGTGTGTACAGTGCCCATCTACCTGCTGATAAATTCATAATGTACTCTGTAGTAAATGCTCAGATAAAGTAATGAAAATTAGTCAGACCTTATCCTTATTTTCACACTATCACCTATTTAGAAAGTGGTGAAGGCGGTCTTGGTGGTTCATTGGGCCCTTAGCTCATACTTCTGAATGGTTTTGAACAACATCAGGCTGTGTGCCAAAGCAGTGACCACAATTTTTGAAGAAATGCTCTTGTTTCTGCAAGAATCAACTTGCCTGTCTCTTTGTTTGGAATTCCCCGACCTGTTTCCTCTCAGAGGCTCCTGGTGGGCTGGATGCCTTTTGCCAGCCTGTGTGTCTGTGTGAGAGCCGTGTAAGATGAGCGTGGCTCTGTGCTGTCCACCTTGCCCCACAGCGATGAGTTCTTTCTGACTGTAATTGTCAGGCTTTGTTCTGGCTCTCCTTTTTATTGTGCAGCTGTAAAAGGGTATACATGTAGAACAGCTAAAGAGGTCAAAGCTGCAGTGAAAAGTGCAGCAATGGGAAACTTAAACCTGACAACAAAACAAAGATCTTTCCACTCTTTAAAATGGACTCTAAATGGCAAGATTCTAAATGGTTTTGACAGTAATAATATATTGAATCAAGGCTGACGACCTAATGTTGATATCATAATGACCAGTGAATTATATTTAGTTGATACAGTTACATTTTTATACAATTACATTTGGATAAAATAACCTGATACCTGATGCTTTTTCTTGTTGTAAATTTGTTTCTATTTTCTACCAGAACATAGTTTCGTTTAATTTGATAACCGAGTGTGAGTTGGACTGTTACAATGGTTGTATTTTTTTCAAAATACTAATGATTGTAACAATATATTCATAATGTAAAAGTGAAATTATACAAAATCGACTTGTCTAATGTGATACCTTTTCCATTTAAGTAATGATTACATGTGCATGCATTTACATGCACAGAATAATCTGACACAATTATGCTTTGCAAGCCCACGTGTGGTCAGAGTTCATGTAAATGCCTTTCACTTTGTTTATTTATTGGAAGTTCTTAGTGTTTCGGCAAAACGCAGTTCATTTTTGCCTGTTACCTTGATATTCCACCATTCTGGTGGCTTATTCAGTGCACAAATTCCTGATTACAGTTTTTGACACTAAAAGAAGACAAAGACTCTGACATTTTTTTAATGACACAAATACTTTGCATTGTTGGGTTTTCATAATGAGCTGATTTATTTGTAGCAATTAGCGAATTGTTGTAAATGTAAAAAGCCATATTGTTAGCACGAGCTGGCTTGTTCTTTATGCATTTATATATATTTTTTCTTTCTTGTTCATCCATTTTGTTATTTCATTTTATTTACAACATATATATGCATTTGGCAGACCCTTTTACTTTAAGTGACTACAAGTATATATTATCAGTTCATGCATTTCCCGGAAACCCATGACTTTTAATGCTATAGCCTCTTGCTCTGCCGTTTGAGCTACTTGAATGTAACTTTAACCAGTAGCATCCAGTAGGTTTGGTTGTCATAAGGTTGTCAAATATCAAAGATTATAACTTGTGCCAAATAGTCTTGCTTGTGTCATGCTCTCTGATGCTCTTTGAGAGCATTGCTTTGAGCACACACACAGAGGCCTCAGGCAAAAATCAATGCACATATGAGTTTTCAGCTGTTTTATGATATATAATGAGGGTTAGCATGTAGTGCACATCACCGACAAAATATATTGGTGCTTGAGAACGATCACATCTGTCTACAGAAATAAGTAACAACTTAAAGCAGATCCAGACGTTTGGCGGGAGGGAGTGGTGTTAGCCGTGATGGGTTTTGGCAACGTACAAGCAGCTTTAGTGATGTTTCCAGATTCCAGGAGATTCTCAAGGGGTTAAATTCTGCACCTTGCCAGCGTAATTGAAAGGAGTAGTTTTACATTTATTCAGTCAAAGGGGTATTTGTTGAGAGTTTTATAAATCCCAAGCTTGGCTGGCTCCCCAAATAATTCGCATGTCATTTTCTCGTTTTAAAGAAATGATGAATTCTCGCCAAAGAGTTTCGTAGTTTGTCAAATTCTTTTATTTAAAAAACGTTCTCGTGTTTTGTATTCTCCCGGTCTCTTACTGTTTCCCTGCGCTTTGGCTCGAGGTGACGGTGTGATGAGTGAGAAGCTTTCAAAGTTCAGTGGGGTTTTGCTGTTCAAAAGAGCAGGGCCATTGATCAGGCAGCTCTTAGGCCAAGGATAAAACCCTGACGGCAGGGAGGATTTGCAGCTAATGCTTCAGTCTCTCTGGAGCACACACACACACACACCTCTCATCACAGCAATCACGATAGCCGAGTTATGTAAGTGTTAATGATTCTAGGGAGGCATGCATATTTCTTTCTCCAGACGTTCCAATCAGAGGCTAGAACACATGGTATCCCAATAATATCACTAGCAAGCTCCTCTAAACTGACTTGGTTTGGGGTCACGTCAGACCTCAGATTATCGGTGAATCTAACATTTCATAGACCTGAACCGCTTTAATTTAAATGCACCTAGAGGACTTTAAAATAAGGCAGGATGGGAAACGCAGATGTGCTCTCTCTGGTGTATGTAATGAATGTGGACAAGCGAGCTATGAGGAAGCCATCACTACGGTTTTCTAAGACTACAGCGGACTGAAAAAAAAGCATACCCAGGCCCATCATGGATTAGCCATCACAGGCTTAATTGGTTTGTGATCTATTTATAGAGTGATTTAGCACCGTGTTAAATTCCTCTGAGATGCACACTAATACAGTATGTATTTCATTAAGGATTTACAGCATCTTATTCAAATGTGTTTTGACAAGAGTTATATTTAAAAGAGATTCATCATCTCATTAAAAAATAAATGGATAAATAAAAAGCATTGTCAGTGCATTCTTCAAGTGCTTTAAATTTGTTTAAATTAAACTTTAAAGACTAAACAATTTCATGAAATTTGTAGAATATTCTAAAATATTTGAAAAGTATAATATTTCATGTAATTGTTTCTGAGCTGATGTGCTTCAGTGTCCTTCAGTGTGAGCAGTGGGTGGGTTGTCAGTCCTATCGAGATGTCCTACATATTGAATGCAAAAAGTGACTGATAAAGAAGGCGGAGAAACACCCACATTCTGTCCTTTTTTCTTTCTTTTTCTTAATAATCTGTCAATGAGACATCACAAACCTGTGGACCACATACTGAATGAAAATATATTGCTGGTAATTTCAAGTCTTTTCCAAAATCTGAATTGGTGAATTGTTCATTAAAATGTGGATTAAACACTCTTTATTTAACATTTGTGTGTGTGTGTGTGTGTGTGTGTGTGTGTGTGTGTGTGTGTGTGTACTTTTGAAATTTAAATCTTGTTTTCCTTTTATAGTCTCTGAATATGTTCCTTTTAACTAATCAAAAAAAACAGCAAATTATGTTATCATGTTAATTAATTTTATTTAAAAAAGCAATGACCATGAGAGCGAACATTTGAGCATGAGATTGAGAACAACCAATTTTAACCATAAACCTTGAAGAAATACGATTATTTGATCATTTGAAAATGTATCATTTGCATTACACATATTTATAAAAGGTCAGCATATTTTGTGTAATTTCTATTTAAAAGCTTGAAGTTCTTAACAGACTCACATTTTGACATTTTATTATATACATTCTGAAGCACATAGAAATGTACAGTTGTTAACTCTGATAATTAACCTCAGCATCTCTAATAGCATTGAGCTTTTTACCTCCATCGACTGGCTGCTATTATCCACGCTGGCCACTCTCAAAACCACCCACTGTCACTTCTGTGTCCTCGTGTCTTTTCCAGACATCAGTGCTGGGAGTTGAACCTGTTCCATGAATAAGTGATGGGGCTGGGAAAAAAGAAAGCGAGCGAGCGCACAGGAGCCAGATAAAGAGAGAAAGAGAGAGAGGCTAGGCTCAAAGGGAAAGCAGACAGGATATCCGTCAGTGCTTGCTGCACTTCGTTGGGCATGAGAAGTGAGGAAGACGGTGAGGGGACGGGGACACCTGCCTGTTCTCTGGCCAGCAGAGCATGGCTGTGCCAGTCAGCTCTCTCAAGATGAGTTCATCTCACCTTGGGCAGGGCTGCATCGCGGGGTCTGCGGGGGCAGCTGGCAGCCCAGCCAAGTCCCACTGCTCAGGGACACGTCTGGCACACCCTGCCCGCTAACTGCCTGGCAAATGACTAAAAGAGTGTGTCATTCACCTGAACCCAGAGTAAAGCTTCAATACGGTGCAATTTATTTCCTGCAGACACAATGCTTTTTTCATTTAATTATGCTGAAAAACGAAACTGGATCCCAAAATAGGATTATCACAAAATGCACAAAATATAAAAAGGTCATCTAAAAGCAGTCATGGCCATTCTCAATAACACGTTTCTTAGATATTATAATATCAATATGAATTCATATTATTATATAAATGCATGTTTTTCCACCAAATTTTGTGTGTAGTGTTTGTTATTACTTATATTCTTTGTTTCTATCTCTCTAGAATCTATTATTTTTTCTGTTAATGTTAGTTAATAAAAATGCGCATGTTAATTGTTTGTTTATGTTAGCTTAGGTGCATTAACGAATATTATTTGATTTTAGTTTTGAGTTCACTTTTGATTTTAGTAATGTATCAGAAAATGTTGAAATTCTCATTGACAGAGATAATAAATGCTTTAAAACTATGGTAACACTATTTTTTTACAGTTTCCACGTGTACGTACTATAGTAATAAAAGTATATTATACATAATTACAAGCACCTAACCCTACACCATCCTTAATCCTAAACTTATATTAAGTACATGTTGTTAATTAATATTACTCAGTTCTCATTTGTATATTTAAACTGTAACAAAGACACCTTAAAATAAAGAGTAACCAAAATGTTCATTGTTAACAAATATAGTTAACTGATGATGTTAACAAATGGAACCATTTAGTAAAATGTTACTGACCCTTTAACAATACAACTGCACAAATACAATAAACTGATTATAGAGTTCATTTAGCCAACAGTTAAAAAAACACTTATTCTTTTTTCAAAGAGAATGAGTGTGTGATTTTCCTGTGACGACCCTTCATATTTTGGCACATGGTGTGTTTATGTGTTATGTTCGATTTTTCTGACTAGCAGACACTGAATGCAGAGAGTTGAAGTAGCATGTGTTTCACCCTTCTATATCCCAACATTGTGGTCAGGTCTTCACTGCATGCATTTGCACACAAACTCCCGCACACCAAGCCCAGGACGCCCACAGAAGTTACCCTCAACTTTGAGCACCATGCACCGCACCTCCTTGCTTTGCCATGTCAAAATGAAAGAGTAAACAAAGGCCCCCAATTCCCCCGACTGCATTAATCATTCAAATGACGTATTGGCATTCTTCAGACTCGGCTGCCTTGCTTCCAAATTAACACCTCCAGGTTCAAGGGAATAGAAATTAACTGAATTATCTGGCAGGCGCAGATGTCCTACCATGTCCCCCCCCCCCCCACACACACACACACACACACACACACATGCACCCTCGCTGATTTAATATGCCCTAGGAATAGCTGTGATGCAGAAAATGTGCTAATGGTCAAGAAATCATTTATGACATGTAACAGATAGGTTATGCGTCTTTTTTTTAACAGCTGGCCTTTTTTTACTTCATGTAGTTATTCAATGTAATGAATTTTTCTCTCACACACACACACACACACACACACACACACACACACACACACATTTATATTCTTATCTATATACTGTATATATATATATATATATATTTTTTTTTTTTATTAGTACATTAGAATTTTGTGTATAGAGAATATTATTCTTGTTTATGTTTACATTTCTGATGTTTGCTCTTTGCACAAAAAAGGGAAAAAAGAACTAAATTAGTCTGACTAGCACAAAACAAGTGCAGCCCCCTTCTCCCTGCTGACTTCACTCCTGTTAATGCCTGTCTTACAGCATCCGTTGGAGTACTTCCTGCTGAAAATGCCACTTCATTGAACAATTAATTATTCTAATGATAGGCCACTACTCAACAGTGCTTTTTATACTTGCGTAGGAGACAGACAGAGAGAAGGAGGGAGGGGAAAAAGAAGAAAGCATAGTCAGTTTGTATTGCGGCAGGAGTGACAGTAATACAGCATGTGAAATATAGGTGAGAAGAAGGATGAATTACAGAAAAATGAACGATGAAACAGCAACGACAGAGTGAAGCTTTTCAGTATGTCATACAAATTAATATCATTTATTTATTGGGGTTATTGAAGTACAATAATTTGTCAAACTGTATTAGAATAATTTCCTCAACATTTCTCAACAACTTCTTTATCAGACAGTTTTTGCTATGAATATGAAGGGCATGTCAACATTTCCATGTATATTTTCTTTATTCATTATATTCTTTTATGAATACTGTTTTTAATTTGACAAATTTGAACTAATTTATATGTTTTGTTTGTTCGTTTGTTTTTGCTTTTGTCAGATTAAAATAAATACAAATGTTGGTGCAGAAAAGAGACTGATTTAAAGAGGCTGTCGTCTGATACCTGAATCTGTACTGATTATTAGTTCAAATGTCAGCTTTGAAAGCATCATAAACATATACATATGATAAACATATTTAATAGGACTAATGCATTTATTTTCCAAGACTGCTAAAGCTAGTGATGGAATTATTAAATCTAAGATTAGTGTGATAATTAATCCACAAAAGCCACTTTATATCTGTGGGGTAGTCTGCTTCACATATCTACATCCACATATCTGCCTATATATCAAACAACTAAAGTTTTGTATTCCATTATATTAACAATAGTGCTGTCAAATGATTAATCGCGATTAATCACATCCAAAATAAAAGTTTTTATTTACATAATATATGTGTGTGTGTACTGTGTATATTTATTACATATATATAAATAGACACACTTGTATGTATATATTTAAGAAAACTATGTTGATTATGTATTAAATATATTTATATATCAATTCAATTATATGAATATAAATAGATACATGTAAATACGTGTAAATATTTTCTTAATATATACTGCAAGTGTGTGTATTTATATATACATAATAAATATACACAGTACACACACATATATTAGGTAAACAAAAACTTTTATTTTGAATGCAATTAATCACAATCAAACGTTTGACTGCACTAATTAAAAACGTTTTTGAATTACAACCTTTCTGCCAAAATATAGGGTTGAGGGTTGAAAGTTAACAATTGCATTATTATTGTACAGTAGATATCTAATATGCAATATCATATTTTTTATATACATTTTTACATAAAAAATGTGAATCACATATTTGTATTCTATATTATATTTTATTATATTATGCAGTTGTAGTATTTTATATTATATTATGTTATTATATATTTTAATAATATTATTATAAATATTATATTATAAATACAATAAAATACTCCTTTTATTTTTTATTTATTTATGAAAAGTGGAATTGATGCATCCCTAGATTTACTGCACATTTAAAACAAGTAGCCAAAAACAACATCAAAAATCTTAGGTGGAGTTATTTTGGGATGAGCGCATTCGATGGGCCCAAGTTGGAATAGACAACTGAGAGGACAGGAGAGGCAGAGAGATAAAAGAATAGAAAAGAACAGAACAGCAGAAGAGTCATCTTCATGCACATCTTCTCTTGGTGACTCCAGTGAGCTTTCACCTGAAGTGGGTCAGTGCTCTGTGCATTCCTCCACTCTGATTGCACCCCTGCATGTGTCTATGTTACACGCTTCGTTTTTGCCCCTCACTTGCCCCCGAGCATGTAAAGAGAGGTAAAACGGCTCTCGCTTTATGGCAGCTGTCTTTGCGTGGTAATACGAGAACGGAATAAACAGTTGCTACAGGAACCGTTTCTCCCCATTTCCTTTTTTTAATCTTTTGTGTGATGCTGTTCTGAAATCATGTAAGCCCTTATGAAAAATTAATGCAAGTGGAGTTTTTTCCCCTATGTAAAGAGAAAATGATCTCCAAATCGCTTTTATTCTCCTCCCCACCCGTGTGGTGTTCTGACAGCCATTACGAGAGAAGCATCTCTCTGAGTCTTTGAAAAAAAGGTGCTGCCACTTTAAGGGAATTCTTGTGGCGATGCCAAGCCAGTGACTGCAACAGTCCCCTGGCATCACAAGATGCCTGCCCAGGGCTCTATTTGCATACCATATTCAGGGCATGGCTCTCCTTTTTTATTGTTTTTAATCAGTGCAGGATGTCAACAAAATAAATGAAGTTGCAAGTGGAAGTGAAATTTTTATCACGTCGGGGATGTGCATTTTCTTCCATTCATCACGGGCCATATTGAGAGAGTGAAATTTCAGAAAATGTGGTAATCAATGGAGGAGCTCCATATGGTGGGGATCAAAGGTGTCACAGAGTGTGTGGTTCTGCTTTATTGCCAGCCAGTACTGTTAATTGGACAACAAGATCAGAGGCAATATTAAAATCCAATTAAATTGATATGAACAGATTGCCAAGTGATGTACACTAATGTATAATTGAGTATCAAGCAAATGCGAGTCGGCCGTCTTGCGCTCTACCTCCTGAATAAATGATGGAGCCGTAGAGGACAGAAACAAGTTTGCACATTAGCTCCACCACTCTGGGCTTTCATTTGTTCATTTCTTTGCAGCTGATTTGCTTTTTTCTGCCTGACACTCTTGAAGGCCTATCTTCTCTTTGAATGTCATCTTTTTTTTTGTCTGCGTATACAGCTAACATGTTTGCATGTGGAATTTCATGTGCGCCCTTGCGAGTTCGAAGGTAGCCACGGGGTCAACTAGATACATCTGTAGCATTTCAAACAACACCATTCCATTATAATGATTTTGATTTGAGTCCAATAAGTTGAGCTGTGGTTAATCTGGCGATACAAAGTGCGCTTTAAAACAGAAATAAAGAGGATGGGGTGGATGTTTTGACACCATTTAGCAGACCACTGGGACCTGGATCAAGGTGACATTTCCTGATAAGGTAAACTTGGAAAATGGCCCAAAACAATCAAAGTTCATCAAAACCCAGTCATTTATTAATTGAATATTTTTAGGGCAACCTTAGGGCTTATAGCAGTCGTTCTGATACATGGCACAGGGGGATGATAAGAAGATTTACATACCTAATTATAATGACATTTTGTGGGCCCTGAGATGGTTGATTCATTTTAAATCACGTCTTTGCCATTCGCCACAATTTGTTTTGGGGGTGTCCTGATGGGTAATGCGAAGGGCTGAGGGTGGTATGGGCAGAGCTGCCGCTTCATTAAAGCTGATGGAGGTTTGGGAGGAGCGGAGTCTGTGTTGCATGCCCGTCTCCGTGCCCATGGCCATGCCCACACAAAGGGCCCGCAGAGCAGGTGCTAACAAGGTCGCACTGCCTCTGAGCCATCTGGGCTGAGCCTGTCGCATCGTTACCACACCTCTCTTTGTGCAGGATTGTGTGTTTAACTTGAGCTAAACAAAAGGAGCTCTAATTGGTTTGGAACAATCTGTCGCTCCTATGCAAGGAGCAGTTGGCATGTGCTGAAATCATATACTTCTCTCTTTTTTATTATTATTATCATTATTGCTTGCAGTGAACTGCATTTATTCACACCTTGTGGCTAACAGTCCATCTGTAAGAAGCTGCGAGTGTAAACATTCAGGAGTCGTCCCCAACTGCTGCTGGTTAGTTGCCGTTTATTCTTTGTGTAATGTTAGTACGGAAGGCCAAAGGTTCAAATCTGGGTAAATCTGGATTTCCTTTTCTTTTTTATCTCTGAAACATCTGGAAGAAATTGGCTTTTCATGATCACGAACTGCCTTCAAATATTGCCTTAAATCTGGCCCAAGATTACGAAGGCCTGCCCATTGCACTAATCACAAAGTACAAACCCAGAGGCTGGACACAGACCAACATTTGTGAGAAGGTTGGGGGAAAAAACACCACCGCTGGAGTCTAGTTTGTAATTTACGATTAGCTTCGACAAAACGCTATGTGCTCAGTGCTGAATAGCTGGAGACTTCATTTTCACAACGGTTTCCATTATTACTCTAAAGATGTGCAGACAATGATTTGCAAGTATACGCTGTGACACGGTCAGAGCAATATGAATCTGATCTATCTCCTACGATGCCATTAGTATTGCAGGAGGAATCCTATACTTCCTTACTTTTTACTATTTCACTTTGGTCTGTTTCTGAAAACCTTTTTTTCCTCCTGTGATTTAACCAATTGACGTTTTCAAATGAAGGTATAAATGGTGGAATAATCAGCTGGCTAAAACTATAGCCTATTAAGGCACGAAACCACAGCCGGACCTTCTGACTCGATTTGCATTCCAAAACCATTTCAAAGGCAACAGCAGAACTGCAATCTTTCTGTTTATTTAAAAGATTTGAGGGTTCTGTTTTGTGGTCAACCATGTGGCATTCGAACAAACATGAAAGGGAAGGTTCATTCATAAAGAAACGGCAGCCTTATTATTAAAGGACCCACACACACGCAAGCGAGTGCACACACAGGCCTGCACTCATCCTCATTTACTGGACTACTTCAGCAGAGCTGGAGAGCTTTAAACATAGATTAAAAATCCATTCCACATCCAGCTGTTTCAGAGACGTCCAGTTGTATCGTATTAGTGAAGCTATGTTTCCATTAAAATTATGAATTTAATGAATTTTTTGTTGTTGTTTTTTATGAAAATCTTTGGCATTTCAGAATGACCAGAGTGCAGAATTACCTTTTAATAAGCATCTAGAAAAGTATATATGTGGTGTATATGTTTTCACAGTATTTTATGCTTATAATTCTAATATTTGTCTTTACACTAAAAACAGAATTGGGGGAGAATGTATTTCCATTTAGTGTGAATTTACATTAAAAAATTCAAGTATAAATACTTTAAAATAAATAGTAATTCCTTAACATTAGGTTTTATAGGTATTATGAACTAAAAATAAAGAAAAAATGTTGCAGCTTTTATTAATGTGCTTAATATTTTAAATTAATGTTTAGTTTACATAAAATATGTATATTCATGTATATTTTTATTAATACGTCCTATCATGAAATTATATGACATGTATGCAATTAATATTAATAATATTATCAATTAACCTTAATATTTATTATTATTTTATATATTTGTATATAACTTAGTTTTAACATAGTTTTATAAAATGTTACTTTACTGTACTTTTACACTTTTCAGGAAGGCTAAGATCCAGAAAACATCCAAGCTCTTCCTGAAGATTTCCTTTATTTTCCTAATTAAATCCTTGTGCCCTAATCTAATATATACACTAATCTAGTGCACACATGAAGACAACTAGCATAATCCATAATGTTGAAAGCTGCCTATCTACAGTAATACACAGAATGCTGGCCTGTAGTTAGACAACATCTGTACAAAGACTGGAATCTTCCTCCTTTGCTGTTCATTATTGAGCGATTTATCCTAGTTCATCTGCTGCGATCTCTGACTCGATAAGAGATAACAGAGCTTTATTGTGACTATATTATAGACTCTTCCCAATGAGTTTTAAAGAACAGAGATGTCTTACAACAGTCATAACGGATATTAAAATGCTGTCAAAATTCTGCTCATGCACCGCTCACCACAAAATCCCTTGTATATCTCAGCACAATAGATGACATTTAGGCTGAAGGGGAAAATAGGTCTAAACTGGGCCTTTCTTGTGGGAAATCCTGCTACTGGCCTGAAATAACAGCATTATCTTGAGAAAATCCCAGATTAAGCAGACAGGTAGGAGCATGGCTGCGCTCTGGGAAGTGCACGGGGTGGAAATCAGGCAGGATCGGGAGGGGGCGCAGAGAGAGAGCACCACGGGGGGCTAATG
Organism: Gymnocypris eckloni scoliostomus; assembly: GCA_027564155.1. NCBI lineage: Eukaryota > Metazoa > Chordata > Actinopteri > Cypriniformes > Cyprinidae > Gymnocypris > Gymnocypris eckloni. The sequence continues at coordinate 7,574,819 of CM050429.1, forward strand.
CTCCCATCCCAGGCCACAGCTGATCCCCACCTTGACTGACAGGGTGCTGTGCATGGGCCTGCATACAACACAGCATGGCACCTCCTGCACAATCCTTCCCAGACTGCTCTGTGCATTCACAAGCATGTGAAGCACAACTGCACAGCTCCTCACATGTAATCATACACAAACCTGCAGTTACACTAACTGCAAATACATAACTCATAATTAATTACTTATGTAAAGCACTGCCACACAGGAGAAATCAGCCACAACGCAGAAATCAACACAGGATTCAAGGATTGATGAGGCTGCACCCTTAGCACATTTACTTTAGCAACAACACAAAAAAATTGTGAAATGCATGGTATGAATTCACCCATATGCATTATAAAAAGGCATGATCATAAATAGAAATGCATGAAAAGTTGAAGTTACAAACTATGAAGTCTAGGAGGTGGCAGTGTTTCAGAGATTATAGAGCTTTAGATATGTTCAGTCTTAAAATGATTCATTTAAAATGTACATTATTGTTTAAATCACTGGTTCTCATTCTTTTTGACACTCCCTATATAACATAATATTGAATTAAATTTTGTTTAACAATTTATTATTACCAGAATGTCAACATAGGTAAATTTGTCACACTTTATTTTAAGGTCAAATTATTGCAACTAACAAGCCATTGACTTCATTTTTTGCCCTAATAAACTCTAATTTGCTGCTTATTAGTAGTTAGTAAGGTAGTTGTTAAGTTTAGATATTGGTAAGAATTAGATATGTAGAATATGGTCATGCAAAATATGTGCTTTATTAGTACTATTAAAACAGTCAATATGTTAATAATAAGTATGCTAATAATCAACTAGTTAATAGTGAGAATTCGTCCCTATACTAAAGTGTTACCAATAAATTAATTATATAATTATAACAACTAAAATAATTCTCATTTTGTGATTCCATAAGTGTGTATATTACAATATATTATTATTATTATTATTATTATTATTATTATTATAATTATTTAAATAATTTTAAGTCATTCTTTGCCCCCATAAATTTGCCTCGGTCCCCAACTGGTTTAAATTATTATAGTGTAAATTTGTTTGAATCTGGTGAATTTATTTGTTGGTCATAAATATATATTTAAATGTGACTATACATTTTAAAATTCACAATTTTTACATACAAGATGACTTTAATTTTGCTATACATACATCATAATGAGCCAAATGGAGACCGGCGTGCAGAGCAGCGGACCCTGAACCCATGCGGGAAAATCGCTAGGACAAAGAAGAAGAGACATTATAATGAACCACAAAACATTGCATGTCCCACCCCAGGTGAATCATTGTTTTGGGGAGGGCCAGAAGACATGGCATGAAGTGGAAGTTGACTAAAATCTGAATCTTTTTGTTGCCGAGTTAGAACATGAAAGTTCAGTGAGCTTCAGTCTTGTAGTGTGCACTTGCCATAATACTCAACAAAAAACAGCACTGAAACCATGTTACAGGATGGATATAAAGATATACTGACATGATCTACACATAGTTCCTCTATGTATTCTGTAAACAATGTGTCAACTGACAAAGAAAAATAAATAAATAAAACCCGAACAAACTGGCAGGCATTTAGCATTGATAATGCAACCAAATAACTAGCCTATTCTCGGCCCTTGGTGACCTTGACAAACCCTGGGAATGCTTTTAAAAGTGGAGGCATGCAGTATATATATATTTTCTCTCTCTCTCTTATTCTTCTTCCTGAGCCTCCCACTGAGGGAGCATTTCACGCTTTCAGTCAGCCCATCCTGAACATCCTTTGCTAATGATGGCCCACTATTACTCGTCAATGACCTTACACTCATACACAGTTCGATATACACTCTCTCCTCTGAAATTTACAGAAAGGCTGGGTAACCTGAGGAATAATTGGATAAGCAAGGCCAATTAAATGACTAAAAAAACAAAATGTGCTGATGGTGCCAAAAAGAGACGAGAAGAGAGCGTTTTCTGTGCTTGATTGCCCTCACTCCTGAAAAGACGCAGGGCAGGGTGCATGTTTGGGCAAGAAACAGAGAAGGACTTGAAAAGGTTTGACTGCTTAGCCTAGTCCTTCAGCAGGACCCCAAGCGCAGTAGCCTTATATCAAAGACAGAGTGTTGAACAGGGAAGGGAACTACATTAATTATTAAAGCATTTGTGGTTACAAGCTGCGCGTCGGTAGATGCCTATTGTAAGGACGACTTCCTCCTGTTTCCAATTATCTACTTTTAACAGTCCTGTAGCTCTGTGAGTTTCCCCGAAGCTCACGGACAGGTCTGGCTGCTCCACGGCCAAGTGAGTGAGAGGTGTGTGCTAAACCGTATAACGCTAACTGCTAACATAAGGCGAACTCACTATCCATGTATCCACAGAGGAACAGACTGCGAGAGGAACCGGTTCATCCCAGCTTTCAGCCATAGAGTAAGATACAATTATAATTGTTCACTTCAGGAACGCTCTACATGATCTCAATCAGAGAGCTGGTGGTTGACTCCACATATAGCAGAAATCACAACCTGTGCTGAAGGTCTTATTGGAAGGCATCTCAGGCACTCCAACAATTTATTCATTATCTGCCAGACTCGACAGCACCGGTCTGCAGTCTGCCAGTCAGATTTCTCTTATCAACTGACTTTCGGTTTTTAGAATTTTTCCACATTATTTGCTGTCTGTGTAATGTATTCAGGGGACAGTTGAAACATTCTAAAAGTGTTTGTAATCCATCAAGTATTTTGTTTGTTTTTAACAGCATTATGTATATATTCTTTATATTTCTATGTATATAGTTATTTGTCTCCACGTCATGCATTAAAATAATTTAATGCATGGCTAGCCGTTGATTATCCCTTTTATATATATATGTGTGTGTGTGTGCGTGCGTGCGTGCGTGCGTGCGTGCGTGCGTGCGTGCGTGTGTGTGTTTTTACAGATTTTTTTTTTCAAATCATCGTTTTTTGTATTTTGTTGAAAATATTCTTTACTCGTATTCACCGTTTCAAAATATTGATTAATTGGAGTCAATTTTACTAACATGACAACTAATTTTGGCAGGAGAAAATCCAATTCTAGTTGACAATATAGTGCAAATTTAAGCAAACACATAAAAGGGTCTTTCTCGATTTCCATAGTGCATTGTTAATGTTACTGTGTTATTATCACAACAATTTAACTATCCTCATTATGTACATTTTCCATCTGAGCGTAGTTGTTACTGACAAACTTAACACTGGTTGCAACTATTAATTAAACATTTATTTGCAGATCTCAAACGTAAAATTCAGCAATTTATTTAATAATCATACAGACTGCAGCATCCCACATGGGACATGACTGAGTATATGGCTTTGCATTATGCAGGCAGTAAAGTTAAACATCCACACCATTGTGTCAGGAGCACTTTTAAACACACTTTGCTCAGCAGGGCTCCACTAAAACTCCATCCACTCTCTGTCAGTGAGTAGCCACTGATTAGCGTGTGATTTGTTTACACTGACTGATGGCCTTTCACCCCAAACTGTCATTTCACACGTCCACAACCTTGTGCCAATGAGCCATTTAACACTCTCCAATAAGACCACCAGCCAGCAGTCACCCCACCCTGAAAGAATCATGTTTATTGGGCTCAATAAAACTCTTTGTTCCTCAGGCAAGAGCAGATAACAGGCAGGCAATATCTCAGAGTACTAAATATTGCCGTTATGATAACGGAGATTGATCTGTGTATCATTGCACCGCACAACAGTAATGTAATTTGAAGACTCACTCAGAGGTCATTATCACTTATATTGCAGTGATGAGAACTTCGGGAAGCTTTGCATCTCTCCCGCTGCCTGAACTTGGTGATTCTATCAAATATTGTGTTGAGCATCTTCCAGTATTTCTGCTTACTCCTCTCATATTTAATTCATTTGTATAATTAAAATATTAATAATTGAAATTATAATTAATATTCGACAGCAATAATGCAGCCTTTGGTACAGAACATGTTCGTGATTGATAAAGATAATTGTATGATTATTCATTATTTTGGTCATTTTAAGTGCTGGATTGATGTAGTGCAACAAAGATAAAGTTCATTTCATGACTCCTTTCAAGAAGACCCAACTTTTAATGGGCCAACTTTCAGCAACATGAAACGTTTTGCATATTTTCTCGAGTTTCATTTTTAATGGAGCTTTTAAGAACTTCATTAAGTACCAAGGAATGTGAGCGCAATTATGCATTTGATGTGTTTTTTTACTATTATTTTTTGGGTGAAAAGAGCAGAACCATGCAAAGCCCATTGTTGTTGATGAAAATAAAAACAAGTAAAACTGGCCTGTGTAGTACATAGTCAGGCTGGAGTCCTTTCAAACACAGTTGTTTCAATTATCTTCAAAGCAGAGTAGAGCAGAAACCTTTGTTTTTTGCACACCAATACGCTGGCTTGAACCTGACCCTGTTTCTTCAAGCTTGTTGAGGATTACATGTTCCTTTAGTACTGTTTGATAGTAAGAGCACTTTTTTCTCATTAATAAATAATTTTCTCCTAATCTATTATTCATTTGATCAAAAATTTCATTAATTTTCTAAAATGCTCCAATTGGGTTTTTCTAGCTCAGGCAAGAATGTCTTTGTCCCTTTTTATAGATGGTTATTATTCTTTAATGTCTTGTTTTGTAGAGGTTATCGTATTCTAGGGGCAAACATATTTTTTTAAGTTTTAATCAGCCTTTAATGAAAAGGGTCAGTGTCAGATTGGTAAGATTATATCTGTGTCTCTGTATTTTATCATTTTTATTAATTTTGTATTTGTCCTTGATTTCTTTCACTATTGTTCAGTCACTTTATTTTCATGGTCCCCTAGTTGCTCTCTCTTTCTCTGAAATTAAACGTCTGCACTAATTACAAGCTGCATGGCTGGTCAAACTGGACCGGGAGTCCCAGTATAAGAAACTGATATATGTATTATATGCTCATTTAGGTGACGATATGTGGTATGAAGTCTACAGCTCATTATAATGTTCCACATATACTCTTCTCTAGAGACTTTCTTATAATGTTAATGCCTTCTCACTCACTTCTGATATTTTTTGCGCTAGGCTGGCAATACTTCTCTTCACCTACCCCATTTATAATTCCCATTTTTTATTTTAATAACTAATATTACAGTATTGACTTCAACTTCAGCCTTGTGCTTAATGTACACTGACCAACATTATAAACGCAACACTTTTGTTTTTGCTCCCATTTTTCATGAGCTGAACTCAAAGATCTAAGACTTTTTCTATGTACACAAAAGGCCTATTTCACTCAAATATTGTTCACAAATCTGTCTAAATCTGTGTTAGTGAGCACTTCTCCTTTGCCGAGGTAATCCATCCACCTCACAGGTGTGGCACATCAGGATGCTGATTAGACAGCATGATTATTGCACAGGTGTGCCTTAGGCTGGCCACAATAAAAGGCCACTCTAAAATGTGCAGTTTTATCACACAGCACAATGTCACCGATGTCGCAAGTTTTGAGGGAGCGTGCAATTGGCATGCTGACTGCAGGAATATCCACCAGAGCTGTTGCCTGTAATGTTCATTTCTCTACCATAAGCCGTCTCCAAAGGCGTTTCAAAGAATTTGGCAGTACATCCAATTGGCCTCACAACCGCAGACCACCTGTAACCACACCAGCCCAGGACCTGTCAGAAACCGTCTCAGGGAAGCTCATCTGCATGCTCGTCGTCCTCATCGGGGTCTCGACCTGACTGCATTTCGTCGTCGTAACCGACTTTAGTGGGCAAATGGTCACATTCGATGGCATCTGGCACTTTGGAGAGGTGTTCTCTTTACGGATGAATCCCAGTTTTCACTGTACAGAGCAGATGGCAGACAGCGTGTATGGCGTCATGTGGGTGAGCAGTTTGCTGATGTCAACGTTGTGGATCGAGTGTCCTATGGTGGTGGTGAGGGTATGGTATGGGCAGGCATTTGTTATGGACAACGAACACAGGTGTATTTTATTGATGGCATTTTGAATGCACAAAGATACCGTGACGAGATCATGAGGCCCATCGTTGTGCCATTCATCCACGACCATCACCTCATACTGCAGCATGATAATGCACTGCCCCATGTTCCAAGGATCTGTACACAATCTCTGGAAGCTGAAAACATCCCAGTTCTTGCATGGCCAGCATACTCACCGTACATGTCACCCATTGAGCATGTTTGGGATCCTCTGGATTGGCGTATACACCAGCGTGTTCCAGTTCCTGCCAATATCCAGCAACTTCGCTCAGCCATTGAAGAGGAATGGACTAACATTCCACAGGCCACAATCAACAACCTGATCAACTCTATGCAAAGAGAGTTTGAGAGAGAGACCTTTTGTTTACATGGAAAAAGTCTTAGATCTTTGAATTCAGCTCATGAAAAATGGGGGAAAAAACTATTTTGGTCAGTGTATTTTAGAAGAATACTTTAATTCCTGACACAATTAACCCTGTACAGTCATGGCTGGTCATTTCAGACTGGACTAAAAACACCTAAAATTACTACCACACTGAACGTGGTTATATATGATTTTGAGGGCAGAATTTGGAATGTTTTTGGAAAACCCAGCCATTATTATTTTATTCAATCTGTTCATGGATGCTATAGTATAAGGTCAAAATTGAACGACCGGCTCACATCAGGCCTGTATACAGCAGAATAATAGACTGTATCACTGAAGACTACTGACAACAGAGCAGGTAGGCTAGAAGTAAGGATTGTGTAGGCTACATAGATTTGTGCTGTGCATTGTATTCTGGCTATAGGGTTTTATCTGCCCTATATGAATATGTCTGCAAGTGCATGCATTCGTACGTTTGTCCTTCATATAGGCGGTGTGTCTACAAGCCCCAAATGTCAGTTGTATTATCAGGTGCCTGTTTTGGTCAAATTTGCATCTGGCAGCACCAGTGTTGGCCCATTTCTAAAGAGCAGAGGTTCAGAGCAGTCACAGCTTAGCATTCATATTGATAAGGGTTTACTCAAAGGAGGGCTAAGAAATGCATTTGCCATGTCAAAGCTGGACAAATTCCCTGCTGCCTGCCATGAGCTTGTCCTCCTCTGTGGTTCAAAGAGAAGATGACAAAAAGGAAGATTTCAGATTTAAGAATAAGACCAGTGCAGATAGAGGGAGCTGGAACAGGCGCAGAGCTGTAATTATGATCGGGGTGACCATAGTCTCAGCCACAGACAGACCGACCGACCGCCACTGTCTGTGCACTGGTTGTCTGATGCATATTGTATACAAACCGGAAAGCTTTGTGACTGTTTTACTCTTTTAAATTCTAATTTAGCTGAATCAACATAACTACTGTATGTATAAAGCTACACATGGATTTTATCAGTTAGCCTGAAACAAAGTTATCTATGCAAAGTTAACTACACACCCACATGCAGAACTGTAGGCCTATATTCTTATATATCTTCAGAACGACTGCAGCAAAACAACATAAATAATCCTTTAGTTGTGAATGTGATAATGCAGCTTACATTGATTGTAATGGGATAAAAAGCTAAATAGTGAAAATAAATCACATCTTGCTATTGACTTTCTATTGAGTTGACCAGTTACTCTGTTCAGTAACAATTAATGTAAATCCTTTATGTATAATGTATTATACATGTATTCATAATAATTGTTGTAAAACACACATATATATATATATATTACATACTTTCATAAACAAATGTAACCAGCGTTAAAATGTATTATAATATATGAAGGTTTGTTTATCGTGTATTAATGCAATATACTTTTTAAAGGTGTAACAATGAATACAAAGTAGTTTAATGTATTATAATTGAGGTCACAATTATTCGTGAGATCCTAAAAGGAATTATAAGGTGCATTACAAAGCATAATTAATGCATTATATATAAAGGCTTTAGGTAACGTGTTAATGTTGATTCTTTTAATTTAACGAATCATTTTAATTAATCTTTTACAAAGTCTTGTAAATTTTTATAAAAGGTTTGAACCATTCTAATGAATCCTTTACTAGATGAACTGAATCAATTTCACTAGAAGTTATAAATAGTCATATCCGTTTCAAAATGAAGCAAGTTTGGTGTACTTAGTGTTTGTGAAATGTATGGTATATATATATATATATATATATATATATACATATATATATTTAGAATAACTGAGTAATAAACTCATGAATTGCATGTTAATCATTCATTCCTCCACTTAATAAAAAATATGTATTGTTTATATTAATGTAACTTAATGTATCTAATGTTATATGTATATATATATATATATATATATATATATCATTCCTCCACTTAATAATAAAGAATATTGTGGTATAATTTTTTATTAATTATACCTATATTGTTATTTAAATTGTTATCAACCAAATTATAAAGAATATTGTGACGTTTTTTTCTGACAAAAGCGGACAATATTTTATTGAGAATTACTTTACATTTACATTTATACCACTCTTTTATCCAAGGTGACTTAAAGGAGAAAAAAGCTTGACCAATTGTGCTACCATACCAAAAACCTGACAGGCTACTTTGACAGACACACCTGAATTCTTTAGTTGATGAATATACAATTGTATCTTTCACAAAGCATAAATATATTATACTGTGATTGTGATTAACTCCACTTTTGTTTTTACACAGCATTTTAATTTATTGTGCATGCACATGTTGACAAATACAAGGCAGAGCATAAATGTTCAATATGTAATGATGGAGGTAACAGCTATATGTTATAGAGTCCACAGCTGTGCATTGTTCCACACAGGCAGGGTGGCTGCAAACACACAGCATGTGAAGTAATATGAACACATATTCTTATCGGATGCAGATTTTTTCTGCTGCAGCATGTGGCAGTGTGGTTGGCTGGCAGTAGCAGTGGAGGGGCCGCTGGCCTGCGCCGGGGGGCATGCTAAGGATAATTGGAGGGCCGGCATATTGAGAATGAGGCCAGGCAGCCCAGTCTGCTCAGGGGGGGTCAGCGCTTTGCACTCTGCACTCACAGCTGGTCATTAGTGACCCACGCTGAAAGGAATATGGAGGTATGCTAAAAAACCTATTAAAATTTTAGCTCAGTAGCTCTGACAACATTACAGGAGAGAGGTGAGGGAGAGAGATTAATCTTTATTGGGCGATTAGCGAATATGGCCTCCATCCGCTGAAACGGGACACACTGGGGGTTGCCAAGTACAGAGCTGACACACACAGACGAAAGCCGAAATGTATTCGAAAGTGAACATCACTATGTGGTTCTCACTCTGAAGGGAAGAACGCTTGTAGCAGGCAGTCTGAAGGGTAAGTACATTTGAATTCATTCAAATTATTTAAACTTGGGTACTTTTTCCTGTCGATTGTCCTTGGGTGTTTGATTGTTACTTTAAATATCAGGTAAGATCTTCAATAAATTACCTCAGGTTTCAAAATAAATTCCAAGGGCATGCAACGTAGTATTTCATTATTGTAAATGGTGAAATTCATTTCTTGAAGTGACTATTGCACGTATCTTTAGCCTTCTAGGCGGGCCCTTTATATGGTGATCCAGCTGTTTATTTAGTTTATTTAAACTCAATACATGTGGCTTTTACAACAGTTTGTTATGAGGTCCAGTCATTGTAACCATGAGAGTGTAAGTCGAAAGCAAGAGTCATGTTCAAACGATCTTAAAGGGACTTTACATTTTATAAAGATTGTATTGATCATATAACTTTAAGATGCTAGCTTAATATTCCACAAAAAAATCTCAGGGCTACGACATTAGTATTTATTGGGCAGTTAGCGTATGTGGCCTCCATCCGCAAGAATGGGGCACAATGGGGATTCCATGCACACTGACACTAAAGCTGACACACACACAATAAGGCTGAAATCTGTTCAAACGTGAACAACACTGTATCGTACTTGCTCTGAAGGGCTTGTAGCAAGCACTCTGATGAGTGAGTATATCTGGATTCATTCAAATGTATTTACACTTGTGTACTGTCACTGTACCTACACTGTAGTATGTCCTGCTGATTGTCTTTGGGTGCTTGAAGGGTTTAAATACCAGGTAAGATCTTAAGCAAGTTACCTCAGGATTCAAAATAAATTGCAAGGATGCACAATCTAGGATCTCTTAAATGGCTAAATACATTTTTTTGAAGTGACCGTCGCATATACCTTTCATTAACAGCCTTGTGGAAGGGCCATTTATGAAGCAATTCGGTTTTTTACTTTTATTTGGAACAGCCCATTGTGTAGCAAAAATACTTTTTGACATTTACCCTAAAACTGATGTAGCCTTCACAACAGTTTGTTGAGAAGTTCGGTCATTCTAACCGCAGTACTGCAGGGTAAGCCAAAAGCAAGAGTCATATTCAAAGGTTCAAAAGCTCCAAGAGTGACTTTAACTTGAGTGTTTCACTCATATAACTAAAGATGCTAGCTTAATATTCCAAAGAAAAAATATTCTATTTCAAATTGGTGCTGGTGTCAGGGGTCAAAAAAACATGTGTTAATGAGATTTTGCATTATGTGGAAAACAAACACGGTTTTGAGGATGCACAACAAAAAAGGTACACCTTGAGGGAAAAAAAGCACTCGACAAAACACTGCAAAATGACCAACAACCTTGTCCAACCTCGAAACAAAAGAATCCAGGATCTGAAGGTAGATAATAAAGACAAAGAAAGAAGAAAAAACTTGGCCTCAGCATCTCCTTTTATCACCCGCATTAATTTGTTCTCCAGAACAACAAATGATTTTTCCAGCTCTTGTGAGAATTTTGTTTTTCTTTTATGTGCTTCTCAGACATTAATTATATATTTTTATATAGAATATGCAAAAAGAAATCTGAATGTTGGAAGGCAAGGTGATTAAATATTAAACAATGCAGAAATCATTCTGTTACCTAAAGGGATGCTATTTCTTTTTCTTCTTTCCCCCTTCCTCTTTTTTGTCATCTTTATGTGTTGAAAATTCCTTTAAAGTATTGCATACTCTAAAGGCATGCATGGTAGACCTGGGCGAAGTTTGTTTCAGACCCCAGCTATTTATTATGGAGCGTGAGGCCGGGTCACTTCACTAAACTAATGTGTCATTACTCACGGCTACAGCACTGACCAAAGCGCTTGCAATATGCATTGAGTTTGAATTATTTCTCTGCCCCCTGCAGCAACATTGAGGAAGGAGGCAAATGAAGGAGAAAGACTAGAAGAGACAGACTGAAAGAGAGAGAAATGTGCAAAAAAAAGGAGGAAAGAGGACATTCTGCACAGTTTTGGTCTGATCCTAAGGGAAGCATTAGCAAACCTTTGAAGGGGGAAAAAGGCATCTGCACCATAACCGAGACTAACACTGCAGGGTGAGGGGGTCACAGTCCATTCCACCATGTTGCTATTTTTGGTAGCCAGGCCTGGGGAAGAGGAGGGGCTGAGGGAGGCTTGGAGTATTCTGCGCTCAGACTGAGAGGAAACTTCACGGCAGGTCTTCGTCGGTGTTAAGCGGATGCTCTCATCCAGTAGCGGCGGTAAACAAACGCAATCGGTAGGGTGGGTTCAGGGCTTGTGTCCTCCTGGTGCAGTAGACCTGGGGCTGAGAAGATCAAGGAGACTCTGGCAAAGGAGGGCTGTTCTCTTTGTGCATGTTGTAAGCCTGCAGGGCTCTGACTCACATACAGTACCTGAATCAATCCACTGCATCATCTCACACTCTCTCAGAGACTGTCAGCTCTGTTCAACTTGTTTCACCCGAGGAATGGTTGGGTACTGAAACATCATGCCCATTCAAACTGCTCAGATTTTTGAGCCAAGTGGATTTTGAATGCAACTTCCAAAAATATATTTGTATGTTTGAAAATGTAAGTGCAAACCACTGCTTAGCAGAACCACTAAGTTGTTAAAATTGTTCTTTTTCTTTAGGAGAGTCTTATCTAACCTACGGAATCAAGTAAGCCACATCTAGGGAAATGAAACATCGTTAATTATCAAAATAATTTAACAATCCTGGTCCTGGATCTGATTACTTGTAGAAATTCTGGTTTCGATTCATTAACTATTTAATTAACAATTATTCAATACTTCTAAGGAATAAATACAAATTATTTTTATCGGGGGGGGTTGCAAATCCATTTGCAATGTATGTGATAGTTTCTAAAATATATAGAATGTAAGATAATAAAACATTTTGGGGAATGATGACTTTTTTACTGAATTTTCACATTCTGTTTTAGAGGAGACATAAGTGCACATATAACTATATAAATATATAAAACAATACTAATAAAATACTTGATTTAATTTAGTTAATAGAAGTGAATTGATAAAGTTTGTTAATTTTAGTCAAGTGCCCAAACATTTTAACAGTACTGCATATTTAATGGTAGGTCTCTTGAAGCATCTTGGAGACATTGCCAGAAGTTCTTCTGGATTTAGTCTGTCTCAGTTCGTTATGTTTCATGTAATTTTTTTTTAGCACTGTTTAATATTAAGAGGTGTGTGTGTGTGTGTGTGTGTGTGTGTGTGTGTGTGTGTGTGTGTGTGTGTGTGTGCACAGTGTTGTGAAAGTTACTTCCAAACTGTAATACATTATAGATTACTTGTTACTGTTATTTAAAAGTCATTCATTATCTTAAAATTATTATTGTCTCAGAATTGTAATGCATTACATTACTCCTGTATTACTTTTGAGCTACTTTCACCAAAATAGCTACAGAAGTAGATCTTAACATTCTAAAATGACAAAATGTAGCCTACTAGAGCCCTACACGTGCCTCAAATTTAGGCCCTAGACCGGCCCTGGCCCGAGACGCTCAGGCCAGCAGTCCTACATAGCCACGCCTCCTGTCAATCACTCAGCACGTCACTCGTATCATCTCATTCACCTCAAGCCTTTTGACCTAGCGGGTTACTATTTGTAAATAATGTTCACTCATTAATGTCTTGGGCAAGTTCATGCAAGCCAAATCTGCGCATTTTTAGAACAAATACTGAACTCGTGAAACATCAGTATTATCGAGTAGCCTATATGGCAAAAAACAAATAAAACACATCTAAAGACTAACTTTGTGCGCTTACGCATTTAGTGTGTTATATATGTTATTATTATCCCATTTATGAGCCTTAAAACATCTTAAAATGCACACATGTAAGTCGGGAAAATCAAAAAACCCTACCGGTCTCCATTTTTGGACCTCTGTTTTATAAAAACCTGTATTCGGCCCAGTGTTTATCTTTTTATGTTACTCCATTAAGAAATCTAATATAAATACAGTAAATGTTCTTCTGTTGGCCTCATGTATTCACTTAAGAAAACCGAAGCCCATATTTAAATGGTATTGTTGGAGATCCTTGATTTGCAGTTAGACCCCCCCCCCCATTACTGCATGAACTCAAGCACATTTATCAGCTAAACATAAGGGTTAGTGCACCCAGAATTAGAATAGTCATTATTTTGCATGTTGTTCAAACCTAAGTTTCTTTTTCTACTGAACTAAAAAGAAGATATTTTGAAGAATGTTGGGGGGGGGGGGTTAGCTTCACTTCAGAAGTTAATTTGATATTTTCTTAATATTTAAAATGGGTTTCTGGATTTCGTTTGATATAACTAAGAGATTATTCACAGATGAAAGCGGTCCAGCAGAGAAAGGTTTTTGGACACATTGGTTCCACAGTCAGCTAGCTAATCTGTGAGAGCAGTCTTGCAAAACAAACCATCACCCTCGCAAAGGACCAGCCACCTGCCTCTGATTTCCCTGAACAACCGTGCACATCGTCACTGAAAACACACACACACATTTTGTGGTCTCCGTAGGTCAACACACTGTTGAACAAAAACATGCTGGAAGATCAAATGATGACAAAATAACTTCATAGCATAAATCACTTTTAAAAGAAGTCTTCAACAATCAGAATAGCCTCCAAAAAAAGATCATATTGAAATGCATAAGTTTTCGTCAGACCGGAATAAACAAATCTACGGAGGAGAGCCAAAGTGGTGTTGCTAATGCTTCCCCTTTGGAAAGGCCTGCGTTTGGCCCCGTGGGCAGAGGAATGATTGGCAGGCAGAGGAAAGCAGGAGCGAGACCCAGAGGGGAATGAGCGCGGCAGGGATTTGGCATCACCAACCCCCCCACCCCCCCTCCATGTTTTGAAATCTAAGAATAAACAGCGATAAGGCTCCAAACTCTTCCCGCCGTTTAATCTTGCCCCCCTCCACCCTGTCTCACTGGGCAACCTATCTCTCAAATGGACTGGGAGGGAAGGAGTGGGCATGCATGGCTGCTCTCACCTGCGCAGGCTGGCTGTGCGGGCAGGAAGAGCCCCCTGACTACTGCGCTAATCGCCTTTAATAGGAAGCTCCAGTGTCTCTGCTTATGATTCTTCCCCAACTGTCTTTCTCTTCAGTGATTAAAGGCATCCGTCAAGATTCATTCCCCTTCTACTGTATCCCATTATATGGTATTTCATATGTCCTCTCCTAGACAATGTCTTGTCTGAATTTGTAGACCGGTATTTCTCAAACTTATCATGTCAAATATCACCCTTCATCAAGTCAGACCTTCTAAGTACCCCCTAAATACAATGATATTCTCCTAATTTATGTAAATCTGTGAGCATGCCATCGAGCAGCTAAACAACACAACAATAATGAGATTAATAACTGCACATATTTATCTCCCTTTTTTGCAGTCCAGTTCACATAGTATGGAATTTGGGACACTGTAACCCATTCTAAAAACAACACTTTAACATATTAGGGGTTTAAACTCATAAACATATATAGAATTACATTACTTGAAACAGTATAAAATTTGGGGCCAACAATATTATTTTAATATCTCTTATGCTCACCAAGCCTGCATTTATTTCTACAAAATATATTAAATATAATTTCAAATTCATAAATATAAAATATTATTACAGTTTAAAATAGCTGATTTCTATTATAATTTTACTTTAAATATAATTTATTCCAGTGATGGCAAAGCAGAATTTTAGCAGCCATTATTCCAGTCTTCAGTGTCACATGATCATTCATAAATCATTCTAATATGCTGATTTACTGCTCAAGAATTTTTTTACTGTTGTTTAAATGTAAAAAAAAAAAGCATTTCAGTTTAATATTTTTCTGGAAACCATAAAACATTTTACAGGATTTTTAATGAACAGAAAGTTCAAAATAACAGCATTTTTTAAAATAATTATCTGTCGCTTTTGATCAATTTACTGCACCCTTGCTCAATAACAGTATATTCATTAAAATATGAATAAAATAAAAATATTGTTTAGTTTTGTTGTTACATATGAACTTTTCAGAAATTTCTGATTTTGTTTTACATTGACACTTTAGGTTCTTTCATGTATCCTTCACATTAAAGCAAAGTTTGTGTGAGAGATTGAGGTTTGTTTTTTTACCAGTATATTTACAACACAAAGGAAGATTTATGGTGGCCTTGTTAAGTCTGAGTGTTTTGTGTAATGTTTTTTTGTAAGAGTGAGTATTTTACCTATATTTTACAGCACACTGTGCAGATTACGAACCTCTGTGAACTGTGTCCTGATGACCAGGAAGCTGCTGCAGCATCATTGCTATTATTCAATTACCTGCATCACACATAAAGACAAATTATGAATGAAAAATGTGGCAGGGTGAGTGAGAGAAAACTGATGAATAGAAAGTCATAAACAGAGTGAGAGAGAGAGAGAGAGAGAGAGAGAGAGAGAGAGAGAGAGAGAGAGAGAGAGAGCAGTCGGGGTGGCCCAGTGTCAGCCGACATATATAATTACAGGAATGGTTCTCTCTCCCTAAACCATTATTTATTTTAGCAGTTCTGACCCACTGCTGTGGCTCTACCACCCTCACTGCTGCCAAAAAGTGGCTTTTTAACTGAAAGCTTTCCAAACAAGCCTCACTAGTACTTGGCTTCACTCCAAGAAACTGTGTATTTTGGTGAATCTGGCCAGTTTTACTATGAGTCTGTGCTGGATCGGAACTACTCAAGTAGCTAATTTGTGTGTGTTTGTGTGACTATTAGTTTGTAACACTTTGTGTGGGTTGTGCATGTATATGCATGCGTGTGTATGTGTGACTATACACAAATGGTGTGAAAGTGAAAAGTTTTAGCCTCGCTAAAAGGTGTGTTAAAAAAGACAGAATGAGAAGCTAAGAGACTGAAACAATCATATTTAACAGTGTGATTGCAGATTAGAACAGAAGGTTGCAGTGTTTTGTCTTTTTTTTAAGTTAGTCTTCACTTCCTTCTGTTTGAGCAATCTGGTCCGGTCCTCTCCGCTCAAATATTTTTTATATTGCAGACAGGTGGAAGAAATCCAGATAAGGGCTCTGAATGAGAGGTTAAAATAACTAAGTTAAGGTGTGAATAGGCACTTGTCAGAAGTACAGGAAAATGTCACTCATCGCATGATTAAAGTTCAGCTCTGTACTGGCAGCTTTCCTCTGTTCTGAAAAGAGTTGATTTAAATTTAACAGTAGGCCTATCTGTGCTTTTATTGATGATTAGAAGCAGTGTTGGGAAAGATACATAAAAGATAGCTTGTCGAGCTACAAGCTACACATGATTTAAGAGAGTTAACCTAGTCAAGCTACTCTTTTGAAGTAGTTAAATTAGTTAGCTACATAGGCTAATAATAAAAAGAAGACAAATTGTAAAAAATAAAGCTTTACATTTTAAAAAGCAATAAAGAGGTGAGTGTGTTCACAGTAAAAAAAAAATACTTTTTAAGATTTCATCGATTAAAATTATTTTTCTTCATGCCTAGGAAGCACAATTTAACATAAAATCACACTTTTGTGTATATGTATAATATACTCAATACACAACAAAAGTGTCACCGAAACTGAGTTAGTTTAAGGATAAAACACTAATATTAAATTTAATCCCTCCATCCAATGTATTGCTTCTTTCCTGAATAAACTTATTCATTTCTTATTTATAGATGCACACACATATTTATTTACACATATTTATTTATTAACAACTGCTAATACAATACCTAATAAATCTATCCCATTCCATACCCCATCAAGAACAAAACTGCAGTAATGCTCCTGTAATTTCTGACTGTTTATGTGAGCAAGTTACTACAGGACATTTGTTAGTGCTTGCAGATGGATGATAACTACTGTTTTACATTACATTACAGTGAAGCACTTCCACTCTTTCACATTTCACTCTTTATTCTTTCCAAAGGCGATGAGTTAATAGTGACCTTTGGCCCCTGTTAGCTCTCACAGTGTGTTACCACTGAGGCACGTGAGACTGCTAAAACACACCCTAGTGGACAAATGCCTACACTACAGGCTCAGGATCAGAGGAACAGCATTAAGCCAAAACACACTGTAAACAAAAAAACACTGTCCAATAGAGTCATAATATTCTGAGAAAGAGATCTACTTGTGCATGTGTGTCAGTGTGGTTTCTGGTTTATTTTTTTTTAAAAGCTAGTAGCAGCATTATTAAGCTTTAAAGAAGAGCTGAAATACGTTAATAAAAATGCATGTGTGTGTGTGTGTGTGTGTGTGTGTGTGTGTGTGTGTGTGTGTGTGTGTGTGTGTGTGTGTGTGTGTGTGTGTGTGTGTGTGTGTGTGTGTGTGTGTGTGATAAATGAGCCAAAACAATAAAAGGTGGCCCCTAACTGAAAGATGCACACTGTCAAAGAAAATAAATAACTTCAAGCCTCATCACCTTCTGAGAAAAAAAAAATTAATATGCAAATATATCAGCGAGTTTACGTTTGTTTACAAAGCTGCTGCTTTTGTGTTGAGCAATTAAGAGCGAAAACATTTCTTTCTTCTCGCTCTCTTCCCATGAATACACGTATCTGTAGAGATTTTATGTAAAAGCTGGCAAATGCATGCAGATTATTAATGCAAATGCCATGCAACTTTTTTCGTTTGTTGACATGAAAGGAATGAATGCCGGATACAGCATATCCTGTGGGCTATGGGTTGCAGCAGGACCGCACACTACACTAACACCTATAATTTTCTCTCCCTGCATCATCTCAGCAACAGTGGCAGAATCGAGCCAATCGCATCCAGTTGGACACAGGGGACAGGCATTGTCACAACGCATGAGAAAAGCTACTCGCATCAACTCACCCCCCTCTGCCTCCATCTGAGATATTAATAATTCTAATGAGGATGATGATGACCAGGGCAAAGCGGCCTGGGCGAGCAGCCCCATAGGCAGGCTTGTCGGAATAACCTCCTGCTCCCTGGATCTTCCGTCCGAATACATATACAGATATATTTGGACACAACCATGCAAATCAGTCTAGGATACACCCTGCGGAGAGGCAGCGGTCGATCCCCCACGGAGAGAATGCTGTCCTTCTCCCTGACCTGTGTCACCCGGAATCAGCAGTCGCTCCTCAGCCGTCCCCCTGACCCACACATTAGCATCTATGTGCTGTGCATTGTTTGCTGGCTTCTTAATGCAGTGTAATGCAGTATGCTGAATATGCAGTAAAAGGCCTCGGCAGAGAAGGCGGACAGAATGTCCTATGGGTAGGAAATGCTAATTGTTGTAATCCTACAATTCATTGCTTGTGTTTTTTTTTTAAAGGGATAGTCCACCAAAAAAAGTTAATTCTGTCATCATTTACTCATCTTTGTGTCTTTACAAACCTGTCTTTCTTTCTTCAGAAGAACACAATAGAAGATATAAAAACAATTTTTGGTAACCAAACAGTTTCGGTTCCCGTTGACTTATAATGGACATGTAATACAAGTCAATGGGAACTGAAACTGTTTGTTAGCAACATTCTTTAAAACATCGTCTTTTATGTTGCACAGATGAAAGGAAGTCATACAGGCGTAGAAGGACCTGAGGATGAATAAATGAAGATCGAATTTTCATTTTTAGGCGAACCATCCCTTTAAGGGGTTTGTTGCTATGCTGTAGAATTTTTTACATGGGTTAGAGACAGAGAGTTAATGTCATCTTGACTGTGTGTGCACAAGTCAATAGCTAGAAAAGTGCCATTGCTCATCCTGAGAGGAATTTCTCTCATCCTTTTAAGATGTTTTCATGTGACTCGAGATCAATGCCTTTTTATTTCTTTGAACAGTGCTGGATCAATAGTCGGCCGCTGTGAAGAGTGTGACCACCGAATGACGAGCCATGTGAAGCCATCTCTTTCTCTGACTCAGAATCTCCAATTTGTTTCCTGCTGCAACAAAATATTTTTCATAATCAGTGGCTTGTCTTAAAATATCTCAACATCCTTAAATCAATATATACCTACATTATAAGCAAAATTGCATATATTTCACAGTAAAATATACATTAAGCATGTTTTCACATAATGTATGTGTATATCAAACATAAAAATAAGTTCTATATATATAAGTGTTATGATGTATGTACAATTTTACTTCTAAAGCAAGCAAGAATTTTAGATTTTTTTATTATTTTGAAATAAGTTTGTAATGCTCACAAAAAAGCTAATTTTATTAATATTTTATTACTATATTATTTTATTAATATAATAATATTTTGTGGAACTCTGATATATTTTTGTATCAATAACATGAATGTCTTTGTTGTCATTTTGATGAATACAATGTGTCATTGGTGAATAATATGATTTATTTTATTTATTTATTTGTCAGTTGAAGTTCATATAGGTTTGGAGTAAATAAATAAATGATGACAGAATTTTCATTTTCAGTGAACTATTCCTTTCAAAGACTATTTATATATTTGTACTGGAAAACAATACAAAATTAAATTTAACTGAAATGATTTTTGCTTCTCTCTCTCTCTCTCTCTCTCTCTCTCTCTCTCTCTCTCTCTCTCTCTCTCTCTCTCTCTCTCTCTCTCTCTCTCTCTCTCTCTCTCTCGCTCTCTCTCTCTGTTGCAAAGATTGGCTATGGAATAGATTAGTGCTCTGCAACATCACTTCAACTCCCAGGCCAGCTAGTTTGTGTGCCCCCACTCCACATTTGTGTTTAATCTTATTTAAATGAAAGGGACTTTGGCAAGAAGGTGTCAGTGAGTGCCAGCCTGCACTCCGGAGCTGGGGAGGAGGATAATGCCCAGCTTGGTGGCAGTGAGAGCAGGATTGGGGGGGGGGGAGGCCGGAGGGTGGAGAGTCCGATCCAGCCCAGCAGGAAGCTCCAGATGTGAGGCCATGGAGCTGACAGCGATTGTTCCCTCTGGGAAAGAGTGTGGCTAACGTAGCTCAGAGAAAATGAAGAACAGAGAAAGAAAGACAAAGAGAGAGAGGAGAGGCCGAAAAGCTGCTGTAATTTATTCTTGTGAAATGGACACAGTTTGGAGTAAACCATAAGTGCAGAGGAACAGAGAGTCTTGTGAACTGTGAAAGTGTGAAGCCTCCAGCCCTCTGTTTTATGTGCAGAGGAAGTGATGATAGAGTCTCTTTGCCTGTTTTGGTCCTATACAGTATATGAATTTATTCAAAAAATATTTTTTACAATTCTTCTATTGTAAGCATGTTTTTCAATTTCTGTAATAACATTTATTTTTATGCCTTTGGAGGGGGATAAATTAAAAAACTGTCCTAACATCATAATGAAGAAAAAAAGTCTAATAAAAAAATACTTTGGCATATTTAAACACAGCTGCTTCACTTTTATTTGAAAAACGTTTGACAATTACTGTATATCAAACTCATGTGATGCAACTTCCCAAAACTCTGATATTCATGAACTATTGAACTATATCAGAACATGCTAAAGTAAATATCAACATTAAAATGGTAGTTCGCCCAATGTAAATTATGTTTTCAAATGATTTACCCTCATGTGGTTCCAAACTCATTTGACTTTTGCTTCTACTGTGAAACACAAAACAAATATTGTAAAGAATATTGTTATCCAAACTGTTTTGTGTCCCATTGACTTCCATTGTATGGTCCAAAAATAGTATTGAAGTCAATGGGATGTGAAACTGTTTGGTACAGTAAATAATGACAGAATTTTCATTTTTGGATGGACTTTAATCTCTTTAATGCAATTAACTATCCACATGTGGCCATGAACAACCAGACTTCTCGTAAATGAATGTGGCACACACTACTCTGAAACTTGCCCATTTTCAATATTTTAACCTCATATGTTCTAAAACGAGTTAATTATTTTCCCATGTTTTCCTCCACCACTGAACCAATCCAGTAAGTGTCTTAAGATGATCAAATATGTTTAAGCTCTCCATCTCTGTTGTTTGTGAGTTGGGGGTCACTTCAAGATATGTAGCTACAGTATGTGCCCCATATCTTATCATCCTGTTGTTACTTGAGAGTCGACAGTGTACACGTACAAATACACACATGCGCACTCACACACACCCATGTAGTGCTGCGTCAATGTGGCCGGGGGCTGAGAATGTGGTGGTGGGCCAGATAAGGGGCCGGTGGAGCAGGCGTAGTGTTCCGAGGACAGTCTGAGGACCGATAAGAGCAGATAAGATTCAGCCTACGAGTGCTTATAGGAACATATAAGCTGAGAGACCCTGCCACCAGCCCTCAAGACTGTGTGTGTCACTCCAGAGGCCCGAAAGAAGAACCTTCACACACATTTACACACCACCCCCAGTTCCTAAACGCTCAATTGCTTTCGCCTGAGCCCGAAAGAAGAACCTTCACACACATTTACACACCACCCCCAGTGCCTAAACGCTCAATTGCTTTCGCCTGAAGCCATACTGTGAGGAATTGGACATTTACATAGTGCTATAACAATAAATACATTTGATATTTATTTAATTAGGTACTTTAAATGCAATAAAACCCTTATGAGGGTTTTGCAATGCAAAAGCGGTTCAGTACGACTTTGTGAAAGGTCTGTAATGACACTGTTCGCTTTAAGACCTTATCTGGAGGTTTACTTCCAGACCAAGCATGAAATACGTCAATGTCAATGGAGACATTTTGAAGTTATAGCGGTGGATATTAAGGCCACGCATTTCTCATAAAACATGACCTTCATTTTCTCGGAGGAAGCCGCCAAACGGATCAGGAACTGTTTTGCATTTGATACTGGCTGGTGGGCCTGAGGTTTATTTTGAGACATTTATTGTAGCACAGGTGTTCTCTTTTCTGAGAATCAGGAACTAGATGGGTCTGCACGGACCACCATGCTCAGCCAAGTGTCGAAAGGACAGCTTAAACGAAACTGGCCCCAGAGGAGGTGCTGGCAGTGGGGGATAGATCGAGCAGAAGAGCCAATATGACCGTGCAAGCTGCCCTGAAAGGGAAGGAAGGAAACAGGGGCCAGTGGTTCCATCAAACAGACAGCCTCTCGGCTAAAGTCTCTCATGGTTGTGACCACACCAACCCCCTCAGAGTGAGAGCGGACTCCTGACTCTCTCACAGGCCCAAGAGTGAAAATAAACACCACATGCAGCGACCAGACCCCGCTGTATTTAATGAGGGGAAAGTGTTTTAAGAGGCTGCTGAAAAGTATGGGGCATGAAAAAAGAAGATATAAGTCATTCTTTGTATTCTGTTGGTTGTTCGATCATTTTTTTTTCTTTATCAGAAATGTCCTGAGGACAGGCTTTACTTTCTGAGTGAAACATCTCCAAAGAACCCATATATACAAATGTGTTTAATGTATTTCAAGGAAATAATAGGTGATACTTTTAACAACAAGCATGTTTTGATCAATGCTGCGACTACATCATGTACTAAAGGGGTCTCATTTTTGAAAATGAGAAAAATACATTAAAAATGCAACTCATGTTGTGTGACCAACAAAATTATGTGCTGAAACCAACATGCAGAAAAAAATATTAAAGGGGTCCTATTATGTTTTAATCAGTGTGTAGTGTATATGTTTGGGCATAAAAATATCTACAAAGTTGCACATCTCAAACTGCACTACAAAGGGAGATATCATTTTTCAAGAACTACAACAAATGGCTCATTTGGACTACAGCTTTGATTTCCGGTGTTTGTGATATCACAAAGCGGTCCTTTAGAATATCAATCAAATAAATACATGTCATTTTCATTTCATCTCGCATGTAATGTCTGGTGAAGCAGCGTTTGTGAGAGGAGCGCTGCTTTGTGTACAGCGTTACCGGGGAAACCTCGATCTCTACCCCTCCAACAGCACCTCCCGCTGGCAGAGAATTCATTTGCATACATGCCACCACAAATAGTGTAAGTCTGTGAGACTATAACAACAATAACGTTATCACTTTAATATGTTTTGTAATATCCGTGCGTGCAAAGGTTCTGCGTGATCCTCTTGTTCAATATTCTCACGGTCTGAATTGATATAACAATATTGAGGAACTTGCTGCTTTGGCAAGGGGCAGGGCAGTACTGTAACACCGTCTAAGCTGTTCACCAATTATGTGAAAAATAATGCGATTTTCGAAGCACCAAGCACAAGAGCATGTTCTTGTTCACCCCCACAACAAAATCAAGACTTTGTAAAAGAGCATAATAGGACCCCTTTAAGATAATTTGAACATATTTTGAGTCATTAAAGGGTTAGTTCATGCTAAAATTAAAATTATGTCATTAATTGCTCCCCCTCATGTTGTTCTAAATGCGTAATATGTTAGTTAATCTTCGGAAAACAAATTAAGCTATTTTTTATAAAATCGCAGAGCTTTCTGACCCTGCATAGACAGCGATGCAACTAACACGTTCAAGGCCCTGAGTAGTAAGGACATCGTTAATATATACAAATAGTCCATATGACATCAGTAGTTCAACCTTAATTTTATAAAGCTACTAAAATACATTTTGAGCAAAGAAAACAAAAATAACTTAATTCAACCATTATTTAACGAATTTATTCAACAATAGAACCCGCATGCACTGCACCTAGTTAACAAGCAGAGGAGGACGCATGCTGTACATAAAACAGGCTTCATAAACATGTCTGAAGATTTCAACAGAGAGAATGACTTGTCATTTTTTTGCCCAGTCTTACTTATTCGAACCAGAATTTACAGACGATGAACTAAGAGAGAAGATCAGAACACTGGCTCATGCATCAGCAACACCACAGACATGCATTGTGGCACTCTTGTGAATGTGTGTCAAAGACTAACACTGAAAAGAAGAAATTGTTGAATAAAGTCATTATTTTTGTTTTCTTTGCACACAAAAAGTATAATTTTATATTCATAACATTACGGTTGAACCACTGATGTCACATGGACTATTTTAACGATGTCCTTACTACCTTCTGGGCCTTGAACATGGTAGTTGCGTTGCTGTTTATGCAGGGTCAGAAAGCTCCTGGATTTCATAAAAAATATCTTAATTTCTGTTCCGAAGATGAACGAAGGTCTTATTGATTTGGAACGACATGAGGGTGAGTAATTAATGACAGAATGTTTGGTTGAACTAACCCTTTACATTTAAACCTTTCTTAAAATTTTATAAAAGTTGTAGAAAAAAAATATATATATTTTATATGGGGGGGGACAGTGGATACTGGGGTTAAAATGTGGCCCTGGACAAATCGAGCCCATCCAGCCCAAATAATTCCCCCTTAAATGTTTTGATGGGTTATAGGGCCTTAAATCTGAGCAAATAAATAAATAAGACAGGACAGAAATTAATTCTGAAAATAATTACTGAATTCTCGACAAATGCAACAAATTTAATAATGCATTTTTGTCACATAGAAAAACACTTGACAGTAAAGCATTGATTTTGACCTATACTTCAAGGTTCTTTATTATTTGTCACATACACAATCATACAGGGTATAATAAGTAGTGAAATGTTAGCGTCTTGGAAAGTAATTATTTGAAATGTTATTTTGAATTGAAATAATTTGAAATGTCTTGGAAAGTAATAATTTGAAATGTTACTTCTGGAAAGTAATAACGACTGTCTTCTTTTGAACACAAAATAAGATTTTGTAGAATGTTACCAAACCATTTTGATTACCCTTTATTTATATGGACCAAAATTTCTTGAATTTATCAAATTATGTTCCACAGAAGAAATTAATTCATACAGGTTTGGAATGACATGATGTTGAGTAAATGATGTCAATTTTCATGTTTTGGGTTAATCTCCCTTTAAGAACATTATTATTTGTAAATAATAATCACCTAATTTATATGTATCTTTAACCTTTAGCCTTTAAATTAAGGTGATACATACAAATAGTGTGTATATCTCATTAAAGAAATTGTGATTCAGTGTTGTATAGAATATATTGAGGACTTTTTACTAATAGGTTCAAGGTTCAAGGTTTCTTTATTTGTCACATGATAAATTATACAGGGTATAATCAAAAGTGAAATGTAGTAATAAATGTAATAAAATGTAATAAAACCAATTATTAGTAATAAATGTAATAAAACCAAGAGGTGTGTTTTCCTAATTTTTTTAAAGGAAACTTTAGCAGTTTTGAGGCTTAAATTGAGTAACTGATTGAACTAAAAAAATAAGGAAATAGGAAGAGAATTAGCTCAATTTTGCGGTTTTATTTTAGAGGTGATTGTTAGTTCCCATCATGCTTTGCATATAGCTGGATGGAGAGTACATTTTGAAATTAAATGCTATTTTATGTGTTTTTGAGTTAAGGGAAACATCTATTAATGTTTAATGTTCAGTTATGTTTGATATTTGAAAGAGTTAGGTTGAAGTTTCCATTGCACAGTGCAATAGTTACCATTGTGCAGAAGAGTAGCGCTTATGGATACTACTCCTATAAAAACAATTAAGCTATGTTTAGAGAGCAGCAGCTTTGCTATTGCTAGACTAGACTAGACTAGACTAGACTAGACCAGACCAGACCAGACCAGACCAGACGAGTAGAGTAGAGTAGAGTAGAGTAGAGTAGAGTAGAGTACTATCCAGTATTTCTGAAGTATTTTTCTAGTTGAGCTGTTAGGCTGTATACAGTCTTTAAAATGTACAAAATTACTAAAAGTCAAATACAAACAGGCATCACTAAAAATCACTGTATTTTGAAAGTCAACTTAAAATAGGCTAAATGAGCAAATTTCACTAATTATATTACATTTTCATAGATTAATTAATTTAGGAGATTTTACATGATTTTGACTCAAATATAACGACTCAAATATAATAAGTGTAATATTGTTACCATCATTTTTTTAAGTAAATAGGCCGTTCCTTTTCTAATAAATAGCCTAATAATAAACTACAATTTGTAGTAAAAAAAAAAACTAAACTAAACATGAAGAAATTACAACATACCTTATATAACATTTAAATATTCCCCAACATGTAATTACAGTAACATTTATAATAAATACATTTACATTTAGTAATTTAGCAGACGCTTTTATCCAAAGCGACTTACAATTGGGGAATACATAAAGCGATTCATCTTGAAGAGGCAAACAGACAGAGGAAGTGCCCCTAACACCAAGTCTCAGACATTGTTCAAATAAGTACAAGCTAGTAAGAGAAGGAATAAATAAAGAGAAAGACAGTTGTTGTTTTTTTCAGTTATGTTCAGTTATGAACATAAATACATTCTGCCAAAACAGGCTATTTGTGTTAATAACTTAAAGTTAAATATGGTGCTGAATTGAAAAGCCATGAGCGTTTTCCAAGATACCTCATTGTCGTGGCTGTTTTCAGCCGCGTTAAAAAGTGCGAAAAAGCGTTAAAAAGTTGGGCCTCTCGTATACAGCGTGACAAGGGTGCCGTTAAGGTAAAACGTGCTGACAAACGTAATGTGTGAGAATAAGCGAAGGAGGGAGCAAAATAGAGGAAGGTCTGGTCATTCTTTAGCTATGTGGTGGGTTGAGAAAGTTCGGCCGGTCTCCCCTGATAAGGCAATTCGTGGAAATCCTAAGGGGTTAGCCGTTTGTTGCTTCTGTCCCTTTTTTCATCATTTCCTTCAGCGTAGTTACTCAAGAGGCCATGGTCAGCTAAGACAGGCTGATAAGGAAATAAGGGGTCTGATAAACGTGCGTGCGGAGGCCATGGGGAGTACAGTCGGGGAGAAGAGAAGCCGGCAGAATAAACAAAGCAGTACCCTGCTCTCTATTAAAGAGATTAATTGCAGTGGTGACACCTTTGCCACTGACAGGCATCAACAAGGAACTTGTCTTTGACTTTGTCTCATTGTGGGGAGGAGCAGCATGCGTGTTAGTTCATTGAGGAGCCCCGTCTCACTGCGCTGGGAGCAGATGCTGCTCATTGGCAGGCTTTCAAGCCCTTTTATGAATGTTAAAACTCACATATCAAAAGAGCCTCGCGACAGCTTGACAAGTCTTACAAAGGTCTCAGATATTAAAAATTAATATCTATTCATTATTGCCCACAGTTGATTCAAAGTCATGGTTGGATGCATGGAGGTTTGCACAAGATTTCTCTCTAGCTGTTGGGAGGTTTCCAGGTAGAAGAAGCAACACTTTACGCCTTTCAAAAGAGTCTTTTGATTAAAACAAATTAGAATAATAATGTTAACAGCACAGTTTCCAAAACTGTACACATCTTAGAAAAAAAAATAGATTTTTTATGCAAAAGACATATTTGTGTGTAGACATATAAGCACGCTCAATATATATATATATATATATATATATATACAGAGGGGAAAATATATTTGATCCCCTGCTGATTTTGTACGTTTGCCCACTGACAAAGAAATTATCAGTCTATAATTGTAATGGTATGTTTATTTGAACAGTGATTTGAACAGAAAAATCCAGAAAAACGAATTTCAAAAGAGTTATAAATTGATTTGCATTTTAATGACTTAAATATGTGTTTGACCCCTTCACAAAACATGACTTAGTACTTGGTGGCAAAACCCTTGATGGCAATCACAGAGGTCAGACATTTCTTGTAGTTGACCACCAGTTTTGCACACGTCTCAGGAGGTATTTTGTTTCACTCCTCTTTGCAGACCCTCTCCAAGTCATTAAGGTTTCGAGGCTGACTTTTGGCAACTCGAACCTTCAGCTCCCTCCACAGATTTTCTATGGGATTAAGGTCTGGAGACTGGCTAGGCCACTCCAGGACATTAATGTGCTTCTTCTTGAGCCACTCCTTTGTTGCCTTGGCTGTGTTTTTGGGTCATTGTCATGCTGGAATACCCATCCACGACCCATTTTCAATGCCTTGGCTGGCTTCAATGCCCTGGCCCTGGCGGGACATGGTGCCATCCATCATCCCTTTGATGTGATCCCTTTTGGGGTAGTTGCGTGTTTGTTTTGGTGATTTCAAATATCAACATTGGCTACAAGAAATCACTTACCCCACCTTTAAGTTTCAAAGGTCTTTATTTGTATAAAATGAATTGCATTGTATGGAAAGAGTACTGTGAAATCACAAAATGATTTTGACAGAATTTCTGCATATCTTTGCTGTTCCTTTAAGACTATGTTATGATTGGAATGGTATACATTATTGTTCATTAGGATGGACCAAGTTATGAAATATTGAATAGGCATTTAGGTGTAAACATGGACGTTTTTTTAACATGATCATGAGTGTGATAATACGCTACAAAATTTTGCAGCTAAGTTTTCATAAGTGGGCTGGGCGGACATGGGAGGGATCTTTACATTTGTGAACATCAAATTATTTTATTTCAAAAGAGCAATGAAACGGTGTTTCCAAGTCCCCTTTAAACCAACTCAACCAGACAGATCTGTGTCTGTGCGTACGGGTGACATTCACAGCTGTAGGATCAGTGTGAACAGTGAAAGTGCAGAATGTTCCATAGACGGCAAGCGTTCTTCTTTTGGCTCTCAGATAAAGGCATGGAAATGAAGGGCAAGTTGACTGAGCAGTAAGTACAGCCAACCGAGTACAGATCAGAAGAAATCCCTCGCTTCAATTAGTCATTCTTTTCCTTTCCATCTTTCTCTCTACTCCTTTTTTCCCTGAGATCTGATTAGAAATGTATTCCTGGATCTCACCGGCAAAATGAAAGAAAAAAAGAATGAGAGAGAACGTGCAGGATAAAGATAATCCAACAGCTTAGGAGATACACCATAAAGTCAAACCAGGGCACAGAGGATACTTAAGAAAAAGAAGAAGAAGAAGAAGCATCAAGACAATGGTTAAAGAATAGGCCAGCTTTAATGAGTCAGTGGCCAAAAAAAGAGGAAAGAGGGGAAAGAAAAGCTGGCTTTAAAGTATCCTTCATTAGCTCCTCAACTGATGTCACATCTACTGGCAATCTCACAGCCATGAAGACAATAAAGCAACAGCAGCCATCTAGTGATTACAGCGTCCCAGACACAGACACTGAGTAGTATGACAAAGTGTACATACGAGTGTATTAACTAGCACGGTATCCAATGAGAAAAATGTTGTGTATGCATCCATACAAGTTCACACAATCATTGAAAAGAACTATAACATTCCGCCTACTGTATGATAACGCATGATAACAGACACACAATCAAATATAATTACAAATGCTAGTATATAAATATATTGTAGCTAAATTAGTCTGACTGGCTGTTCATGTTGCAGAGTATCATGGGCATGTTGTTTTGTTCTCACCCTCTTACAGAAGTGTAGCGCATGTAATGGAGTGGTTTTATGATGCGTTTGTTAAACTATAGCTTACTCTGTGTGTCTCAAATTATATATATTTTTTAAAGCATATAAAAAGTGTTTGGATGTATATGTATGTGTGTGTGTATATATATATATATATATATACAAACACTATCATTCAAAGGTCTGGTAAGTTTAATATTTTTAAAGAAGTCTCTTATGTTTAGTAAGGCTGCATTTATATTAAATATTTTTTAATTTATTCCTTTGGTGGATTTGAACAGATCTTTTTATTATCAATGCTGAAATCAGTTATTTTTAAACAAAACTGTGATTTTTTTAAAGGATTATTTGATTAATAAAATGTTCAAAGGATCTGCATTTATTTGAAATATAAATATTATAAAACACTGTCAATATTTTTACTTTCACTTTGATTAATGTGTCATTGCTGAAAAGGATATAGATTTATAAATAAACAAAAAAAGAAGAGAAATATTTCTGGCCATAAAAGTTTTTAACAGCAATGTACATACATGGTTGTGGTGGTGTTTACATTTCAGTTCATTTTATGTGCTTAGTTCAAAGAGGTTTCTACTTTTGCTGGGTAGTATAAATACATTCCAAGACATGCTACATCTAGGTTTTGTCCTTGGTAAAGGGTCTAAGGTCACAAGTCTCTCCCCCTCTCTTAGGTGGGGCAACGGGCCTGGCCGTTTGCCAAAGACTCCGTCCTACCACGACAAGGCCACTCATTAGACTCCCAAAGAGCAGGAGGAAACTGGCTAGACAGGGTCTCACAAGGGGACAGGTATTGATCAAGGATCAAACACACCCACACACACACTCATACATTCTCACACACAAGCACACTCGTACACAGCAACTCGAATAAAGGGTGTCAATTGGGGGATGCGAGGAGGAGAGCGAGAGGATGCTTGATGAAATAGAGGCCAATATGTGATCAATACAGTCTGAGATTTTCTCCTCTCTCCATTTCAATTGTCATGCTGCAAGCAATTATACGAGGTGAAGATAGTGGGCCAGATTTACCCCCATTACCAGGCAGGCCCTGGGAGAAAAAGAAAGTTACTGTTATTATTTTTCTTAGTCAATATGCTTTGATTTTTTTAAGTAAAACTGCGCATGGGCTGGAGAGACGTCCTTGAGCTGACAGCAGTCCACAGATGGCAGGTCACTTCTCAGAGAGTTAGGAAAAGAGAGAGTTGATACTGGTTATACAATCTAGCAAACACAAAATGCTTCCCTATATAGTTCACTTTTGGAAAAGGTTTATTGTGTTTTTTGGGGCGCAAATAAAAATTTCTAGGAGCGTTCGGTCATTTATCGTTTTTGTTTACCTTCCTAGTATATTGCAAAGAGGCCTTTGTGACAACATAAAGAGAACCTATACAGAACAATCTCTAATGATTCATTTTAGGTTTTATTTAATAACTAAAAACTAACCTTCCCTGAACGCTGCAGGGATATTTTTGTGAGAACCTAAAGGGAACCTATAGAATGCATATTAATGGTTATTTTTATGTTCTTTGTATTACAATAATCTAACCTTCCCAGAACATCGCAGGGAACAGAATGAACAGAACCTAAACAGAAAGTTCTGTAATGTTATTTCTAGTCTTTTGTTTTATAATCATAAACTAACCTTCACAGAATGTACAGTATCTCATACAAAACAAAATAATTTGTAAAAGATTTCAGGTACATACTACAGAGCACACCTGCACAGACATGAATCATATACAAAAAAATACAAATAAAATACCGGCAACTCATGTATTTAACATATCATACATGTCATTTAAACTAGAATTGTATTACTCAAGGTTTGCTATTTTAGATCTTATTATCTCAGATGTTGCTTGTAAATTCTTTAGGAGAAATAATGTGTCAATTTTTGACATACAGTAAGAGTATACCACTATAAAAATGAATGTTGTTATCAGATAAAATGATTTGGTGTTGAAAGCATTTGATGAGAAACGCTGAGAGTTGAAATTGTAGATGTTTGATTTTTGAGATGCTTGTGAAATGCTATAGGAGACACTAAGATGACTGAGATCTTTTTTCAAAAGAAACATCTGAGTAAGTTCAGTAAAAGTCTCAATTTGCTCTCCATTTCCTTTAATTGGTGTGTGGGAGAAACAATTGAGACTTTAAAGAGATATCATTTGTTTTATTTCCCAAGGGAACTGTTCTACAGTCGCTCTTAATGGTTTTGTCCTCACTTCATTCGTGAATGGAATCATCATTCGACAGCAATGAAACAATATGCTATAGATAATATAAAAAGCAAAAAGATTAAATGACATTGTAAAAGGTAAATAAAGTTCTGTTTAGGTCAAAGCTAACACAACTGTTCTTGGCGCTCATATGCATGCCATTGTTCCTAAGCGTAATATGTGGGAAGAGAAAACCACGCAAGATCCTTCACATGACCTTCAGTGTCTGCATCTTCCGAAGGAGCTTACCTCTTTTCTAGGAGAGAATGTCACGCAGACCCGAGGCTTTATCTCCAACCCAGTTTTTCATGGGCATCTTAAAGGGCTGTTTGAGCTAGCTGAAGTGTTTGGACAATAGGTATTCATTAAGGGCTAGTGTACAGTGTACAGGGCTGTTTTGTCTGAGAGAGGAAGATAACAAAGGACAAGGCAACCCTCTTCAGCATTTTCGAAATGAATGGCTGGGGCGGAGTGACAGTTTAGCATTCAGTGTCAGGTGTCGCCCGCGATGTACTTTTTCTCTTGTTTATTTTTCATGGGCCGGGCTGTCTTGAAACAAAGAGGGGTTCAAATTTGGCACCGTCTCTCTTGTGCATCTTTACTCTTGTTTGGTGTAATCCTTTAGCGTTGTCTGAAATTACACGAGTGTCAAAGCCAGTGATGTCAGTGAGCGCGGGCTGCATTCTTCATCCTGCCTCTGAACTCGTCTTCACAGAGAAATTGATTAGCAAGGGTTCAGGCCCAGCAGCTCAGGCCTCAGCATGCAAAACACTCCCCGAACACAAAAAAAGAGGGGGGAAGAAGGAGGGGATAAGAGAGATCCCTGGTAGAGTGAAACACACAACAGGACAGCGGGGACTAGCCAGTTCAAAGTCCACAGTCTGAAACCCTAGAGAACTTCGCCCCCCCTCTGAACCCTGCCCCCTTCATGGCCCTCGTCTGGTTTGAAAGGTCAGTGCGTGTCTGGGAAAGAAGTCTGGGGATCCCCTTCTTTATTAAAGGTCACTATTATTCAATAGCTCTTAACACACAGGCGCTCTGCTTGGTCCAGCGAGCCTGGGCAGGGGGGTGCAGAAGATGCTTGGTTTGGGTTCAGACAAGCCTTGGGGATGAAGTTTTTGGGGAGTCCTGCATGGGGCCATATTACAGAAAACTCTCTTGAAATCCTTTTGGAATCTTATCTGTTTAGTAACCATGGTGAATTCAGTCTGGGACTCATTTACTTTCATTTTACTTAATAGAAGACATCTTGTAGGTGTTTTCTTCTCTCTTTTTTATCCTATGAGGGACAGGGCACTACTTATGCCCCAAACAAGTTTTACCAAATTCAACTTTACCATCGCAAAAATAAAGTACTTTTTAAAATATATTAAAATAGAAAACAATTATTTGAAATACCAGTATTTCACAATGTTTCTGTTTTTACACTATTTTTGATTAAGTAAACGCATGAGCATAAGAGACTAATTTCATTTAAAAATAATATCCAAACTTTTGAATTGTATTATTATTACTATTATTTTTATAATTATTCAAAATGTAAATCTACAGTGAAGCTCACAAAACAGAGTTGAGTTTTCATAATACTGCAGTATAATAAAGAGTTCAGGGTTAAAATGTATGTAGAATAAGTTTATCTGATGAAAGTGTGATGATGGGCAGTTAAATATTGCGGTAAATTTGAGTTGGGGGGAGGGGGTGTTCAGGAACACTACTAGTTCCCACATTGTATTTGATTCCCCCCAGCCAAACTACTTCCCGGTTTCTTACAGAAAGAGAGGGAACTGACACACTCATTCTCATGTAAAACACTTTCGCACAAGCATCCCCCAATCTGCGAGTCCTCATTAGGTATGCCTAGTTTAACGCTGACTCTTTTTCATCAAGTGGCTCTATTATTACAATAATCATCACCACTACCTCAATCATGTTTGCAGTAATTTCATAAATCAAGGGCCCTTTAGCAGGCCACAGGAGCTCTGGATTCTCTCAGGCCATTTGTTCACAGTTACATAGAAGAGGTGAGCCAACGGGGGGAGTCTGATCAGTCCAGGCCTTTCACACAAGAGGGACAGTAATTACAACCCTGTTCAGTGGGTGACAGGGGAGAATTATCACTCTGATTCAAGACTAAAAGCCGCTTACTGGCTCCAATGCTAAATTCTCCATCAGTGAGCATTGTTCTTGATAATTCTTTTTTAGATATTTCAGGGCCAGATGTGTAAGGTCTTGTGTGGAGATGAACACAAGCGGATATTTGAGCAGCGGGGGTTCACGCTGACTTTCAAACAAGATAATTTTCAACACCTGGTTTTGATAAGGCTCCTTTGCAGATGACCTTTCAAGCACATGGCATGATTTCATATGCCATAAAAGTATGGATTTGGTAACAGGATAGTAAACTTTATACAATCTGCCATCTTTTTGAGATTTTTTTTTTAAGTCTACAGAGACGGTTTTGCTTAGCCTCAGACAGTCATGAAGAAGGAAAAATTGTAAGTTGCGGGTAACCAGTATTTATTTTGTGTTTTGGGTGCTGCTGTCCCGGCAGGTAGACCAGAATAAACCAGTCTGGACCAGCATATAAAAATGTGCCTTTTTTTGCTTATTTTCTTGGTTTTCCATGTGCTTTTTTAAACAGTACCAATAACGTGTACAGTCCATTAGCGTCTGAGTCACAGCTGAAGGACATTCCCACATTCCCACTTGAGGATTCATCAGGGAACGGGTGATGGTTCTCTATGTGGTTTTGCATGCTGGCAGTAGCAGATGGCTTCAAATTGAATAAGATTGCAGTGTTAATAAGAGTAACTTTTTGTTTGTGTCCTTGAGATACAGAGGAAAGGGTTTTTATATCTTCCTGGATTACACACTTAAACATTGCACACACTTTCCATGATTTTGGATATACAGTGCTCAGCGTAAATGAGTACACCCCCTTTGAAAAGTAACATTTTAAACAATATCTCAATGAACACAAAAACCATTTCCAAAATGTTGACAAGACTAAGTTTAATGTACTCATTATTGCATCACCCTAATTTGAGTAAAACTGAAAATGTTGTTCTCTAAGTTATATTATTAACCTTACTTTCATGTTATAAGTTAAACAGATGTTATATAAAACTTAAATGTCTTAAATGTCTTAAATAAAAAAAATGTCTTGTCAACATTTTGGAAAAAATATTTGTGTTCATTGAGATATTGTTTAAAATGTTACTTTTCAAAGGGGGTGTACTCATTTACGCTGAGCACTGTATATATATATATGGTTTTGACCCTGTAAAATTCTTGAAAATGGAAAGACACAACAACTAACACTGAACTTTCTACAGCACAAAGTTAAATCAATAATCTCATTCCTTTTTCGGTCACATTTATTTCATTTATTTCAAAATTGCAGAGCAGGCATTTGTTAAGCTCAACTATTCCGAACTATTCAAAACTATTAAAAATTACACTATTCGGTTGAAGGAAAAATATATATATAATGTATAGCTAAAATCTTTTACATACAGGTATCATCTCCAAGGTTATTTTTTAGACACGTCCAGAATGGTAACACGGTTGCAAAATCCCATAAAATACAAATTCAATACAAAATAAATCAGCTAAATATATAATTTAATTTGGCCTCCTGAGGTTGAAAATCAACATTTTCTGAAGGTCAAACACCTCTTTCGCCCGACCATTTACTGTAAAATAAAATGTATTTAACTTTAGTGCTGTCAAACGATTAATTAATCCCAAGTTTTTGTTTATGTATTATATGTGTGTACTGTGTGTATGTATTATGTATATATATATATATATATATATATAAATACACACACATGCACATATATATTTAAGACAAATATGTTATATATTAAATATACTTATATATAATATAAATTACATGAATAAAAATATATGCATGGAAATACATGGAAATATTTTCAAAATATGTACTGTATATATATATATATATATATATATATATATATATATATATATATATATATATATATATATATATATATATATAACAAATACACACAGTACACACACATATATTATGAAAACAAAATTATTTTGGATGTGATTAATCGGGATTAATCGTTTGACAGCACTACTTGTCATTTACATAGTTCCAGACCTTTGTGTACTGTATTTATGGAAAGTGACTGGAACAACTCTTCTAACTTCATATTGTTATAGTAGACGGCCTTAGATCATTACTGGTCAGCTTTCCCCCAATCTTACTCTTCTTGTTCTCTCTTACACTTTTCATATGTAAACATTCATGTAACTTTTTATCTTAAGGTTGTGAGGTTTGTCCTGTAGTCTATATGTGTCACATGTCTGTGTATGAGCGATTGCATGTGAGGGTGTGCCTGATGTGTGTGTCCATGTGATTGTATGGCGGGGTGTGTCTGGGTCTCACCCCAGGTCGTGATGAAGTGTCTGGTCTCCAAGGCACAGTGTCTGAATTTTGGGCTCCAGTCGGAGGGGGGCATCTCACATAGAGAGTGCTCAGCTCAACCGGGTCATCGTGCTCTTCCACCCTCACATCCGCAACCAATAAGTCCACTATCCAGTGGTGTCATAACTGTTACATTCCAGCCATAGGAATCCATATTCAGAGGAGACTGTTTGGACCTGGATGCCATGAAAGACATATTTATGTCTAATCCTCAAACACCCCCCAACCAAAAACAGCTTCCAGTCCCAACCGTCGCCTCAGCCCCCTTTCCCAATCCTGCTAAGGATTATTTTGTATAATGATGAATAATTTATGAAAATCTACCCCCTGGCCCTCAACAGTGTCTCTCAATTGGCCTTGGCATTAAGCCATTCATTCCTCTGTCTGGGGTGGGAGTCGCTCATAAGCAACCGCATAATAAAATCTCATTTTCCCTAAAAGCGAATGATGCCATGACTTAAAATCTTATGAATAATTTCTAAACCTAAATTTGGACACACTCTCCTCTTTGTGAGCTCTAAACAAGGATGGTGCCACTTTTTGGTATACCTTTTTTACTTTGTATCGGCCCACCAATGCACTTTCTTCATTCTTATAAGTTTTCCTCTTCAAATTTTACTTTCAGTATTAGGAATGGGACTGATTTTCTGGTTCTGATTTCTCTTAAACATTCCTATTCCTAAAAGTTCCATTAACAGTTATTTTAGTAAAAAAGAGGTGCAATCTCATTACCAGTTGAAGAGATCATTTAATACTTAATAACCGTTGAATGTTGACTTTTTAACAATTTATCATATTCTTTTTAGAAGCATTCACTACCGGTTCATAACAGTTCAGGAATCACAATACATTGATCTCGTTGATCTTTGCATTGTAAGAAACAGTTTTGCAGAGCCATTTCATAAATATTGCATTACAGATAGAGTATTTCAGTATTTTAGCATGATATTCTGTCCGCATCAATGAAATAATGCTCAAGCAAAAACTGTTAACGGATGCTGGCGTTCAGTTTCTGGTAAAATGTTTTAGCTAACAGCATATTTTCTCTTTGAAAGCTAACAGACTGGCCTTTCAATGTATAATTAATTTACAGTCATTAACAAACCTGCACTTGAGAAAAATAACTGTGTTAATGTGACCCCAGGGTGGCCAGTCCCTAAGGCCAACCTTATAACACTCAACACTGGACAAGACTCATCATGTAAACTGAGAGAAGTTAGAGACAGAAATCTGAGGCAACTGTGACATGTTTTTGTGTGTGTGTGTGTGTGTGTGTGTGTGTGGTTTATGAGGACACAAATTTGAATAATGACATGGGTATGACATAGGTATTACAAGGAGAAGGTGATTTATGAGGACATTTTCAGTGTCCCCATAATTTAAAACGCTTATAAATCATACAGAGTGAGTTTTTGAGGGAAAATAGAAATGCACCGTCTCCTGTGAGGGCTAAGTTTAGGTGTAGGGTAGGTGTAGGGCAATAGCACATACAGCTTGTACAGAATAAAAACCATTACGCCTATGGAAAGTCCCCGTAAACCATAAAAACCAACGTGTGTGTGTGTGTGTGTGTGTGTGTGTGTGTGTGTGTGTGTGTGTGTGTGTGTGTGTGTGTGTGACAGAGAAAGAGAGAGTTAAAGAAGAAAGACAGAGTGTTATCTGAAGCAGCAAAGCCATCTCTGGCTGCAGGGATCTTTGATGGTGGAAATCAATAGATACTTGCTGCATAGTGCCGTAACCTTGTCAGGCCAGAGCAAGGGTACTCTGGTTAAAAATGTGGGTGGAGGAAAGAGAGAAGGAGAAGGGGAGGGAGAGGAGGATGGTGAGAGAGAGCAGTGTCATGTGGCCTCAGCAGATTAGTATATGAGTGTCCGGTAATCAGGCCATGGCCTTGCAGGCCTTTTAAAAGCCTTCTGCTGAAGCAGATCATCTAAAAGTGACCATGGCAGAGTGGACTGCACAGTGACACACATATATACTGCCTTACTCCAGGGGTGAGAAACAAGCAAACATACAATAAATCCTCAGCTTTTGCAGTCAGTGATGTTATGGGCTTGATACTCACACATATACACTCATAGTAATTTTCCACAAATAGTGTTAAATGTTAGCCTGGAACAAACACAAACACATGAGCGTGGGGTCATGTGCATGCTTTCTAGTACTGGATGCCCTGCATGGAGTCGGGGGAGAGGATGAAGTACAGGATGACAGAGGTTGGGTCAGGACAGGGCTGACTTGGCTAAAGCTGCCCGTGTCACTCAGGCCTTGATGGTTTTACAGGCCACTGCAGGTGAACCTTGAAAATCCTCATACCCGTCTCACACTTGGGTCTTAGTTAAAGGTGCTCCGTCATTAAAAATGGGGATGCATCATAGTGACTATCAACAAATATGAATGAAACCAGAGTTTTTGGTCACACTTTATTTTAAGGTCCAGTTTTTGCTATTAACAAACCATTAACTATGACTTTTGACAACTCCTAATTTGCTGCTTATTCATATTTATAAGGGGTGTAGAATATGGCCATGCAGAATATGTGCTTTTTAAGTACTAATAAACAGTCAATATGCTAATAATAGTCATGCTAATAAGTAACTAGTTTATAGTGAGAATTGGTCCCTATACTAAAGTGTTACGAGTTTGTTTGTTTTTTTATCGGTATTGGTTCATATTCTATGCTATTTTTTTATATTATATATTTAATAATATATTATTTATTTATTATATTTGTATTTTATGCTCACAGAAAATTTTGTAAAAATGACATTTTTATGTAACCGATAAAAATGTAACAGAAAATAAAATGAAATGTTATATCACTGTTAAATGTAATCTTTTGAAAATCTTACAATTCATATCCGTTCTTGATGTTGTACATCACTGTTGTCTTTTTAAACAAAACATATAAATATTTATATATATTATATAATATCTGGCATTTCATGAAAATACTTATTTACTTATTGGTATGAGACAGAATTTTAATGTCAGTGTATCCCTATATTAATCTGTACACATAAAAAGTCATTATAATATTATAAATTTGATTTCATATTTATTATTATATTTTTAATATATAGGTCACAAGAATGTATAAAAAATATTATTATAATGCAATCTTCTATTTATTGGTTATCAGGCCAGAACATTAAAATAATTATTGGCTCATCGGTATGGGCCAGGATTTTAATATAATTGTATCCATATATTAGTCTTTATTTAAAAAAGTAATTATTATTACTTTATGTCAAAGGTTTAAATTCACCTACATAAATAAATTACATAACTGCAGACAGAGTACTTTTTAAAAATAGGATTAGACCAGATCAGAGTTGCATGGTCATAAAAATAAACATGACATTTATAACTGAAAGCCTTTTCTTTTGCTTTTTAGATATTGGTGTGGTTAATTCTAAGATGTGTGATTGCAGCCATCGCAGCATAAACAAAAAATGACTAAGTGCACCTTTAAGCAAAGAAACAGACAAAAAGCCCAGTGGCCACTTCAATGGGCGGGTGTTTTGTATGCGTGTATGTGAGAGACAGACAGATTGAGAAAGATAAAGCTGGCTCTTTGAATGGGTAGGGATACGGACAGACCTACAATCGGTGCCAGGGGGCACAGCCATTGTGCCAGTGTGGGCTCTGTCTTTGAGTCCCAGCTGAAACAGCAACGCTGCAATTACACCTGCCCGTCTCGCTGCTCCCTGAATCTCCCTCCGCTCGCTCGCTGTCTGTGGCGCCCCTGTTGTTTCTGTTTGTTTATGTCATTTAGCGTTTTTACTTTCATTTGTTTAGCCTTTTTTTGGTATCTCATGCTTTTTGTGACAGGGCATGGGGGCTGCCTTTGCCTCCAGGAAATAGCAGACAATTTGCAGCAGCTGTGATGCGCAATAATACAACAAATTCACTTACTGAATGACAACGGCTTTGTTGACAAGCCAATTCAATTAGCCAGTGAAACCAACGGGAGTAGCAAGCGGGCAGCCAGTCAGACCCCGGGTCTCTCTCTCTTTCGTTCTCTCTCTCCTTAATTCCCTACATCTCTTTCTATCTGTCCAAATGAGAGGATGGCTGTGTGCCTGCGTTTGGCACTGAGAGAGAAGGCCAGAGCTCTGGCCGTTCTGTAGTCAATGAGAGCTGAATGAGTAGTGTGTGTGTGTGTGTGTGTGTGTGTGTGTGTGTGTGTGTGTGTGTGTGTGTGTGTGTGTGTGTGTGTGTGCGTGTGTGTGTGAAGCTGTGTAATGCTAATTAATGGTAGTTTTTCACACAGACTCACTGGTAATGGCAGAAGAGCTATTATAGCATGGCTCTGACCTATGCCCAGACAAACTGGCCTGCCAGCTTGACCCGGCTAATGGCGGAAGAGGAGTGGGGCCTGCTATTATGCCTTGATCAATCATTTTCCCAGGGCCCCATGTAAAATGCATTGCGCTTGTCTAAGCTAATGTATCGATATCGGATCTTAGGAGACAGCTTAGCCAGACACGCTCTCTTGTTAGCTTAATTATTTCACCTCTTTAATATCCTGTTATTAACGTGTGTGTGTTGAGAGGTGGGGACTCTGCTACCACTCTGTTTCAGTTCTTCTATCTTCCAGTGGAGTAATTGGTAATGAACGACACCTGCACCACTCACCGGTCTCGAGTCCCACGGAGGAGCTTCGGAAGGGTTAAATGAGGAGTGACAACAGTGGAAGACGAGAGAGGACCAGGCCTGGATTTTAGTTTGTGTTTTGTGTTCGGCAGTCGTCCGTTAGGGGCTGCCGCTTTTCATTTGTGTTTGTTTATTTTATTATTAAATGTGTTAAATGTTCGCATGTTCCCGCCTCCTTCTTCCCGTATCTATCAAATTCATTACATTGTACTATAATTTTTATTTTATTTTAGATATTAACAAATTAATTGACAAACACATTTTGGCCTGAAATGCTGCTGATACTTAATAGTAATTTTTTGTTTAAGTAAAAATCCGTTTTTGTTATATATACTGTATATATATATATGTTTTTTAATATATATATGATTGGAAATTGTACTAGTAATTTTCTCTTATATATATAGGAGAAAATTACCAGTACAATTTCCATAAAGTTGAAAGACATTAGATAGTCTATTACATTATATGATACCTGACAAAGGTCAGCATATGCATATATTAGTGTTGTCAAATTATTAATTGCAATTAATCACATCCAAAATAAAAGTTTTTGTTTGCATAATATATGTGTGTGTTCTGTGTATATTTATTATGTATGGATAAATATACATATACAGTATATATTTAAAAATAATTACATGTATTTACATGTCTATATTTATATTCATATAATTTATATTATAAATAAATATATTTAAATATATTTCACAAGACTTCCTCGTGGACTTCCAACAGCTAGCAGAAGCAATCATTCATTAAGGATGTTTTCAGTTTGTGTGGCTTGAACACCATCTTGGCTCAATATGGAACAGATCCCTGGAGGTTGTCCACCCCCTCCTTCCAGCTACTAGCCTCATCACACCTCTGCCCTCCCACCATGACCTTGGGCAGAGCACTTGACCCACCCTGTGGGTCATTGCTGGTGGTTGTAACTGGAGAGCAGAGCTTCTTCTGACAGAGCTGGCCGTGTTTATTCTGCTGCAGCTGAGGGGAGATCCAGTGGAGAAATGTTAAAGGCTAAAGCGTATCCACAGAGTCCCTGAAAACTAAAGCCCTACTGTCCAACTGGGTCCCAAAGGCTTCAGATGAGCACTAATGGAAGCTAATAAAGCTGATCATGTGTCACCCGATACTTTTAATTTTAGAGAAGGAATATGCAGCCACCACAATCAGAGGCCCCCATTATATATGATGGGTACAATACTGAACAGAATGTGCTGCACATCTTTCACACTGATTTTAAAGGAAACTCTGAGGAATTCGGCAGAATGTATTTCAAAATGTAAGTTGCAATGTGACAACAGTACAATCGTTAATGCATTACAAATCGATAGGGTGAATATTCCATGCCAAAAATGTCTAAAATATCTTAAAACTCTTATTTATAGCTGAACACATTATTAAATTATCTGAAACATTTAATAAATTATATTAATGCATTTGTTACACTTTTACTGCAAAGCATTCACAATTGTATTGAAAATTACTTTTATATTCCATTTAAATTATGAATTTGAACTGAATTAAAAAAATTAAGGTAGCAAAATAAGTTTTGTTTACGTAAACTTTTTGGTATGTGTGTGCCAGTTAGAAAGCCTGAGAAATTATTTTTAGCCAAGCTTAAAATATATCAAAGAGGAAATCGATAGAAAATGGCCTGAAGTTGTTCATGACATATTTAGCTAAAGCAATTTTCCCCAAATAATATCACTGCATAAAAGCAGTATACATGCAAAAAGCTGTTACTTGTCCATGGGTGTGCAACTTCCGCTGAAGCTCAGCAGACACCGCGTGGGCCTAGACGGCTGATTTCGTATTCACTGGATGCTCTTGCTTTTATTTTGCAGAGATTTAGTGGTGATGGTGTGAGTAGGAAGTCCTCTCTCAGGTGCTGTGGATGTCAGAGAGAGGGTACAGAGAGAGGAGAGAGTAATAAAGCGCTGATGGTAATTTAAAAAGCAGGCATGCATATCTGAGACTGGCCATGACACCCCTCTCCCTCTCTTTGCTTACCGGCCTTCCATTTTTCTTTTTCTCTTCATTTCCTTTCCCCTGCCAGACAATCAATTTCCGCCCCTGGCATAGCGTCCATCTCTCTTTTTCTTTCCCTCTCT
Organism: Gymnocypris eckloni scoliostomus; assembly: GCA_027564155.1. Classification (NCBI taxonomy): domain Eukaryota; kingdom Metazoa; phylum Chordata; class Actinopteri; order Cypriniformes; family Cyprinidae; genus Gymnocypris; species Gymnocypris eckloni. The sequence goes on from CM050429.1 coordinate 7,617,787, forward strand.
TTTTCACTCATTCTCTCTCTCTCCATTCTCATGGTCAGAGGACTGGAGCTGACCTTTTCAGTATAACCCGTTATTAGAGAAACTGACATTCAATCCCTGAGCCCGGAGGACACAGAGAGCCAGCGTCAGTCACCCAGGCCCCCACTGCTGCCCCTGGCTTGCCCCTGACCCTCCCCTTCACGCCGTGCAACCGTCAATCAACTCGCTATCCTCGGGCGTCTGCCATACCACCACAGTCTCTGAGAGAAAGGTGCTCACTGGGAAGGATGGACTTTGGGGTCATGTGACCATCACACCTGTGAGCCAGGCTGCTGTCAGTCGGAGTCACGATGGTCACATAACTGGAAGGAGTGGTGGAGAGAGAAGGAGGAGCTTCCCTTTAAAAAGGCCCCGAGACTGTGAGGGTGATCTTCACATATCCCCCCGTTTACACCTGGAATTAAGATTAATTTCAGGCGAGCAATGCAGTAGCTTTTTTTTTTGTTTGTTTTATTTTTTTATATTTTAGTAATATACTACTTATTTTGTGTCGACTTAATCACAAGATAGAAAGTATGTACAAAACTGCAATTGAAAAATCTTACCAAACGTTTGAATGGTTGTCTAGACCTTCCCCTCGAAACCCGAAGTGGTCACAAGAGACACATTTAAGGTGCGTGTTACTATCAGGTATAAACAATAATGTGTCTCAGCTGACCACTTGCGATCGGATCACCCGAAACGAATCTTAAAACCAAGTTTAAATAGAGCCTAAAAAATGTTTAGCCTCAAGAAAGGGAGTAAAAATAAATAAAATCAGGTTTGCTTTAGGTTTAAAGTGTCCTCATTAAATGTTCATTACCATTTCAGTTTAATGAGCTCTTGAAGAAAAGATTAAATGGTTGATAGTGGAAAATTTGATATAGAAAAACAGAGGCATAATTTGTTAGGGAAGCATTTCAGCTTGTTTTTTTTTACAGCAAAGTTTATTGACTGACCAGATGAGGCACAGACACTGGCAATTTGGCCCGACTACATGTGTGCTTTACACAATGAAAACACACTTTCTCACACTAATTATTTGCCCTTTGCCTTGGCAGAGAGGGGCTCAGGTTATGATAATTTTGTTATTTTTAGGTAATTGTTTCCAGTGTGCAAGTTCATGAACATTAAAGGGCTTGCCGCGTTTTTAATCTAGCGGATGAAGGTTTAACAGCAACGGAGATGTGCTCTAATGACAGAGGAGCCAATCATCGGCTCTCCTCATGCACACCGCAGAGCAAAGAAATGGCCACTGGGCTGGGCTGCCTGCTCTCTCAAACTCTCACTTCCTGCAGAGGCTCGCATGCAGCTGTGTGTGTGTGTGTGTGTGCGCGTGCGTGCGTGCGTGCGTGCGTGTGTGTGTGTGTGTGTACTACAAAAGTGTCACTCGGTACAGTGCAGGTGAGGAGTAGGTATGTAGGACGGGGTGCGGTCCAGACCAGTCGAGCAGGTCAAGCATGTGACCAGTGCCGGCAGGCAGAGGGTGTGGAGAAACCCGGAGAGATAAGCGGAAGGAGGGCCAATCGGGGCCCGATTCAGCTTCAGGTACAAAGTGTGCCTGCGGGAAGAGGAGGAGAACTAATATTTCACACACACATACACGAGCCTTCAGGCATTTTCCACTGTTTCACAAACAAAAAATGATAGAGATGAGTCAGACTCTCATGTTCAGGTTAACCTTTTAGTGTCCACAAGACCCTGAGCACTTACACTTACAGTGAACACACAAAACTCAGACATATGATGCACATCTTTAGATGACCTTATTATGACTGCCCTTGTGAAAAAGAAGTGCACATCATTTTATTGAATGTGCACTTGTAGTGTTTAATATAATATTAATAATGAAATAAAAGTCCACTTAAGTGTGCTTAAACAGAGCACATTTGCATGACTTATTAACATAGTAAGTACACTTTTATGAAGTGCACTTTGCAATAAAATTGACGTCAAATTGAAATTTTTACATTAAAGTACATTTTAAATCATTGTTTTAATAATCTTTTGTTGTGCTTTGAAGAACATAATTTTAAATATTCAGTATAACACTGATGTTAATAAAGTGAAATTTCATCATTACATATGTGTATGCTTAAACACATGACATACAATTTTTGCTACAAATTGCATTAAAGTACCTTTTAGTTTACCGTAACTGTTTGTCAGTATATCTGGCAGTACAGTTTAACAATATTTCAAAGACAACAGAATTATGAAATTAAATATAAAGATGTACTTGAGTCCTACTTAAGTAATAAAGCATTAACGTTCAGCTAATTGTATTCAATATAAATTTAAACCATTATACGTTCAGCTAATTGTATTCAATATACATTTAAACCATTATACCATTTCATTTAGTTGCAATTAGCATTTAGTTGTGTTCAAAAAAGTTACATTCAGTTTGCAGTGTATTCTCTTAAAAAATATTTTTTCTGTAATAAGGCTAAAGTGTATTTCTTTTACACAAGCATGACCTTTCACTAAGCTTTAAAATGTCTGGCATTTTCTCAAACAAGTCTGTGCTCTTTTCAATGAGTCTGCAAGAGATATGTGACTTTCAATAGTTTACACACAAATTTACAGAAATTATACAACAATACAGTAAAATGTTGTTACTGGGTCATTTTAGACAGGTATATCCACAGAGAATACAAGCAGACTTATTTATTAAGTTGTTCTTAATCATATCATTGTATAATTTTTATTTTACCACATTTTATTGAAAGTCACACTGTTCATGGACATTCTCAAAAGCTTCTCTGAGTTAACAACACAAACTACGGGGCTGGCGCTTAGGCTCAGTTGTTTGAGTCGAAATATTTATCATTTAAATAAAGCTGAGCTATCAGAAATACAGTCCGTAATGGGCTACAGAATGCTAGTAGGTGTCAAAGGGAGCTGGGTTTGTGTAGGCAATTTAAAATAGTACAGCTCATCTCAGGGGGCCGGAATCTGGGCCTGGTCTCAATAACAGAGTCGGCTTAAAGAAAGAAAGAAAGAAAGAAAGAAAGAAAGAAAGAAAGAAAGAAAGAAAGAAAGAAAGAAAGAAAGAAAGAAAGAAAGAAAGAAAGAAAGAAAGAAAGAAAGAGATTATCCAACCACATCCTGAAAATAATTAGAACATGTAACCCATTGAAAAAAAGGTTCAAATTCACAGAAGTGGATGACCTAAAAGATTTACCACAGATGAACAAGCCTCCAGAAGCACAGAGTTCTGGGCAACCGAGGCTTCGTGTGCACTGCTGGGAAACGGAGGACCACTGCACTAATGTCACTTGCTGGGTGGGTAATTGGCACACATTAGCAGGTCCTGCAGGAGCAGTACATCAGAATCTACTCAAATCTGCTGGTCATAAACATCCATTATTTCAATACTCAAAATTCTTTCAGCTCGTTTGGGAAGGAGAGATTTAGAGGGGGATCTTCCCCCCTTTTTACAGAGTGGTCTTGTCTCAGAGAGTTCCCGGAATTTTGACCGAGCTGATCTGAATCATTTTGTATGATAAGTAATGGGCACCTGTGACCATCCACAGCATTCCAAGAAGATGGGACCACGGATATGATCAGTTACTCCAAATACTGATTTCTGGGACTGAGCACAGAGGTCAGAAAGCACACACACACACACAAATACGAACCCAAATATACTTATACATGTACAAAACACCCATGAACACGTTAAAGCGATTGTTCAACCAGATATGTCATTGTTTTCTCATCCCAAAAATATTTTTGCAGAAAAAGTAAATGCTACAGTAAAACCCATTAAATGCTTCAGTATAAGTTATCTTAACATATATGGTGAAAAAAGATAAATGGCTTAACATTGCATCATTTTACTGTAAAGTACTGTAAAAAGTATGTTTTAAGTAAAAACAATGAATTACCATATAATTTAGACATATTTATTTTAAAAATACTATACATTTTATTTAAATATATGTTATGCTATCAAACATTGTCACCGTTTGTTTTTTTATTACAGTGATTTTCTGGCAAACACGGCTGCTGTTGTTTTTCTTGTTGTTGTTGTTGTTGTTTGTTTTACTCTAAATTTAGAGGCATATTTTTACAGTGTGTCTTTTCAAACCTCTATGATTTTTTTCTTTTGTGAAAATATATATATGAAGAGTTACTTTGCAAAAACAGATAACTCCATTTTTAACCATTTTAAAAATCATGTTTTTCAATGGGCATTCCAATCTGAAGTTGGGTTATTTTGATTAGGTTGGAAAAAAGAACTAAAAAATATAGCTAACTAACACAATGAAAACATGATTTTTGAACATTTTAAATGGTGTGTGTGTGTGTGTGTGTGTGTGTGTGTGTGTGTGTGTGTGTGTGTGTGTGTGTGTGTGTGTGTGTGTGTGTGTGTGTGTGTGTGTGTGTGTGTGTGTGTGTGTGCGTATATTTTTTCAAGATGTCTTTGTGTTCCACAGACGAAAGAAATTCATAAAGGTTTGAAACTATCACTTTAAACAGAGTTGAAATAGTCTTGGACAGCGTAAACTTGGTGTGTTTGTTTGTTTGTTTGCTTGTTTGTTTGTGTGCATATATTCAATTACAGGCTGTAGGAGAGGGTCTTCACTGAAATGAATATCTCTCACCTGTCAGAGCATGATCTTTTGTTGGCCACTGGCTTCCTGACCTTGGCCATGTCATCGCTATTTAAACACACACACATTGCTGAAGACACCACAACTAATGGGCCCCCACCGTCCCAGCAGAGGCAGGAAATGAAAATGTTGATGAAGAAGTTATCGATCGCTCAAATTAATTCGGCCCTGATGGCCCAATAGTCACGGTGTGGGTGTGTAAACAGAAAATCCCTCACAGGAGGGCAAGACAAAGACAGAGAGCTAACCTCATCCACTCACTTCATAAAGTGAAGTCTACAGAGTCAAGTTTCAGACATTGAGATTCAATGTATTGTTTAGTCATCACCTGGCAGGTTAATGTAAGGGCTTTTCGCAAGTTCACATGTTAATGTGAAAGGGTAAGGTTTGATGCTGTTTATAATGGAGGTGACTGAGCATGAGGATGGTGGAACAAAGGAAATGAGGTAAGCAGCTGTTTATGTTAACTTGACAGACTATATAAGGAACAGACTATGAGCTTGCATTTAAACTGTATCTTTAGATATTGTGTTGTTACAAATATCTATAAAGCTTTTTTGTACAATATCACCCAAAAGTCCAAAAATTTAAGCATCTGAACATTGTTCAAAACTGACTGGCTGAACAGGACTTAAATCTCAAGTGCTACCTTTGCTGGCTCTCCCCTTCCATTCAGCAGCATGTGTCAGGCCAGACGTATTGTAGTTCATGAAAGGGTCTGAGACACTGCAGATCACCCAGATTGTGTAGCATGCAGAGTTCAAAACACCCCCCTCGGACGAGCAAACATGCTCAGTGAGGCTGAGGGGGGAGGCCTGCTGCAACAGTGGCCAATCTCAGCGCAGGACTTAGAGGAAGGAGCTGCACGATTCTCCTCTTGGATTCAGATATGCAAGACACTTCCTTTCTAGTGGGTTGCCCCAACAAAGGTGCTCAGTCATGTGAAACTTAATCTGCAGCCTTGCCATGCTGACCTCTCACCTCCACCATCTTAAGACTTAGAGAAAGAGGAAGACCTGTGCTTAGGCAGAGGGAAACAGCATGAAGAACATACCAGGGAGACCATGAAGTTGTCAAATGAAGATGGAATGGCCTTTTGAAATTGCTTACTGCACATGAAAAATGTTCACTATGTTCCTGACACATTTCTCTGTGTGCTTGTTCACGCCTGTTTGTGCATGTGTGTGACTCTGGGGATACAAACGTGAGTGAGTGTCAAAACAGTCTTAAGCATAGACCGAGTGCACTAGAGTCACTTTAACACAAAACAGTAGGACAACTAGACAAAACACAGTCCCAATCCTGGCCACACTGTTCTTCTCCAGCCCACATTATTAGACCACAAATGATCAAACAATATGGATTGCCATATGCACCTGGTATTTTATGTGCTTTTCAAAATGTACTGATCAGATGTTTTTTTTCTTTTTAAGTCACCATGAAACAATAATTGACAATTCTTATTTTTTTATGGAATACTGCAGTGTTTTTTTGTTTGTTTGTTAGATTTTTTGCTGCGATTGTAGCACTTCCAATTCCCTTGTTCTGACGTCAATGGGTTTCTTGAATGATGTTTTGTTAAATGCCTGAAATAAGGTCTGTGGTTAACACAAGCTCAAGATATTTTCACATTTTATTTGACAATATAAAACATCAGTAATACACTTTTGTGATTTTTAAAAAGCTTTTATTTTCTTTAAAAAAGGCAGTTGTTAACAAGTGGTTAAATGGGATTATTTTGATTGTTGGGGACAATAAATATAATTACATCAAACAGGTCAATTCATCTACTTACTAGCCTGTTTGTATCGGCTTATGAACAAAACAAGGAAGAAGAATCATAAACTTTTGTTTGTCAGAGAGCTTACTTTCTGCAATTATCCAACTAGGAATCAAGGTGATGCTTATTTCTGGATTGGCCTACAAAAATTCGACAACATGCAGCTTTCTACTAGCGAAAAACAACAATCAAATCCAATCCCAATGGACAAAATCAGAAATGTTTCTCTTCCAATAAGTTGTTTCATTTGAATATACATGACAAAGAGGGAAAGGATGATCACATCTTCTATTTTGTGTTGACTTTTTCCACATGTACAGTAGTTAAATCTATTTTTAGCATAATAGATGATTAGCATTACTTAGCATTAGCATGTATACACATTTTAGATGTCAGCTCCCTCTGTATAGCTACATTTACATTAATCTTTGTTTACAAAAATAAATTATAAAAATGACTATTGGTGAAACACCTGACTGGGTAAAGAAGGACAAATGTAATGCATGCATACATAGAAACATAAAAAAAAAAAATGGATGAAATTCATTTCCCATGAAATTGGGAAGTGTGAAACAGGTGAATGTGGGTTTGGACTCCATTCACACCTGTATTTAGTACTGACCACTTTTAATCACCTGAGCCCAGCTAATACCAGTTGTAAGCAATGCCTCCTTTTCACACCTGTCCCATCCTCTCCTCCCCTCTAAAGCCCTCCACCAGCCATTAGGAACTGTCCTGAAAAAATCTCTGCGGTTCAACTTCAGCCGTCCTCTATGATTACCTCATTTTTTTCCCGTCTCTTTCGTAGCGAAGGTGACCCAGGCTGTTCATATCTGCAGCTGCAATTAACCCAGGTCAACCTGCACAGCTCCCAGAGTTGAGCAGGAACGAGACGTGTGAACAGCAAGAACGGACAGTTTTTTTTTTCTACAGCAGATTATCTCCAGTCTGCCTGGTCACACAGCCTCGCTCTCAACCATCAGGCTATGCTGGGATTAAGGCCTGCACCAGATGCCCTGAGGAGAGAAGAAGAGAGTCAAAGTTGTACGTGTGGATGTGAGAGAAACTACCGACTGTCACCACAGACAAGCACTCGGATACAAGAAAACAGATTACTGGCTAGTAAATATAGATACAACTACAGTGTACACACTTACAAACCATACATGTTTTTCCTTAGGGAGTGAACTTGACACTTTGACCTTTACACTCCAGGCCACCCATCCACTCACACACACACACACACACACACACACACACCTGCCCTTCAGTCCACAAAGTCTTAACTTTATCTCAGTTGTCCACACCTTGCATGCCAAGTCTCTTGTCTATCTATAGACTTTAGTCTTCCAAGCTCAGCAAACAGCCAGGGTGAGAACAAGGCCAGCCATTAGTCCAACGTGCCCCAGTGTCTAAAAGAGGACAAGAGAGAGACACACACCACACAGGAAGACACTGATAGATTTATGGTAATGACACACTCACTCTGTTGACCATGCAAGGGCAGGGGACTTGGATAAGTCACCAAACACTAGATTCCAACATCTATTGTCTGAGGACAATACGTTTATACTAGTGCATTTTCGTTTTCAAAAGCATAACTTTTGTTAATCGTTTACACTACTCCGGCGTTTTCAAGGTCGAAAACTGAGAATTAAAAAAATGCTGCAGACCCCGTTTTAGTTTGAAAACTCTGGGGTATAGTTCCAGTGTAAACTGACCAAAACGAAGACTTTTGAAAACGATGGCGTGGCTGCCCACATTCGCTCTGCATATCCTTGACAACCGTGTAAACAATAACATCATGCTCCTATTGTACCCATAGATATGTATAGGTAGATTCCCCATTCGACCGCTCCAAGCACGCAGACGCGTCAGCGATCTAAATAATAGGGTCTAACTATACATATCTATGGTTGTACCTGCATGAATGGCCATGTGACACGCATTTTCGGTTGTGTAGTGTAAACGGAGTTCGTTTCTGAAACGCAGCGGAAACGCCAGTGTAAACGTTGATCGTTTTCATTCTAAAACGCCGTTTTAAAATGAAAACGCACTAGTGTAAACAGGGCCTGAGGTTCAAGGCTTGACGAGTCTGTGTGTTTGTGACCATAAAGTGTTCTTTAGTTAATTTAGTTAACAGCCTGGACCACATGAAATCTGTGCCATTATTTAAAATATTTTACTGCCACTACTTTTACAGCATTTGTTTGTTTAATACAGTACTATTTTTCATAATAAAAACGGAAACACCTTAAAAACTCAACGAATTTATGTCGGAAGCAAGTTGCCAATGGTGAAATAAATGAACTTTCATGATGATAATAATAATTCAGATTTTTAATCAGCATTTTGTCTTGTTCAGTAAAAATTGTTTTAAATCAAATCAAATCACTTTCATTGCCACATCACCACAGCACATGTGCCTTGGTAAGTGAAATTCTTGAGAACGTGCTCCAGACAGTGCAGAAACAATTTACATACAGACAGTACATACTTACAGACTTATACAGATGGAAATGTGCAATATAAACATATACATATAGTCAGTACACACAGTGCACTATTAGACGTACTTACAGTTATCAATACACATTATACACCGTATGTACACATTCTACATTATGTAAATAAATATACACAATAATATGCGAAGGTGCAGCAGATTATACATAAGCTGGATACGCAATATATGGAAAAAGTCTGTGTTCGGTTTGCACAAGCAGATGGTTAACCTATTGACCTCTTTGAAAGTATTATGTGACTCAGACAGGTTTTATTGGGCTAAGTGACAGCTTAATAAAAGTCATTTCTTGTTGGTCTTTTAAATATGTGAACCTACAATGTTCATTAATGCTCACAGAAGGTATTTGACTGTATGTACAGTATGTTCTAAAAATGACATGTCTCTCCAGGGCCTCACACCCCTGGTGAGAAAAAGAGAGAGAGAGAGTCCATATGTGACATACTTACGGACCGTTCGAGTGGCACACCTTCTCAGAATTCAACACGCCTCATTCGAACAGGCTGTTATCTCCAAACAGGGCTCAGTGTGGGCTGCGGGCTCTGTTTATTCAAACCTAAAGGGCATTGCAATCTCCACAACAAAGTGTTCACCTGGGATCAATCAGTTAGCTTATTAAAGCACTAACATATTCAAATGCTTCTGCTGCTGCTATTTTAGTGTGCGTGTGAATGTGTGTGTATTTTTCCCCTGCACCATTTGTGATTAATTATCCCTCACAAATCTAATCATAGAACACACATGGTTGCTCCTAACTGTCTATCTGTTGTCCTGTGCTTGAGGGGGGAAAACAA
>CM050429.1:7632524-7670024 GCA_027564155.1 Gymnocypris eckloni scoliostomus
TCTCTCTAAAGTCACAGTTGACTATAGCGAGCGGTAAGGTACTTGATGCAAGAACCTTCTGAGGATCCGATCGATCCTTGTGTAGTATCTGGCTGAGACTCCAGAATTACAGAAGATGAGATTAACCAATGTAATTTCAAGATATCCAAGGCACTCTTTTTGTTTGTTTTACCAAATGATAGTACAAATTCAAATCTCAATGATGTTTCCTTTTTAAGAAATCCAAAGGCTGTCATTATTTTTATTCCGTTATAGGGGCCAATTAGTATTTTAACCCTATGTGAACAGAACATCTTTTTGAAAGATTAGTTTAAGTGCGATTTCCAGTCCATCCAAAGAGGGTTAAGCGATAGCCTGTAGTCCTCCATGTTACAACAAAAAAACTGTACATGATATGTATTACAGAATGTATGCAGCATGGTTGTTTTTCTTTTCTTTTTCTTTGATCTCAAAATAAAAACGAAAATTAAAGAAAATACATTTGTAAAATAATGAACAATAAAACAGCAACACATTTACTAAACAACTAACCAACCAGGGACAATTTATTTTTTAAATTAGCCCAAATATATCATGCATGCTGTCACATTTTTCCAAAATGGGAAAGAAAAAAGAAAAAGTACACAACATGTAAATTATTGCACAAGAGAAAGGCTCCAAGTTTGCGTCAATGTATTAGTATTGCCCCGATACAGATCATGCATTCAACGGTAAATGAAAAGGGTGTGCTGGTGGTGCCAAGCATGTTGTCTTAGCCACCACTGGACTAGCGAAACAGGGAAATCTACAAGGATGAGAGTGGGAGTTGGGTAAGCTGTTATTCGCTGTTAACAGGCAAGTGCGCCACCACACTCCACTGCTACTCAGTTTTAATTTCGTTGTTCAATGCGCGGTCACTGTGCCATTTTTTCATGTGTTTCTCAAGGGTACTGTACACACTAAAAGGCATCTTACAGATTTCACATTTGTAAACGTCCCTGCCCACTTGCCCGTGCGTTTTCATGTGCCGTGTTAGCTTGCTGCTCTGAGCGCAGGCATAATTGCAAAGCCCACACTTATAAGGCCTCTCACCCGTGTGGCTTCGCCTGTGCACTGTCAGATTGCTGCAGTTTTTGAATATTTTGCCACAGTACTCGCAGGTGTCACTGCGTCGGCCATCTTTCGAGCTGGGCCGACCATGACCCCCGAGGTGTGGCGTGCTGCCACCACTGCCAGTCCCGCTGCGGCCCGAGACGCCGCCATCCAGGTCCCCTGGTGGTGTAGAGAAGCGCAGGCTTCCATTCTCTGAGGAGTGCTCTGAAGACGAGGCAAAAGGCGATTGTCTGGAATCCCCGAAGTTCAGAAAGGGGTCCTTCAGCTGCCGAGAGGCAGCATAGCCAGCCAACCACTGGGAATAGACATTCTCAGTGTTGGGGATCGTAGGGGTGGAGAGATCAAAGTCCTTCTCCACCTTGATTCGTTTGGAGAAAGGACTAAGTGAGCTGGGACTGCCCAGTAAGAGCTTCTTGGACAAACCAACAGAGGCAGACTCACTGGGGGACGAGCCTCGACCATTAATAGCTGAGCCGCAGCCCTCATTCACTCTGTCTGATTCCAGAGCCGAGTCCTCATCACACATGTCCCTATGTGCATCATTGCTAGAGTTTAGGGCTCCTCGTTTGTGTTGATGAAACGCCTCACTGTAGTGCTGCATGCTGGCAGCCAAGCCCATGCCCTGCATGACCTCAGGCAATGAGCGCGGGATCCCGTCCTCGCCCGCACCCAGACGTCTGCCGTTGTTCTCATGGTGCCGTGCAGCCTCGAGATTGAGGCTGAAGTGGTAGTTGTTTCTACCCCCCTCTCTTTCCAGCTCCTCCTCCTCTCCTTCCTCTTGTTCCTCTTCCTCCTCTTCTTCCTCCTCCTCTTCCTCTTCCTCTTCTTCCTCTCCATTCTCTGGAATCAGGCGGTCGTTTTCGCTTTTGAATTTGGCTACCACACACTTGAGGGCATTACTGGCGCTACCCACCAAATCGCTGGTTCCCGGCTCAGGGGAGCTGGCTGTGGACAACCCATCATCGGACTTGACTGTCATGGGTGACGACTTGTTCATGTGTGTCTTCATGTGCCGCTTTAGCTTGCTGGCCTGCGTACAGGCATGATCGCACAAGTGGCACTTGTAAGGTTTCTCACCCGTGTGACTGCGTCGATGCACAACTAAATTACTCTGGAACTTGAAAGTCTTCCCACAGAACTCACAAGACTTGCTCTTCATTGGCGTGTTGGACTGTTGCATAAGGGGGTTTGGGGTGGACTGGGAGCCAGAAGGGGACTGCATGGAAGGTAGGGGAGGGGTGGAGAGAAAGGGTGGCTTGGTTCCTGACTGGAATGGTTGTAGTAGCCGTTGCATAGGGCTGGGCCTATTGGGTGAGAGAGGAGGAGTTGACCCTGAGGTGTTACCAGCCAGCTCCCTCAACCTACGAGAGAAGTCCATAGCTGGGGGATCCATGGGTATGGGGTTGAGGCGCAGCACCCTGTCGAAGGCACTCGGGTGGTGGGTGGCCAAAGCCAGTTCCTCCGGGCTCAGGTGCTCCATGCGATGAGGGTCCAAATGATGGCGGGGTGGAGGGCTAAAGAGAGGCGGTGTAGGAGGAAAACGACCCTCTCGGAGAGGGGGTCCATCGCGTCCAGAGTTGGGTATCCGCAGCAGGTTGAATGGGCTTCCCTCTGGGAGATGGATGCCATGCAAGGAGGGCTGAGAGGAGCAATCTGCACCCATTCCCGGAGGAGCTCCAACACGCGGCGTGAGCGGACTTCCGCGCTCACTCTCAAGGTAGATGCAGAAGCCATGAGTGTTCTGGGCATGTTGCAGCAGAAACCAGGCACTGCTGAACGGCTGCTTACAGGTTGTGCAAGTGTAGATGCTGGGCTCATCTTTACCTGAAAAACACAAAAGAGATGAGTTAATTCTCCAAAATTTACTTTAACTCATTTAAAGGAACAATGAATAGAATAGAATAGAATAGAATAGAATCATTAATAGATCTCTAAATCTGCAACATGTGTTTGTTCGCACTCATTCCCTTTCTCAGCTGCTCTCTTGTGTATTTTGGACCTAAAAAAAGCCTAAAGATTGGGTCTTAATCAATTATGAACATCCCTCATCTCCCATCTAGACCCCAGGCCTGTGCAGACCCCCATCCTAACAGTCTCTCGTCGACTTTAACCCCTCAGCAGGCTAAAGAAAGTATCACATAACAGTAAACACAGCTCTTATTATAAACATGCTCCCAAACAGCACTACAGCCCAGGACCCAGTGGAGCAGAGCTTTTCACAACACAAGACCAGACAAAGCACTGGTAGTCTAGCAGAGAACGACTGTGTTGGGGTTTAGCTCAGGTCTTTGCATGGGGTGATACACTCCTGCTTTTGGCTGTACACCGTTCAGCTGGTTCTTGTAACGGTTGTTAGCAGGGCTATAAAAGCAAACAATAGTGTTCTCTCGAGCTGAACACTTTCATCCATGTACAATAACAGACGAACAGGAAGCATACAGTAAACAAAATCTGGAAGGACTACAAAAATATATATTGTAAAGGGGCAGCAGAGGAAATACACATATTGTCAAGATGTGTTAAAGGTTGCATTACACAAAATGCAGGTGTTTTAAGGAAAGCTATAGGAGAATAGTAACATTTGTTGCAAACACTTCACACAATGAAAAAAATATCGTTTTGAAAATTGAATTCTATTTAATAAATTGTCTGCTCTTCAAATGCAAGCTCAAAAAATATGAGGTTATGCAACAGTTGCTTAAAATGGAAATAAAGTAATCTACAGTATAGAAACAAAAGCAAAAAGACAGACCATCCAATCCATTACAACTGAAACATTTAAGTATGTAGACAATTTTCACAGCAAACGAACATTTAAAACAATAATTGACTTTCAATGGCACTTAGGACAATGACCAGCGATTTTCCTCCCATTGTGTTTTAAATCTCATTTAATGTTTCTGACTCCTCCACCACCTCATTTAGGAGATTAAATAATAAAGGAGGCTGGAAACAAGAGCATTTCATCATTAAACACACTATTCTAAAGCCTGATGCAATGTTACCCATTTATGAAATATTTTTTGTCTCTGCATTTTAGAGGAACTGATACATTATATTCTCAAAAAAAAAACATGAAAAACTAGAAGATTCCCAATTGTCTGGTCTCTGTAAACAAATTAACAGATGTTTTTACAACTTTTTCCACACTTATAATTTATGTACTAATTTTACAGTTTAATTTTATATTTTTTTAACTTGCCTGTATTAAGCACTTGTGTGTAATGTATTTAGTTTTATAAAAATGTGTAGAAATAAATATTTTATAAAAAAGGTAAAAACATCTTCATTACTACAAAACATATTGGAGGAAAACATGTACCTCTCAAATGGTTTATCTAGTCCAAATGAAGGCTGTCAAAAGCTACAGAACCATTTTTGATAATTGCACTGAATAAATTAAAAAAATAAATGTTATAAAGTGCTGCAAATGGCATTTGCACCATCAACAGGTAAACAAGCAGCGGGTTCAGGATGCCTATAGTTAAAAAACACACGATTAACTCACAAATGGCAATGAAATGGATATTTTCATGAGGTAATGAGTGTCAGTTTGAACTTTGAAAATTACCAGCGCTAAAAGGGATGTTACATGCAAGGTACAGATATCTACCTACGCTCCCAAAAACGCAAGGTCAAGCGGTCAGGAAAAGAGCCATCATTCACACAGGAACCACAACAACAAACAGCGAAAATGGACAGGGGAGATGGATTTAACTCCCCCCACAAGCCAGAGGTCTCTAAACTGCTATCATGTACTGTTTACAACCATCCCAAGAGAAAGAGGGAGAGGGAAAAAAGCAAAAAATGGAGAGATGGCGGGAAGAAAGACTGAAAGAGGTGCTGAACGGAGCCGAACAGGCAGTGTGCACTCTTTCATCTCGTTTGTTTTCCTCAGAGGGGCTTTCTCTGAAGTCTTCAATAGCCAGCAAAGCATGTAACGAGGCAAGGCCTTTCTGCTGCTCAGAGGAGGAAAGGCAGGCCAGAGCCACTGTGGGTTTTCTCAGATAATCCTGTTAATGCACACAAATGGGGGTGGTTCTGGAAGGCTCTGTGGCGGGCAGACAGCCACCTCCGGACATCGCTGCACCCTTTCGTGCTGTCATCATTTTGTCTCTGGCTTGGCACTTCTTAAACATGGTAAATTAAATCACACACCCACTCTAAATGACAAATGTGTGCAACAAATACATGCTAGTGTTTAGGAATGACTAACATGAGTAAAGCTCAAAATAATCTAAAACGCGGTGACGTATATCAGTGTTTGCCAAAAAATGTATCATCTTAACATCAAAACATCAGTAACATCAATACATAAATGTGTTCCATTTTACTCAAATTATACTGGATATCATTTTAAACAAAAATAGACCCATCGAGCACCTTCCTCTTGTCTCTTTAAAAAGACGCCGGAAATAAGTGAGGGAAAATATAAGATAAACTTTTTATGAGAAAGATTCCTTTTTAAATCAAATCCAGATTCGGTATATATATATACCGAATATGTCTGTGTGTGTGACCCTGGACCACAAAACCAGTCTTAAGTCTGGAGTATATCTGTAGCAATAGCCAAAAATACATTGTATGGGTCAAAATGATCGATTTTTCTTTTATGACAAAAATCATTAGGATATTAAGTAAAGATCATGTTCCATGAAGATATTTAGTAAATTTCTTAAATATATCAAAACTTAATTTTTGTTTAGTAATAAGCATTACTAAACACATTTGGACAACATTTTTTTTGCAACCTCAGATTCTAGATTATCAAATAGTTGTATCTCAGACAAATATTGTCCGATCCTAAAAAAAACATACACCAATGGAAAGCATATTGATTCAGCTTTCAGATGATGTTTAAATCTCAATTTCAAACAATTGACACTTATAACTGGTTTTGTGGTCCAGGGTCATATATATATATATTCTCCAGGGTTATGCATACCCCTGGTATAAACTAAAGACTTCAGACTTGACAAACAAATCTGACAGATGTGTAAAAATAAAAAAATAAAATACATTTTAAAATTATCCCAAGGTCCCAGAACAAAAGAGCAATGGTGACAATATCACACGCCAGCTTTCAGCTGACAGAGATGGGCAGTGAGGGAGGTGACGGTTGGTGTGAACAGAGAGAAAAATAACAGCACATTGCTACTCTATGGCCCTGCCACCCACGAGCACCTCCTGACAATCTCACTCATGACCAACAGCTGAAAGCCCTGCACCAAATCAAGACTGCGCACTACTTTATATCAGGGGGGTTGATGCAAAGGCCAGCTAAATTATGGATCATTACAATCTGCAGAAATTGCATCTAATTGCTGCCACCTGCATAGGGTTTAACCTAGAATACATTTTTGTATTATCATGCAAAGGGTATTTTTCACTCCTGTCTCACAGCTACAAGCGTAATGGCTATTTGTTGTTGTCGAGGTTGACGGAGAGTTTTAATTCGCCTCATGTCGAATGCAAAATCCAATTTGCTTTCAATTCAGGGTCCTCAGAAGGTTCAGTTCTTTAAATAGACTTTGAGGGTCCGCCGTCTCCTCACCAGCCACAGGGATCTCTGAAGGACAGGTTACCGCATCTCCATGTTTAACAAGGGCCCGCTTCATTTCATTACCACATGGCAACACTCAGCGGAATATGTAATCATCTTTTTCACATGACATTTTGAATATCCAACGAGACAAATAATTGCGGCAATAATTGATAGCTTTGCGCAGGCGGCGGTATTATTGACTGGCATGCCTCTCGCAAGCCCCGGCGTGTGCCATGCGGGCATCGTGCTTGGCACGCTCACAGCCAGGTTCTTCTTCTGACAAAACTGTCACAATCTGTTCCGATGACGGGAGTCGGCGAGCCACCGACAGGTGCTCCAATAATCTGCTATTAGACTCTGAAGATTTTACTGGGTGGAATTAAAAGCAGCAGCCTGCCAAAGAAATTAGCCTCCCCCTCTTTTCGGTCTAATTTTAATTTTCTCAAGAGAGTTGAAAGAGTATTCTTTGTGTCATTGACTGTCTTTTTGAGAGGAGAGCTGAGCATTCGAGACGGGAGAGCAGTAAAAGCAGACGAAGGACTTGTGGGTTCACAGCTGTTTAATGTGCGTAAACTACATGGCTCGAGTCTCTCGGCCGCCGCTGGGTGTGCAAGTTTGCTAAATGCAATGATAATCTGTGCCTTGACACTCGGAGCACTTAAGAGAAGAATTCGGAAAGTGGCCTTGCTCTAATTTTCTCAGATCCCTCAGTTAATTAGAAAGCTCTCCAATTCGCTGCCAAAGCGGGTCAGTCCGGACAAGCTGGCAAGCCGCGACGTTTGAGGCAGAGACTGCCGGTGACAGTTGTTGGACTGGTCTGCAAGAGCTGGCAGCAGCACGGCTACTTACAGACGGATGCGAGCGCTCAGTGCATTGCTGGCAGTTTTTACACAGGGAAATGTCAGAGCAATGTTACAGCACAGAGCCACGGGAAAACAAGAACACCCCCACACCACCCTCCTCCAAAACTGCCAACCACATCCTCACAGGACCGACTAATCCAGCTAAATCGGCACACACACACACACACATACACACACACATTAAACTGCAGTTAGATAAAGCCACACTAAATGATCTTGACAAAAAGTAAGGCTGTATTACAGAGCGGTGATGGCTTGGCAGAGTGACTGGTGCCCATGATGAAACCGGAGACATGGAGGAAGGAAATATGTTGTGAGCCCCCCATCCACCCAATGCCCCCCCCGCTGAGTTCTGCATCTTGCGCAGGAAAACTGTAGCACACCAAACAGATAGCTTTACAGTGCAAAAATAACCAAAAGTGTCAAGTTATGACTCGTGCAAATTTCAGACAGCTCGTCTGGGGCACAAAACGTATAAAATCCGCCTAGGGGACAGGTCAGCCGTATTTTATTGCAAAATGCACTCAAACACACACAGGCACACACACATAACCTGTTTCACAAATGAAAAATTGTTTTACCGTCATACCAATTTCATTAAAATACACTTAAATACAGCTAAGTGATGAAACGAATGGATTTATCTTGACTGACACACATGGATGACTGACAGACACGTATAGATGGAGAGCGTGTATATTTGGAATAATGTCTACAGTTGGCTTTGTTAAGAGAGCAGGGTGCATTTCTACGTGTGCCGTCTGGATCGATGGCGCTGGCAGACTAAGATGAATGCCAGATTAAAACAGCTCGGGCAGCCCAATATCCCCGACATGCAGATTCATCCATTGTTCTTCCTCCCACCACTAAAAAATCCACCCCCCTCACTCACACACGCACACAAACGGCATCCGCGGCAAACAAAAGCACCGGATACAAACACACTTGCGTACAGCGAGTGCTGTACCTCCTACATGCAAAAGCGCAGGTCATTTGGACAGTTGCTGGCATTTCGCGAGCTGTACTCTCAGTCTTCCATCTCGACAGCTTCACTGCTGTCACTAGCCGAAACTGCGGCTCCTTTTGTTTTGTCCTTGACGATTGTGTTAAGATTCAACAGCTCTCAGAGATAATGGTAATTGAAGTAATGCAACAATGCAGTAACAGGATTACTGAATGCAGGGGGAGAAAGGACAATGCCATGTAATATCATTTTTGAATTTTATCAGAGGCTTATGCTTTTAAGAGCCTCTGCATATATTTGTGTTTGAGGTGTCCCTTCACCTCTGCACCTGCTCAAGTCTCAAAATTATCACATTACAATTTAAGTATTACATTTTCATAAAGTAAATTAAGCACATTGCATAGGAATTCAGTTAACATTGACAAATAAAATACATTTTATAAATCAATCAATGTCAATGTCAAACTTTTTTAAATCAAGTTTTGGGGACATTTCTTTTTATGGTGCTTACCAAGGCTGCATTTATTTGATCAAAATGGGTATTATTGTGAAAAAAAATTCTATGTTAATATATTTTATTATTATGCAATTTATTCCTATGATTGCAAAGCTGAATTTTCAGCATTACATTATGTCCGTTTAAAAATATATATATACTGTATATATATAAATCTCAAAGTTTTGAATAGTAGTGTATATTAAGATTGTATAACTGGTCAACATTAATTTGAAGTTATTTGCAAATTTTAATTACCTTTTGCTTTTGCTTATTCATTATAAATTGTCCGGCAGTGTAAATTTTTTTTAAAGTACAAACATTTTAATACAATTATTTTTTTATACTAATTACTTTTATACTGACCAAACTATATTTTCCATCCCCTAACCCAACCCTAAACCTACACCTTACAGAAAACCTGTTTGCATTGTTACACTTTCAGATAAACATCATTTACTATTTTCAGGCCGGTCCCACAAATGTCAAAAATTTCAGGTTTTACTTTCCTTGTAGGTCCCCACAATGTAGCATAAACAAGTACACACACATGCGCACACGCACACACACACACACACACACACACACACACACACACACACACACACACACTTAGAAGTAATAAACAATAGCAAAAATGCTGTTTAAACTACTTTTTTATGAGGAGTACAGCATAAACATGCAGCAGGACATGAGAACCTCCCAAAATTATTTCATGTTGACTACCCATATATTAAAAAGTGAACATTATTGTTTTTTGATTTGATTAACTATAAAATAATAATGACAATAATAAGGAAAATATTTGCTCATTCTGACCAGAGCAAGACTTCTAATGGGTGTCTGCGTTTAACCCATGTGTGTCAAAGCTCAGGTCATGTGTGTCTCTGGCTTGTATCAGTATTCCTCTGAGCAGTCTGGCTGGGTCGGCCCAGCACCACTCTCACACACTCAACTCTTTGTCCGGTTCCAGACTCTTTGTGGTGTGCCGAGTGACTGCCACAAACAAAGGCCTGTTTGACCAACACTTGTTCACTGACAAAGCTGGACAGAGGAAGTGCCATAAAAATCCCGCAAAGGACTCAGAGACACTTCTCACACTGTGTGTCCTCCAAACCCAAACATTATGCATTTCTCTCTGCCTCGCAAAAAGAACACACACTAATATCGAAACAATGAGATGTAATGTGCCCATTAACTGCGCTTTCCAAATAGACAGAAAGAGGGGAAAAAATATAGACTGTGATAACTAGGTCTGGTGCTCCTGGGCAGAAGCATGTCAGTAATTAACCTGGACAGGCCGACAAAAATCTGACTTTCATGTTTATTAACTTTCACCATCCCAAACCCTGATAAGAAGCAACTAGGTCACATTTCAAGACCCAAATAAGAAATGTTTTACTAATGACACCGAAAATATTATGTATGCATGTGTGGAATTAAGAAATAAACTTAAAATCGGTGCAAATCTTGCAACTTACATAAAGAAAGGTGCAAAGAGTGTATAACAACAATTTGTGATGGGTTAATCGCCTTGGGGAGAAAATCCTAATGGAATTCCCTCTTCACATTATGTGAGTAATCCCAGCATCAACTCATTCCAACATACACCATGTCGCCCATCTGCCTGCCTGCCGGACAGCAAGCGCAATTAAGAGCGGGAGAGATTTCCACACACCTGACTCCCCTCTCCTTATCATTATTACAGTGAGGAGAGAAGTGTCCCTTCCAATCAGAAATACACACAGCTAAACAGGGCCAGCCCAGCTAATGATAACCACAGAGAGTGGCATACATTTCCCTCTTGAGCCATTCGAATAAAACCCGGCGGATCAGGCCCGAGCATAACGTGTGCACGTATTCTGTTATTGCTGAATACAAGAAGTTGATTTCAGCATTTAAGAGCAACAATGAGGCTAATTTCACAATCCTCTTGGTGTGTCATTAGGCGCTGCTGTACAATCTGCCACACAAGATCGAAGACAAAACACAATTACCCACAAGTGCTTTTAAAGAACTGGGATATAAAAGCATTATTGTTTTGGCGAGGAGGCCAATCAGGACTTTATATGTGTGTAAATGTATATTTGCGCATGTGAGACACACGTGAACATGTCGTAGTTGGTTTGACTTGTTATAAAGGATTGTGCTAAATGCTGTGTGCCAGAGAGTTCCAGAGTCCCTGCTGTGATCCACATTGTGCTTCCCTGCACCCTTTGGTGGCAGGTCATCCATAAATATTCACTACATTATAAGCAAATATATATTATATATATTATTATTTATGTAAAATGTTGTTGCATTATATACCAAAATATAAAACCAAGTGGCATTTATTTTAATAAATATATAAATGTATCACACAAAACAGCTTATGTTCAAAAAGTTCAAGGTTTACATTTTTTTGTAATAAATATATATTTTAATACTTTTATTCAGTTAGGATGTATTTCATTAATCAGAAGTGAAGTACATCAAAAAGGCATTTGTAATGTTACAAAATAATTATACTTCAAATAATTGCTGTTCTTTTGAAAGTTATATTGTAAACAAAATCCTTAAAAAATCACTGTTTCCTCAAAATATAATCCAACTATTTTCAACAATAATGATAATGAGAAATGTGTTTGCACCAAATCAGCATATAAGAATGATTTACTGGAGTAAAGGCTGCAGAAAAATGTAGCTTTGCTATCTCAGGAATGAATTAAATTTGAAAATATGTTAAAATAGAAAACAGCTATTTTGAATTGTAATAATATTTTACAGTATTGCTGTTTCTATTATAATTTTGATCAAATAAATGCAGTCTTGGTTAGCATAAAAGATAACCTCTTTTAAAAACATTTAATATTCTTACCAACCCCAACTTTTGAACACTAAAACTGTGGATATTTATCAATAAAAATGAATTTGTGAACACTTTCTATTTAAAAAAAAAAAAAATACACACCTGTGTGTACCTGTGTTGCTTAGTGGATCCTGTACAAATAATTTAGAGACAATTTAAATTAAATGAACTGCAGACGTGGCTTTATAAAGTGAATTTCTAAATTCAGAATCATGTGTTTGTTATCCGTACCCAATACAATGACAATCATATACCTGACGTAAGTTTCCAAAAGTGTCAACATACTGTATGAAGACTGAACAACCCTAGTGAAACCCCTTCTTTAACCGGCAGTCAAACACCTCTGCTCATGTATGTGAATGTAGGGAGTGTGTATCCTAATGATAACTACATGTAGAAGCAGCCCAGGAACTGTACTGGGAATGTGCTTTATCACTGGGGAACATGCCTGGAGAGCAGAAGCCCCAGAGGACAGATGGAGTCCTCTTGGCGGAGACACCCGTGAAAAATGAACAAAACTGTTGTTCCGTCACTCGGATTATTATAACTGCCGTTCCCGCGCTTTGGTTGTGCGATTCAGGCTTCCGTAGATATTGGAAAGGATTGTTTAAAAATGAATTCCCACATAACCTCATAAACATAATTTGAATAATACATTCCGAGCCTCTTAAACTGTGTTTATGATTGTAATTAAATGGCCAAACCTTTATATAACCGTCAGAGCATAAAACCATGTGCGCATCCTCTCTCTCTCTCTCTCTCTCTCTTGTGAGGAGAGAACCTCACTTCTGATGGTGGCAACTGTAGACTACTCTTAACACAAAACCAAAATGTCAAAATTATAGAGAGCACAAATTACAGCATAGAAGGGTTGTGTGCTTTGCTCTTTTCCTTTTTTTAAGCAAAGGAGAGAAAAAATACTGAGAGGAATACCAGCATCCAGATGCACACACACACACATTTATGGGACCCTAGAAAGCATGACAAGACTGTAGAGGATGGCAAAGAGAGAGTGACATTTATTGTCATAAATAGCCTAATTAATCACTGTGCAAACTACTAAACTGCTCCAAAAGCATCAATTAATTATACCCAGATTCATTTATTCCTATGGAGGAACACAGGCTTTGTGCCCAAAATCATTACTGCCGAAATAGTCATTATTATTATTGGAATTAGATCTCTATTTCAGTCTGAGGTCTCCCCGAAGATTTACCAAAAATGCCTTTTTTGAAATATACTTTTCAATATGGCTGAGTACTAATTAAGCCTTAGCACTCATTTAACCCAGACAACATCAGTGTTGCTCAAACACACAGATCATTCGTATAACAACGCAGCAAACCGGCGCATGGCCAGGGCTTCGGCTGCAGCCTCTGAAGTGCAGATCATGGAGACCTCTTTTCTTCATTGTCTCTCTTTCGGAGCCAGAGAGAACGAGGGAATGAAATAGAGGGGAGGAGGGGGTGAGTGAGATATTCACAGCACGTTCTGCATAAATGTATCACTGCATCTGTAAGGAAGAGAAATTGGAGCTGCGCAGAGCTGGGGCCCGGGGCATGGCTTCAGACACTGTCAAAACATTTTCAGCCATTTTAATTAGAGGACCAAAGCCAGTTCTGAGGCTCCATAACATTTGCTTTCACATAATTGCACTTCGCTCAGCGTTTTCGCCCTTTCTGTCCCCCATCGTATTCAACTTGGGCAATTCATATTTCTATTAAGGCTTTTTTGTGCTTTTTCAATTTGAATATATTTTCTTATAGGACATTCAAACATTCATGAATAGCGTGTCCTACGGTGGCTGAACAGCTGGAAGTCTGTTCACTTGTACTTCATTAATTATTCAGCTACCTTCGGCTCTGTCACTGTAGTATAGTGTATATGAAGTACAGTACACGAGAGGCTTCCAGTGGCTTTTTAAGGCTCCTATTCTGCATTTTGTCTGCATTTATCCCCTTTTAATCCCTATGCTCAGATAAACAAACAAGCACACAAATGCTGACACTTGTGATGGAAGATGTTCAAATAAATTCTGGGTGGTAATTTTTCTTGTTCCTTCACACGCAATAGGTCAGCGGTCACCTGCACACACACACACACATATACACAGAGAGAACAGGGATGTGCAGGGACATGCAGAGCAGGGCAGCCAGCAGCAGCAGCTGTTGGCCATAGAAGATCACTCATCAGCCTAACAGTACCATCATAAAGCTCAGCAAACATCAGGTACTGGCCTCGTGCCCTTGGAAAGACACACACACATAAAACAAAACACAAGCTGCTATTTTTTTCTGTTAGTAAAAGACATGCAAGTGTAATTATTTGCTTTAATGGATTATGTTTAAACATTTAAAATGAGAAATAAAATCCGATGACTTAAACGTCTTTAGGTCAAATAACACAAAGAAACCCTGTATTTCTAAGGATGATTCAGGTTAGGAGTGTTCACATATAGCCTACTGCCATTGACGATAACAGTGATATAAAAAAGATGAAAAGTTGGTTTCTTGTTAATAATACACAAAACGATTGTACACAATTCAGTGCTAGTTATTATCTAGTAGTTGACACTCCAACATAGTAGGGGGCAGTATTGCACCTTAATGCCGGTTACCATCTGTCATAAAACAGAAAAAGAACAAAATAAGACTAGCTATTGCCGCACAAAATCATGTCGTCAAAAGAAGCGAACTCGAAAAAAGTTAGAGAAAACACAAAAAGTTAAAGCTGAAGTTGACTGACAGCATTATTTATTACATTGTTTTTTTATTATTATTATTTTTTTAGTATAGTTTATTTTACATTTATGCATTTAGCAGACGCTTTTATCCAAAGCGACTTACAGTACATTCAGGCTATGCATTTTTGTCAGTATGTGTGTTCCCTGGAAATTGAACCCACAACCTTTGCGCTGCTAACGCAATGCTCTACCACTGAGCCACAGGAACACAAAATTTGAATTATTTTATTTTTGGTAGACAAATATCGCAATAATATATATTTTAAATTATTTTGGCTACAGTAATTTATTTGCATGTCAACTCTAGAAGCAATTGTAAAAGCCAATTGGCCCTTTTAACTGAAAGCCAGGACTTTCATTCCTATCTGTCATATTAAACTTTATAATTTTTCTCATACATTTTCCTGCAAGTGGTTCATCTCCTCCCCCTTATACTGTCTCTGGTATCTCTCTCTCTCTTGCTCTTATTCATTTGTCCACTGGCACCAGGGGGCTGTTCAGGTGTTTGTTTTTCCCAGCCCAGACTATATTCTTTGGATATGTTTTCTTTTTTTCTCCACTATCTGGCTGCAGGTCTGCACAGACTCAACCTCAGGGGTTCAGAAAGGGGCAGGATGGAGGGGGGAGTTGATAAGAGAGAAAGAGAAAGAAAAGAACAAAAGGAAAAGTTAAACCTGTAAGTCAGAGCCCTTTTTGCTCTGCAGTCTCAGGAGAAGAAACCTCAGCAAGACTGACCCTCTCTCATAAACACACACATACACAATCTAACACACACCTCGCCTCACCAAGAGGCCGCGTTCTGCCTCACAGATGCCCAGAGCTCTCAAAATAACAAGAAAAGATGAAGAGAGAAAAAGCAAGTAAGAGAAAAGGAAGTGAGGCATATGGGACTTTGAGCCTGATTCTGATAGAAATTTGAATATTGAGAATATTTGAAATGAAATTTAGTCTCAAGAGCTACATTTGTTGCACTTTTGTGTCTTTGTGTTAAAGACATGAATGGGAATTAATTAAATTACAGTGGGAAAGTACTTAAAATCAGCATTATAAATTTAATTTTAACAGGAACATGGATATATTCAATAGTTGTAAATATATTTACAATAATAATAATAATAATAATAAAGTTTATTTTATCTAACACCTTTAAAATGTACTTCTTTTATTCTATTTTTCAAAATTAAACCAATCAGAATATGTAAAATGTTGTGCACGTAAACATGATAATTGAAAACACTAGCTTATTGACTGGAAAACACATAATTTAGGTAGCTACAAAACCATCTCTCTGCATTTTCTCTCTCTCCTTTCGCTCTGTATTAGAAAACAATCTTCAAATATATTCAACTGAGAGCAACAATCAATAAAAGGACATTTTTAACACAGATATACTATAACTGCTGCCCTGTCAACAGTAAAATCCCCTCAATGATTCTGGTGGCTGTAAGCGTGATGAGAGAGCCATAAAAAAGTTTATTCAAATAACTGCCTCTTACTGCCTCCTGGAACTACTGACCCTTGCACTACAAGAGCTGACAGACATGCAGAGAGAGGTGTGAGGAGCCCATGTGTGTGTGAGTTCATGAGTAACACATGGGTAAACTCCTGAGATCTGACTGAAGCTAGCTGCTACGCTAACAGAAGCTAATATTCAAATCAATAGTGGAGGAAATTTCCCCATGCAGTGTTCACTGGTAACAACTAAAATACACTTTTAAAAAAATCACATCCCTAACCAGAATTTTTTTTTTCTATGGACCAATTAATCAAAAGCAAACTGGGCTGTTTTAGGAACTAATACAAAGCTGTTTTATTAAGTATAATGCTGTACAAATTATTTAAAAGAATATATGTATATATCAGTGCATCAAAGTATTTCAAAGTAACATGTATTTAAAAAAACATATATAATAAATATCATATATATATATATATATATATATATATACACACACAACAAGCAAGAGTGCTTTTGTGCTAAATGCTATATATTCAGTGCCAAAATATATTCAGAACAGTTGTGAAAAAAAATGAAAACCCTTTTTTCTGTCAAAATAAATTAATAAATAAAAACATATTTACAATTTCTGTCACACATATTTATTACTTATTTTAATATTAAATTACTATATTAATGTCCAAAGCACACACAAATAGTTAATTAAATGTACACTGCATTTACTTATATATACACAATAAAATCAACTGCAACAAAATGTGTAACCAAAAGAATAGAAAAAAACATATGAGACTTTGTTAGAACACAGTTAGCAGACTGCATTTGTTGAGGCTTGGTGAAAATGAAAAGCGATGAGAGAAGGTCCAAACAGATAGATCACTCACTCTGCCTCACGGCTCAGGCCTGTGTCTGACAAGAGGACAAAAATGTATCTAAATTATTCAGAGTGGACAAGCACACATCTACTGGGTACTGCCCTAAAAAGAACATATCCAGAGAGCAGGAAAGTAAGCGAGAGGCGAGCAGGGGTTGGGAGGGAGAAAACGGGAGAGGGAGAGAGAGAAGCAGCAGTTTGATGAACGTCAGAAGAAAGGCAGTATTGCAGCAGCAGGCCGCCTGGGGCTAGTTGTGTAGGAGAACACAGAGGCACACAGCCGTTACAGAGCAGTCAATAACGACACAGCCTCTGACATTTACACAAACACCAAGGCCCCGCCACTAGCGCCAAACAAACACCCCCAAAACACATACACACCGCCTTTAAAGGAAGCCCACAGTAGCTCCTCACACGGTGAACCAGAATGGAACCGAAATAGAGGAAGCTACGGACAAGAGTGTGTAGCACAGGAGTCGATTTAAAGACAGGGCATGTAAGGAGATTGTGAGTGTTGAAGATCCCTTCGCTTTACCACTGTCTCTTATCATCAATTTTGTCCAGAGAAATTACCGGCTGTCCTGGTTTGGTTTTTATCTAACTTAAGAGACAAGGGAGAGGGCAGCTGGCAAATTACAGAAATATATAAATCACACATTAAAAAGTTCCAGAAAACTATTTGCAATCCTTTTTTTAGTGGTGTGTGCATGCTCGAGTGTGAGTGCTCCATTAGGGCATTTTGAGAGCAGTCTAATGTGGCTAATGTTCCCATCAGAGATACTCTAAGTGCTGTGCCATTCATTTCCCTTCCACCCCCCTGAGCGCAGCGGTCACAAGCCCTCCAAATGCTTCCCTTCGAGGAGTGGCCAGCGCCTTTTAGCCAGGCCCAAAAGATCGGCCGGCCGCGCGGAAAGAGCCAAGGCCCGACCACCGACGCCCTCTCCCAAAGATATGGGTCTACTAATTACCCCCATACCGACACCAACAAACAACTTTTAAGACCTATTAGAGGACAGTTGTCCGGGAAGGGGTTTTATATCCCATTAAAACCAGAAGATTAAATTGCTATTCACATAAATTCACCCGACCTCAGATACCGGTAGGACTCGGATGCTAATAGCGTGTGGCCTATCACTGCTAAACAGGCTACGGCAGGATGCCACCCTCCTGGAAAATGGCCTCGAGTGCGATCGCATAAATAACCTCGGCTTTTCCATTGAAGCCATTTCAGGTTTCAGTGGAATTCCTGTTCTCACGTCTCTCCCGACCTGTTTTTGTCTTCACGCTCCCCGTGCTCCACTCCCAGAATCCCCTCAGCATTCGCTATCT
The DNA here is from genome assembly GCA_027564155.1 of Gymnocypris eckloni scoliostomus. Classification (NCBI taxonomy): domain Eukaryota; kingdom Metazoa; phylum Chordata; class Actinopteri; order Cypriniformes; family Cyprinidae; genus Gymnocypris; species Gymnocypris eckloni. Next base: position 7,650,741 of record CM050429.1, read on the forward strand.
GGGTTTCTTTGTTGCGCCTGCCTTTCTCGGCTTTCGGTACGGCCTGGAGGAGGGGGGGAGCAAGCAAGTCAAACGGGCTGGATCTGCCGGGGCAAGAACTAGAGGTAATGTCAGCCAAGGCCAGAGAGAGCGAAACCCAGCAACCATGTCAAAGCCAACAAACACTCCCTATCTCATTCCCAAAGGAACTCTGTGACTCACTCTCCAGCAAGCCCCCGATTCACTCCAAAACCTCTCGGTTTAGCCATAACATACATGCCTCAAATGTGGCGTAGATACCGCAGCGACTAATACCAGAATACCAGTGTATGTTGGAGGAAGATGGGTGAAGATGTAAAACTCGACAAAACTTTTCCAAGAGTGCAAGGACACCAAACCTTTCAGAACTCCGGCTGACCCGATACATCACACCACCCTCCTGACTGCTGCCCCAAGCTGTGTGACATGTCCACCGGGTCTGGAGAAAACATGTGACATCCATGCCTTCAAGAGCACATCTATCAAGCGCAGCGGGGACATGAGGCCACACACAAACAGAGCTCTGTTTCAAGAGTGGCGAAGGCAGTGCTGTTGCATTCCTCCCGACTGGCGCATGGCCGGCTGGTGAGAGTGCAGGCGGCCTGAGGAGCTGCCCCTCATCTCAATCGCTCGTATGCACTGGGTCTGTTCTCACTCTCTCTCTCTCTCCCTGGAGACGCGTGTTTTGGCGGCATGTTCCGTAATACTGGAGCGTATACCAGGCAATTACAAGTTCATTTAAAGCTTCTCATAAATACAGCCGAATTTATGATAAATAAGTGACAGATCTGAAGCCAAAGAGGAATTCCCTGCAAGCTAAAGTAGTTAAAGGGAGAGTTTACACAAAAAAAATGTATTCTGTCATCAATACACTACCTCATCTCATTCCAAACCTGTATGATTTTATTCTGTTAAACTCAAAAGATTATATTTTTAAAGAAATAGTGACTTTCACAGGACTAATACAGCTGAAACGGTAGTCAAAGTATCTTCTTTTGTCTTCTGCAGAAGATAGAAAGTCATACATGTCTGGACAACATGAGAGTGAGTAAATTGACAGATTTCTCATTTTCGGATTAACTACACCATTAAATTAAGTTATTTAGGATCGCTGATGTCCAGAGGGCAGTGAGGTAGACCAGTATCTCAAAGAGTTCATAAAGCATAAATGAATGACCCGCTGGAAAGATTGCCTCCATCTATCTCGTTTCACATTAACCTTTGTGCTTGAAATCTGCTGCTTGGACTCATTTTCAGTATCTTCGTTTACAGTACATGTTGGTGCTAGAGAGGGGACATGTCCATCAGGGCCGAGGGCCAAGGCCACAGAGGTGTATAAATGTAAAAAAACTAAACAGAGACGAGGGAGTTAGGTGAAAATGATAATGAGACAGACATCAAAGCTCAAATCAGGAAACAAACCGCTTCCACACGGTCATAAAACAATTTGTGCCATGCGTCAGTACGCTGATAAGACACATCATATGCCCGTGGTGAGGCAGCGAGGCAGAGGTGAATGGACAAGCTCTTGTCTGAGTGTATATGTGTGTGTGCTTTATTCACACGGGACATAGCGCATGACTCAAAGCCACTCTGCGGCCCTGCACTTTATCGGGATAAAAAATTCAGGCTGACCCTTCTACTGCCCCCTTTAGCAGGCCACAGCCATTAGCAGAACGAGAGAGATAGGCTAGAGAGAATGAAGCAAAAAGAGAGAGTTCTTTAGGTGTTGTGACACCAGAGCACGTTTCCCATATGTCTGATATAGCAGTGTCAACCTAAAGTTAAAGTTAGTTATTAGATATACTTGAAGCAACTAACAAATATCTAAAATATAATACAAATTATATATATATATATATATATATATATGTATGTGTATACTGATATACTGTAGATACTGTCTATTGCTTACTATATAATACTGACACAAACCTGAAAATTACACTAAAAAGATACATTTACACTAAATACAAATAGAAAACATTGCAGTTTATTCATGTTTTCAATTCAGATACTGTATCTACAAAAGAAAATGCATTAACATTTAAATGAACCCTCTGAATTAAGCAATCAATAACATTTCCCAAACATACACATAAGAGAAGATAGCTTAAGCTTGCTTGGCTGCAAAGTGTGGTACACAAAATAAAATAAAATAGAATTGCTATGTCATGGTACCTTGTCAAATGTAGCAGCTGTTGTGATGCTACTGTAAAATGTAGCTAAGCAGAATTCCTGCTTTTAGTTACAGCACAATGCAGTATGTCAGTCTAAGAAAACGGTGCAAATATTTATCTTCATCTCACTGTATGTGTGTGTTTGAAGGGTGGGGGGAGAGACATTAGTACAACGTGGAAAGAAGACGTTAATACTACAGTATAACATTTACCATCAATAACGGGGTGGTAAGATGGATGCTATGCATGCAGGGCTGTGGCTTTTGCAGCTCAGTCTAATTATTCATGGCAGCGTTTCTACCCACATTTACTCCCAGTCCCACAGATAATTCAATACAAGTGTTCTAATCCATATCATCCCATCGTATGTTACTGCTGTCAGCTCAGCACTAGGACTGCAAACACTCCATCTCTAACAACCAGCCAGTACGGCCACAGTCCGAGACCTCCTCTGCAATAATGAACATATTACCATTTGTTTCATCTCCGTCCATTTTTCTGCTCAGAGACAGAGTTAGTGGTATGAGTTGGACACAAAGCAAACGCTCTGAACTCAGCATGAAGGCCTTTTCATGTATGAAGACCAAGAAAACCAGCCATTCATAAGCAAAAATGTGACCCATTCCTACCCGGGATGCTTACACAACTGAAATAGAAATTTTAATTACCACAGCTGTACCTGCAAGCCCTCTTCAACGGCTAAAGTCAATAAATCAGGTTTTAACACGGCAAGGAGCCACAACTCAAAGCATGCTGGAACATTACCTGCACGCTCTGCCAAAAATGTGTTCAGGGTCCTATAGATCAGAGATCTCATAGGGGTGGCGTGAAACAGGGTAGAAGGAAGTAAAGAAAATGGAGGGGGGAAGAGCGTTCTGTAAGGTCACTGAGGTTGACGCTACATATCTCAGATGCTTATCTCAAGTGCCTGGACTTCACAAAAACCGCCTTGAGAAAAGAGAGAGGTGTGTGTCGCTGACATTTATTATGATGCAGTGTGTTTACCGTTTCTAGAAAACCGACTCACCAAACCCGTCTGAGCCTTCAACTGCAAGGTTTATCCAGTAGTTGAGATGAGCAAAGGACAGCGGTCTCTCTCTATACGAATATGTGTAGGCGAGACTTCGCTATGTGCATATGATCCTGTTTCAGCTTCTAATTTTTGACCCCAACCCTGCCCTCCTGAGCTCAGTCCTCGACCCCACGTTGCATTACAGAACACAAAGTTATATAAAGCGACGTAAGTAGAGCAAAGTGCAAGCTGCGCCATTTCTGCCCTTTGTGGCTCCCAGCCAAACAGATAATGTATATTCAGGCTGCGGTGCAAACTAGCACTGTATTTGTAAATACCACAGCTCTGTACAGTATCAGACTGTTTTTAGAAACCCGTCTGAACGGAGTGAAATGATTTAGTTTCACAGTGGACAAGTGGAACTAATCCATTTCATTAAAAACAGACAATCAGATTCCAGTCACAGAACAGAGCACTTAGCGCAGACTAGCTTCAAACGGTCGCTGACATCAATACTCTCTGCCCCGCAGTAGCGTGAGGAAGCGGGCGGGCTAAAGTTGATGCCGTTCACAGTTTAGACCCCCTCTACTTTCTGCACTCGTTTACAACTGTCTCTTTTCACGCATTTCATCAGAACGGGATGAGGGCAGAGAGAGGCCTCTAACAAACTCCAGATCCCTGTGCACACACACATATATATATATATATATATCTACATAAAATAGGGTATATTTGTAGCAATAGCCAATAGTACATTGTTTGGGTCAAAATTATATAAATTTTTCTTTTATGCCAAAAATCATTAGGATATATAAAAATTAAGATATTTTGTAAATTTTCTAACGTAACTATATAATTTGTTATTAGTAATATGCATTGCTAAGAACTTAATTTGGACAACTTTAAAGGCGATTTTCTCAGTAATTGGATTTTTTTTTGCACCCTCAAATTCCAGATTTTCAAATAGTTGTATCTCTGCCAAATATTGTAAAATTACATTTTAAATAAAAATTCATGTTATTCGGAGTCTTCTGGTATAAACAGTAAAAATTACTTTACTAATTGATTGCTAATTTAAATCGGGGATTCAACCCTGCATGAGTGTGTGTCCTACAGGGGCCACTCTAGTCAAAAACGTCTGGACACACCTCTGGAGGGAAGAGGTAGAAGTACAAACAAGGCAGAAAGAAACTTTGGCATGTCACTTGATAAGCAGCGCTGGGCAGGGTGTGGTGAAACTGTAAGAGTCACGGTACAGTAAAGCAGACTAGAAAATCCCCTGTGACCTATAGAACACACACAAACACACATTCCCAAAGGCTCCTTCAGCGGTCTGGAGCTTCTTACTCGGACATAAGAGCGTCATTCTGAGGAAATTGCATGAACCTTGACAGGCTGAACGTAACTGTTAGTTTATGAAACTGTTGAGAAGAAAATGGAAAAAATAAGAAGTGTTTTGACAACCTCACTCATCAGCAGGGTGTGGAGCGTATCTCACGGTATGTCCAACTCTGAGAGGACAGGGGAAAAAAGCGGAGTCCACTTTTTAAATCAAGGCTCTTCGTGTGCTTAATGAGGATGGAGTGGGACTTTTTGCCACTGTTGGAAACAAGGCGTCGGATAGATGGAAGGAGACTTGGTGGGCAGTGTCAGCCATGGCACCCTTTTCCCGGTGGTGCCAGATTACATTTCCAACAACAGCTGCCTCCTTTGTCCGCTCGCAGCCAAGCCAAACTGCGCCTAAAATTTCATTTAATCTGCTGCAAAACCTGAGTGTCAGCCACTTAAATGGCAGCTAAAAGCACTACTCTCAGATAACTGACTGACACTTGCTAATAATAGACCCTGGCAACAGGGGAGCCGTGGCAGACATTTTGTGTAACCGTAGAGAGACACCGGGTGCCTGGGAAACAGGAGAGTGGACGGTCCCAGCTCCCCTGACAGGTGGGATCCTCTCACAGGCCGCCATACCCCCCTCAAGCTCCACCCTTACTCTGCACGCTTAGCCAATCCGTGACCCGCAGTCTCTCATTCAGCCCTCGACTGCCATGCAACAATGGGCCTACATGCTTTTGTCTGCAAATCTGGGGGCAAGTAGAAGGCAAGGAGGTGCAAGCTGAAAGAAAGGATTTACAGATTATATACAAATTTTAAATTTAAGCCCCCATATGTCTGAATGTAGAATCAGCTCTCTGGTCACAGGGCCGTCAAGCTGTGACGTTTTAACCCGGTCAAGGAGCAAAAGATTAGCGCATGGAAGAAGGGGGGAAATTGGAGGAGGAGAAGGGGGGACAGGTTGAGCAGCTTCTGTGGTACTGTGTCATTACACGAGGTCTCAACACGCCCTACGTGGGAATCTGAGACAGGGCCTGGCAGGTCAGGGCTGAGCTCGAAGCAATAGAGCACCATGCTAAAACCACTGCGTGTGTGTGTTTAAGAGCCAAAAGCCCAACGGACACATCATTGTACTCTCTTTCACTCATACGCACAGGAGAGAGAGTATTTATAGAGAGGAGGAAACACCCTTCCACTGAAAAATAAACAGATTCACTGTACATCACTGAGGCAACAACATAAAAAAAAGCATTCCGGTTCAATGGCTTCACAGACCCTGCTCTCTCGGTTTTGTTTCTCACTACCTGTTTCTGCTTTGCTTTCCTCAGGTGTCGAGAGGTGAAGCCGTCTGGAGTGGACACGTGTGGCAGGAAAACCTTTTGAGAAACAGCACGAGAGACATAAAGGGACAAAGGAGGAGGGAGACCACTATGGGGTTTGACTTTCACATTAGTGAGGTTTCGATGTGTCTATATATACATATATACATATATATGTTAGATGTTCCTGAACTGAAAATCGCCGTTAGGGCGCAACCATATTAGTGAAATTTGGGTGAAACTTTGCTTCACTGAGGTCCCTTCCAACCTAAGCAGATTTATCTTGGAATATGCAAAGTTTAACACTCTTGGATATGATCAAAAATCCACCAGGGGAAGTGTTTTGGCTCATGTGAAATTCCAGATTCCTATTAAGATAATCGTATTAAAACTGCATTTCACTTGTGGAATTTTGCCACAAAAAGGAAAATGTGATATAGTTGTTAGCCCCTTTAACAATAAGATCTCAAAACAAATCACACAATTTATTACAAGGTCCCGTTTTTTATGTGCACATTACAGTTGTGAATTAATTTCAGTTGGTATGAGTGTTTTGAGGTGTATCTCATGCAATTTCATAATCAATCGTTGTTGTAACTTGTGGACGTCTCTAACATATCTGCTCAAAATGTGGGCTGGAAACAGAGAGATGGACAGAGAGAGGGAGGCAGGAGGAAGAGTGCGGGCAGAGGGCCTCTCACAGCCTCTGATGAAGACATAAAGGGGAGTGAATGAAGGGGGTGATTTAGTCTGCTGTGGGAGATTTTCACTTCTGCATTCTTGTCATGTCCAGATGTTCTCCTCTAAACACACACACACATACACACATCACTAAGCCAAACAGTGTCCACATGTACTCAGTCTATACAAACAGAGTAAACTGCATCAGCAGAGTGACTACTGCATCAATACTATTGGTCCAAAGATGGATTTTTCCTAGACAGTAGGACCAATGACTTATATAATACCCAAATATACATAATGCAACTTAAATGTTGCAAATGATGTACACACAAAATGTTGAACCGAATTAAATATTTTTACAAAATATTTATTAAAATTTACTAAATTGTTTGTTCCCCCTTTTTTCTGACTATTTTATAGTTTTTTAATAAATGCATTATTTTATTTATCAAGGAAGAATGCATTAAATTGATAAAAAATGACTGTAAATGTGTTTACATTGTTACAGAAAATCTATTTCAAATAAATGCTGTTCTTTTTATCTTTCTTTTCCTCAAATTGTAATAATATTTAATTATAGATCAAATAAATGCAGCATTGGTAAGCATAAGAGACTTCTTTCAAAAACATCCACACAAAAAAAAACTATAGTACATTTGACGAGCAACACCAGCTATAAATCTATTTATTACCCATTGATAAAGCTGTCAACAGATTTTGAAAATGACAAGTGAGATATCACTAATTAATGCTACTCTTTTTATACTGCAATTCTCTCACAGACAAGTCTCACAGACAAGTTTATATATAGCACATCAGAAGTGAGTGTTACTCTTGTACAGGAAGCACAGTGGTGGACCTTTTAGGCAAAACAACCTCCCTCATCTCCACCGAGAGCGTCATTTTTCGGACTAGGCCACGACAGCGGCGGGCCGCTCTGCGCACGCTGACGAGCGAGGGGAAATGTGCGCTGATTACTGGCAGCTTGCCTCTCTGACTTGGCAGCTAGTGGTCACTGGGGGAGGAGGACATGATAGAGGCAGGATTTAGCCTCCGCTACACACACAGGGTAATGAGAGCCAGCCAGCGTGGATTTATGTGCATTAGGAGGCACTGGGCTACCCGGCCTGTGATACATTTATTTGGCTTTATTAGCCTTGTGGAATATACGTATTGGAGGTAATTTGTTTAAAGCTGTTAGGTCCATTATGCAGTGAGCATCGTCGGAGGAGGAAGAGGGCTGTTATTAGTGGTTATCAGATGAGAATTATGAATGATAACAGAAGCCCATCTCTAATTTGTGTGGCTAAGGTCTCCATTTAAATTATGCATACAGTGCAGAGCCGATAAACAGCGGGGCATCTGTGCAGAGAGGTGGCCGCTCCTGTGGCCAGGAAAATACTCCGGTCTCCGCTTTAAAATAAACACACACGCACTTACAAACGCACACAAATACCCACAGAAAATCAATCCTGAACTGTGCTCGCCCTTTAGTCTATAACAGCTCTATGTGTGTTCCTGTTTGCAGCGGGCTGGGCTGTGTGTGTCCAGTCCACTGGTCAGATCTGTGTGCGGGATGCTGGGGTCACTCCATTCTGAAGGTCAGCGGGGACATGGATCAGTTTATTGACCGCCAGCTGAATGCAGAGCTCACCCCGGCGGACTGCTCTTACAGTTTACTCTCTCTTCCTGTGACACGCTCACCTCCGCTGAGGCCTGTGAACGCTCAGTGTCAGAGAGTAAACCTCTTTTGTTCATTTCTGTGTAAAAGATAAATAAATAAAGTACAAGGGCGTGTAAGACATATGAAGAGTGTTACACAGTCCTTTAGTCTGCAGGGCAGAAGGGTCACCTGAGAATTCTGCTCTCCGCTGTTAACAGCACTGTCTGGTCAAGCAGAAACAGGCATCTGTGTCTGGTCACAAGGACCATGAGAGGAAAACACGAAGACAAAACAGGAGAGAAAGAGAGGAAAAGGTTGCTGCACATGGCCAAAAATAAAATAGACAAAATAAAATACAGCTACAAACATTTATAGTCTTATCTTAAATTTCACGCTGACTTAAGTCTAAAAGTCTAATTGCATGCTAATTAATGACACTGAGTTGAACTGAGGGCTCAAGTATAATATTAAAATACATATTACATTTACATTACAAAAACATATGCACATTTAAACACAGTTAGTGGAGAAGTGTAATATTTACAATTAGAGATTTTTGCAGACATTTTTATCCAAATAGATTTTGTAATATATTATTATGAAATTATATTTTTATAATTATGATACAATTTTAGATATATTTTATCAGTTTGTCAGTTTCCAGTTATTCAAGCACATGACATAGACAGTGCCACCACCATACCGTCCAACAGTCGATTGATATAGATTTTTGTCCTGATTAATAGGATAACTATTTTATTATAATTCACTTATACATGGGTTTATTAGTTAACCAATTAAATATATTATTATTATTATTATTATCATACACATTGTCATACATAGTTTTGAAAAAACTATTTACTACATTACCACACTACGAAAATGGCACTCATATTTTCTAAAGATTTTTTTTTTACAGTCAGCCTTCAAATACATTACAAATGTTCTGTGCTGCAGCCACACTCATCCACAACACAAACAAACACCCAGCCAGGTACAAATGGCCAAAAAGGAAACAAAAGCATGAGGACTGTATTTACGAGGATCTCAATCTCACCGGTCTCACCATAGTAGAGTAAAACTGCGTTTTTTACAGTACGGCTCCCCCCGTCCTGCACAAGAACTACTGTACAGTTAAAAATAACTGAAGAGCCAGTAACTCTCTGGCTATTGATACAACCTCAACTCCAGTAGTGAGGTCACACACAGTCTCCTCCCCCACGGCCCGTCCACGCACGCTCCCTCGCACATGCAGCCGACCCGCAACTTATCAAAGGCATTAACAACTTTTCGTTAAAAGGCTATAAAGTCTCCCAGAGGTCAGAGTTCACAGCGTTAGCTCTCCAGAGCAGAACAGCACAGCTTATGGAATCAGTGTAATGCGTTTAACAGCGCAGAGTTATAAAAATGGAATGTTTAAAAAAAAGAGATGGAGAGAGAGACAGAGATACACTCCTACACAAGCCCCTGTGTGTGCCGGAAAGGCAGAGCGGTACAACGTTGAACAAAGAACAGCCAGGCTGGCATGATGTGTGTCTGTGTGTGTGTGTGTGTGTGTGTACGCAAAAGTGAGAGAGAGGGTAAGAGTTTGCCCGCGGCATGCCGAGATGTCAAAACTGTCTCTCAGTAGCTGCAGAGAGACGCAGACAAAGGCAGAGAGTCAGCCACTGCTGCTATTGATTACTTCTCACTGGAGAGCACTGTGTGAAGAGGGAAGACAATGGAGCAGATCAAACTCACACACTCACCTCTCCACCCCACACAGAGTGCCACCGGCCTCTGCTCTCATGCAAACCACAAAGCCTGCGCTGCACTCGCCAAAAACTCTGCCACATTTCAGAATTAAACGAATAGATCAGTCGAAAATAAAAATATATCATTATTCTCTCACTCTCATGTCATTTCAAACCGGTGTGACTTTCTTTCTACTGTGGAGCAATAAAGGAGAATTTCTGAAGAATGTGCCTGCTGCTCTCTTTTTTAATACAATGAAAGTGAATGGGGAATGGAGCTGTCAAGCTTTTAAAAAGACATAAACGTGGTTGTGCGACTCTTTCAATCTAATCTTCTACAAAAGATGTGTGTGATGAACAGAAGTTATTATTCACCAGGTCTTCTTGGGGACAGTTTCATTGATCATTTTTCACCTGTTCAATGAATTGTCTCATCCAATTCACAAAACCTGTTTGATAATTTGTGAACAAATCATTCAAGTGGTTTAGGGAACTGAATTAAGCATTAAATTGAAAAGATCTGACTCAAAAGACAAACAGGCCGAATTTTAAGCTGTTTTTCTCTGAAAATGAGAATAAGCTAACTGGCTCACTGATCACAGCGGTTAACAGCCGACTGGCTCAGAAGATTTTTAGAATCAGAATCAGATGAGCTTTATTCACCAAGTGTGCACAAACAAAATGTGTTGTGTTTTCTTGGAGCATGAGCATACATGCACACATGAGCATAGAAATCTAATTTAGAGAACACATTTATTTTCTTTAATTTAATTTGAGTTATTTTGTTATTACTTGAATTCTTAATCCTACTAATTTACATTTAATTTAAATTGAATAAAATAATAAATACACACAAATGAAAACTTTAAAGTAATATACATTTTCTTTAATTATAATTTTATTCTTAATTCTACTAACTTTTACATTTTATGCTACTATTATTACAACTACTTTTATGGTGTTTTGCCCCATTTTTTTACTTCCCCAATCCTTATTTACTTTTCAGAATGTTCTTCAAAAATGTATCTTAAATGTTCTACAGCTGAAATTCATACAGGTTTGGAACCACTTAAGAGTGAGTAAATAATGACCGAAATTTTCCTTTTGGGGTGAACAATTCCTTTAAAAACCCACATTTTACAGCTGCACAGATTCATTTCTCTGTATATTCCATGTTCTATACCTAATGAATTACACACATAAAGCTGTCTGGCTATTTTAGTATTCAGGATTATAGTTTTGTTGGACACATTGAAGCTATCAGTTGTGGACTGGGCCCCATTAAGGGCACTGATGTGGCTTTTGATGGTCCTTATGCAGGAGTAATAGCTGTGGAAAACTGCTCTCTCTCTCCCTTTTTTCACTCTCACTCTATGCCTCAGTGCCAAAGAGCTCTTGTCCAGGCAAACTGTTAATAAAAGGCACTTTAACAAGACTTCACACAGCCCAAAAGCAAACATCACAGATACTCTGGCCCCTGTAAGCAGAAAGACTTCACGTTTGCATAACTAAATAGAAACATCTAACAGTGGGTGAACCTGTCTCCAAGATAAACATGACTATATCCTTTCATGGCACGGACAGTAAACAACAGAAATGAGTTATATAAACACAATTATGAAGAAAAGAAAAGATGCAGCCTCTTTGTCTCTGCACTTTTTTTAATTCAAGCCAATTATAACTCCATAAATGGAGGCACCAGGGGTGTGAGGGGGCAGTTTTGGCTGCTGTGTTCAGGATGGAGGGAAAGGAAGGGTGCGCAGGTGCTGATGTGAATCTGGAGGGCATGTCCATTCATCAAACGGCCCAATCTTACGGCCCCCGCACACAAACAAAATATGCCACGGTAAACATAATCCATACATCAAACTCCAACACCAGCGACCCCGTTACCTTGTTCTCTCTCTATTGATGTGAACAGAAGCAGTTGAAGGGACGGGCGGTTTAAAGATCACGCACTTCCCCTGTGTTGCTTTGGCATCCCAGTACACCTCTGCTCTTCTTAAAAATAACATTAACTCAAAATACTGCAGCTGTCTTCGAAGGCAGCATTGTAAACATCATGGAACATCTCCTTCAACAGAGTTTGATGTTAGGATAAGCTATTAATCTATTTCTTGTCATCTTCCCTACTTGTAATGAAAAACACTCATAAACTGGCTGTTGTCAACAAAAGAGAAGCTTTAAGGTCTTTATGTGGTTTTCCACAAAAAAAAAAGCTCAGTGGTTTACCATTTGAAAATTAAGAAATTATGACAGCCATAAATATTAGTATTGTCATCTTGTACTGTCATTATAATAATCATTTTACTATATTATAATATTATATTTCTCAAATACTCTTTTTTATTTTACAGTATTTCACAATAGATACAATATTTTACAATAATGTGTTTATTATTATTATTATGTAATTTTGATATATAGTTACACATTTTTTGGAGAGGGTCAATTTTGTGTAGCCCTACAAGCAAGCGCAGCAAACCTGGAGATGTATTTATTTATTTATTTTTTTATTTTTAATTATATTTTAAATCGCAATTGCAAGTATTATCAGAGAATTTTTTTTTTTTTTTCCAAATCATGAACTCTATGATAAACCACATAAAAATGCATAGCACACACAAAAATGTGAAAATCAATATTTAATCATTTTTAATTACACTGAACTATTTCAGTAATAAATACAAATTTAAATACAAAAATAAAATAAAAATATGTCTATTAGTAATAAATATTAATCTTGCATGATCTTGGGTTTATTTTTTCCAAAGAGCTTTGTTATAATGCATTATGGGACATCACAAAAATACTACCATAAAATTAGACAAAATTTAGGTAAAATGCATCAATAGCATGCCTATGCCACCTTAAAACATCACAGGGTTTTAAAGTGAGCAAGTGAAGTGTGAAGGGAAAGTGACGGTTGAAAAGAGGAGGAAGTAGAGGAGTTTATTTTTCAGTTGATGTAGTAGGATTTTGTTTTTGAAAGTTCCTGTTTGTGTAGGGAGTGTAATGCTAATATCAAATAAAACACATTGTGAGATGCATGTTTTTGCAGTTTCTTGGACATTGTGTGTCTCCGTGCATAGCGCATCCAGAAATAGCCTGTTGGCCAAAGTTGCGAGAAATAGTATCGAGTCTGCTCAGTGCTATTTAATACACTCATAGCCAGATCACATCTATCCTTAGAAATTCAAGCCAGCTACGGTGACGGTGGGTAGGGTGTAATGAATTCCATGTTGTCTATGTTGAGCCTGTCCTCCTATACGTACCGCTCTGGTCTCTCTATGTCCAGCCAGCCTGTCAGTCTGGCCCAGGCCGAGCCGTATCTGGCTTGTGGTTACATCTGGGGTTCAGATCTCTGACCCCAGTCGGGTTACATGTACCCCAGTCCGTTCTTCCACACACATACATGAGTGGCAACATGAACACACTCTGAAATGCCAGCCGTCTCATGTAGCACACACACCGTGACCTGTGTATCTGCCACCAAAACAAAGCTTTGGGTGCTGAACATGTACATGCATATGCTGGTTTGCTTAAAAAGCCAGAAAAAAAGTATTTACTCACCTGTAAATGTTGTTCCAAATTGTTTGACTATTTTTTCTTCTGTGGAACACAAAAGAAGATATGTTTTGTTCATACAATGAAAGTCAACACGGTCTAGTGTTGTTTTGGGCTCCATTTACTTTCATTACATGGACAAAAACAGTTGGAACATTGTTCAAAAGGCCTTCTTTTGTGTCTTTCATCTTTCAATCATTAACAGTTTTGGAATGACATGAGGGTGAGTAAATTATGACACAGTTTCCTTTCTGAGTGAATTATTGCTTTTAAAAACAGACACACTGGTATTCAGGAAGGTGTATAACACACGCACGCACACACACACAGCTAACATTTGACCGAAGACTCACATTTGCTGCTCTGTTCCCGTGAATTCAGGGGAAGAGCTGGAGATATACACAGCCAGTTCCCTAAAGAGTACTTGGAGAAAACTTCTAGACTGACTATTCAGGTCAGCAACACACACTCACTTACATACAATGAAATGTGACTGCCCTCCGGCAAACACATATTTGAGGAAAAATAAAACTCACCAGGAAATCGTTCCACTAAAACTGGTGCTGGTTAATAGAAATGCATAAACATAACTGTGATTGAGTCGTAAACATTTGGTGGCATACTGAATACTAAGAGGAGCATAGCAGAATATACATATTCACACAAACAAAGCTATATAAAAGAAAAATATACATATTTTTGGTCTGTAAAATCTAAATGACAGCCTCATTTATCACTCAAGCTAAAATGTTTTAAAAAGCATAAAGTCAGATCCCAGCCAGTGATTGACAGTTGGTGGCCAGCAGTATGATCCAGTGGATAACTGTTTCAGCTGTGCTGGTCTATGAGGCAGGTGTGTGTGTGCACGTGTGTGTGTGTGGCATGGCTGATTAACTCTACAGCAGACCAGTACTGACCTCTGTTCCCTGTGTCCAAGCTCACCTTTGATACGACACCTAGCATGAGATGGGGAAGTGGGCCGTGCCTCAGATAAGAGGAATTGCTTTTATGATACATTGCTCCAGAAGGAACGAGTCTACCCTCGCCCTCACAAGACCATTCGAGTGTAAAATAGTAAAAGCGGTTGTATGTATGTATCAGACTGAATAAATAAAAGCTTGTTCCAATGATTAGACTTGATGCAGTGAAATAGAAATTCATTCAACAAAATCAAACAAATCAAAAGACTGAAACAAATCAAGATCTGTTCTTTCAAATCAACAACAGCAAAATACATGTGCAGAAGGGTTGTGTTTGTGACTTTTTGAAACATTTATGATTACTTGGACTGCACCAATATAGAATTTCTGGCCAATACTAATAAGACGATAATTATTTTCATGGTATTGCCAATAACAGGCCAATATTGCTAATTCTAAAAAAACTACAATAAATCATTTGTATGTAAGTAAATTTGATAAATTAATGTACATTATGAGAAACTAAGGGTCATTTTTCCTTTTGAAATATGCTAATGCATTATGTAATTTAATATTTTACATGTTTAAAAATTGTATTTATACCTGTGATGGCAAAGCTGAATTTTCAGCACACATTACTCTAGTGTCAAATTGTTCTACAGAAATCATTATAATATATTGCTTTGTGTTTGAAAAACATTTATTATCAATTTTAAAAACAGTTGTGCTGCTTAATATTTCTGTGGGGAAAAAATCAGTATTCTTTGATGAATAGAAAGTTAAAAAAGAACAGCATTTATTTGAAAAAGAAATCTTTTGTAACATTATAAATGTCTTTAATTTCACTTTTGATCAATCTAATGTAGCCTATCCTTTCTGAATAAAGCTTGAATTTTTTTCACAAAATAATCTTGAGGACCTCATTAATTTCCATATTTTATCATTTTCAAAGGCCTAAATTTCCCTGATATTTCCAGGTTTTAATGACTGTGACATCCTGTAGACCCATGTCTAAATCAAACAGTCTATCCAAGTTTCACATCCCTCCAGGACTGAATTACGAAGCACAGTCCGAACTGATGAATCACTGTTGCTGGGTCAGTGCCGGCCCAGGGTTTACTGACCATCCCTCAGAGTAGAGGGAGAAATCAATGGTGTCCTCTGTTGGCCGAGGGTAAGTGGGTCATACATCAGGGGTCCCGGGTTCAGCGAGCTGCTTAGCAAGTGGCGATCAGACAGGCGGTCGCAACGCAGCTGGGCGGACAGTGACAGACTCCACTAAGGAAATGCCCTTGCTATGGCTCACTCGATACTTGACCCTGTCCAGCAAAACACACAAAAAGGGCCCTCATATCCCATTTAATGCCCTGTTATAGCCTGAGCTCAGCTTAAATGGACTAAATGGTAACAAAATTACCCCTCAAACACACTGATTTTCTCAAAGCGCGTTTTTCCTCAACCTAATAGCGCTTTTTCGTGTTGATTTAAACTCATTCTTTACTTTAAATCACCAACGGGGACCGGCAGGTCACGAGCATTATCAGTATTGCGCTTTCATTTTCTTTTGGTGTTTTGTTTTTGTTCTCAAAAGTCCTCCAAGCTAAAGAAGATGATGACGGAGCCCAGGCTACAAGGCCAGCTAACCGGTCTAAACTGGTTCTGACATTGGAGGGGGTGCAGCTGGTGGAGAGAAAAGTAGTGTTGTTTTCACCTTTAGTGAAAAGGAACCTGGAAGCATTTGACGAACCGGCTGCAGGTACAGTGTAAGAGAGAGAGAGAGAGAGAGAAATCAAATAAGAGAGGCAGAAAAAGCAGACTGAAAATGAGGGGTAGGAAAAAAGACAAGCAGACAACATGACTGACGAGAGAGAGAGAGAGGAGGGTGAGAGGAATTGTAAAGGCTAGAGTGAGTGCGGGCTATGACACTGTCTCATCAAACAGCTGGACCTCGGCCAAGTTCATCTGTTAATGGACAACCACCATAGGGCCCCAGCACTCCCCCTTCAACCAGCACCTCCCTCACCCCCTCAAACCCTCGCTCTCTTTCTCCAAAAAAGAAACAGACGTAGATTATTCTAAAGCCTTTCCCTTTTTGTTGGAGATAAACAAAGTACTTCAGGTTCAGGGCTCACCCTGGGACTCTGACAAAGCAATCTATCATCCTGTCTGGCTCAGCCAGTTTGACCACACTGAGCCCAAGGAGGCTAATGGACCCACTGGACAATTTTGTCTTTGTGTGGATGCCCCCTCCACTCTGCTACCCCCGTTCCAATGCCCCCTCACAGGCACAGATGTGCTTGACCAGGCCCTCTACAACCTGGATCCATTCCTTCCTTGGTTTTATCACATGCAGTGGGGTCCAAAAAGTGAGCATGCTTCTATTTGCATTTTTGTAATGGGATACAAAATATTGCAAATTATATTACCAGCTGACAATTTGAGTGAAAAATTAAATTAAGAAATGAGCACTCACATGCTTATGTCGAATCGGATGAATACGTTCTCCAGAATTATCTAAAAAGCATATTTGCGTTCTAATGGAAGTAAGAAAGTCTGGTTGAATGGATCAATACGACAAATCTTCTTATTTAATATTGCAGAATCTTCACATTTCTTCATCATTTTAAATCATAGCTTTAGAATTTTCAAAATACAAAAACATAGTTTATTCACAGGTTTAAATTAGATTTTGCATAGCAGATTTTCAATGTGCACTGTGTGTAACTTTACTACAGACTCAGAGTTATATCGAAATATGCTAAATGAGATGAAAAGAAGAATTAGGGACGAACATGAGAGTTGTGTGAGAGATACAGAAGGGAGAGAAGAGATAAAAAGAACGGTTAGCATTAACCTCAGACGTGTCGAGACACATACGGCTTCTGGATTTTCCCTGGAATGACATGCAATGGAGAGAATGAAACTCAAGAGAGAAAAAGTATAAAAGAACAAGGGAGGGAGAGGGAGAGAAAGTGCAGGAGAAAGGGGGAAAGAGAAGTGGACTTAAGAGTATTTTAGTCCTTGCTTGCGGGGATTTTTAAACAGAGGGCGATTTTACTGCAGTTTTTGTCTCGCAATCAAACACAGCATTATATATTATGTTCAAAGCTTTCCTCAGTTAGGTATTACATTTATCATATTGTCCAATATTCTTCTCAGTTCATAAATAATGTGGTATATAATACATGTCACTCATACAATTATAAACCTTAGAAAGTTCATCCCCATCTTTTTGGGATACATTTGATGAAAAAAAATTATGTTGCCAATACTGGGATTATTTATTTCAATAATAAATGTAAAACAACAAAGAACCAAAAATTGTGGCAACATATTTCCTTAACTTCTGAATGTTTATCAAATACAACTGACTAAATTCATAATGTGTATCTTTAACTACATTATCTTATGAACAACCAGTCAGAAACTACAGTGACTTAGGTCTCATGAGCCACAGAATGGTTCATGAAATTGGACATGCTGAAATAAATGACTTGCAGATCAGTAAACAAGTCAAATTAAATTAGAAACTGCTGCAACTGACATATAAAAGTTTGTGATTTACTAAGAAAAGATCTGACTCATAAGTGTCCTTTGCTTGGATATCAGACGTCACTGGTTGCGCAGTGTGTTTTTGATTCACTAAAAAGAACTGGCACATAGGAGTCATAGGCTTGGAAATTGGATTTCACTGTTCACACTGTATTTTTTGCACTGAATAACAATGCAGAAAACGTATTTTTACAAAGAAAATGTTTTATTTATTTTAGTACAGTATTCCGTCTGCATCAATGAAATAATATACATGTGAGAACTGTTAACAGATTCGAACATCATGAACGTCAAGTGTTTATTTAAAAAAAATGGAAACAGTTCTGACTTCCAATTCTTGGTTCCCAGTTATATTTCATAACATATAGTCCTCACTTGTCTTCCTTTACAGCAGAGACTATGTCACCTAATTACTATTTATTATCACGGCTGATAAAGTTTATAATATGTCTCCTCCCGCTTTTCAGATCATTCCATTTCTGCTGACAACTGATACAAGGATTAAGGCAGACACAACATGAGCAGGTCATCTATATATCATGCATGGTCCAAATACACAGGTAAAGCCCCACTGTGTGTTTATGCATGCATGCATGTGTGTGTGTGTGTGTTGTATGAGCTCAGGCAACAGACTAGAGACAGCAGCACCCATCAGGTATAGGTTCCTGTTCAGAGCACAAACAGACACGGTTCACAACCCCCACTGTGAAACAAACAGTCCAGAGCCTCTGCCAGGATCTCATCTCACACTCTCACACACACACACACACACGAGCAAGTGCATGCGGCACACAACAGATCACACAAGCTGACTGCAAGCAGTCCATAGCAAGACGTCTCAATCAAACAACAAACATAATTCCCAAAGGATGACAATACACTCTCTGCTGTACAGGTGCAAAAACATGGTGACAAAGAGAGAAAGGAGCTTAAGGCAGAAGTGAAGACGGAATTAGACACAGATGGCCGAAGAGGAGACCTCAGGATGGAGAGATTGATAAAGTATTTAATCTTTAAGTCTGCTAATCAAGGAGAAAAGAGAACTAATCAACCCGTATTACAGAGATCAGACATGCCGCCCGGGATAGAGTCAAACGGACAGCCCGCGCTCTTCCCCTAAACATGCACAGCCGTTTCGTTCTTTCTTTACCCATTTTGAGACGATAAATTATCCATTAGATTTCATCATATCTTACTAAGGCAATTACATCAAGAAAATGATAGCGCGTGTGGAATCAATTATGCATGCCCTTGGCCAGAGACCAGAGGCTGGGAAGTCGGAAAGGGCAGATCCACTC